>WEKY01028533.1:183849-201107 GCA_013390045.1 Picathartes gymnocephalus | reverse complement strand
GCCACTTCAGGCATCACCTGGAGGTAATTTTGCTGTGTTTTACTGAGGGAAGCACAATAGGGACTAATTCTGCCCCATCTGCCCTCAGAGACAACACATTTGTAATTTAGAGAAGCAGATCTGTTACCAAAGCCTGTAAAACCAAGTATAGGGAAGAAGCTTGCTTGTCCTCTCTTCATGTGTCCCCAGAATGCAGAAGGCACAGAGTGAAATAGCAAACTTTTTGTGCATCTCCAGCTTTACCTCATCTTTCAGTTGCTCCCTGCTCAGAAAAGATTTGCTCTACCATTTTTTTTTTCCACTCTCCAGCTCTCCGTTCAGAGAATCTGTCACAGATAATCCAGTTTATGAATTGTTGCCTACATCCCCTCTCAGCGCTCTTGCTTTTGACTGTGGTTGCAAACTCAGCTGAGACCCTGCAGAACATCATCCTGTCCTCAAAAACACTGGAAAAAGGATTCACAGAACTCCTCACTGGCTTCTTATTTTTAATCTGATTTTTTAAACCCAGGTTTCTGATTTTCTGATATGACTGTGTTCTATGTGCATCTGCCCTGCTTAATTTTGAACTTTTGGCTACTCAACAAAATTCAACAAAATCAAGTTCAAGAAATGTATTAAAAGTCCCAAAAGTTCTGTGCAAGTGGGCAGCCTGGTAGGGAAGACAGATGAGAGTACACATCTGTACAGAAGGAAGTGATAGATGACAATAGCACTCATGTTAGGAGGCACTGGAGAATTTACCCCAAAGACCATCCTTGGCAGAGAGGATTCAGAAAATTCTCTGACTACAGAACTACAGCTTGTAAAGAAAGAAAATTCATTTTTACAAGGTTACTCAGATATCCAAAACTTTGCAGGGAAGATCCTTAATCCTCTGTTGCAAATAAAGTATGCACTTAACCTTTACAGAAGACATTTCACTTGCCTTTACTTTTTTCTTTGTCAGTGAATCTGACTTTTAGTTAGCAGATGAATTTTATAAATTACATAACCAAAGAGTAAATGCTTGGTGCTTATTACAGGGTGCAGAAAACAAGACACAAGTGGAGTGACTCTGAAATATTTCAGTGAGATAGTCGGCTGAGGGCTTTGGGTTTTTTGAAAAGTGCAGGATTTAGAAGATTGTGGAAGGCTCTATGTTTCTAAAAGTAAAAACCACATATATATCACAGAATAATAGTAAAATCTATTGCTAAACCTCTGGTCAGTGTAGGAGCCTTCTAGCAAGTATTTGTAGATAATTGGTAGGTATTGGTAGGTATGAATACCATGGGTAAGCCAAACAAAATTAGGCTGAATCCTAGAGGGTACATTTTTAAAAAATCTACATTTCTTTCTGTATTGACTTGATACACATAGGTTGGGGTTATTTTACACCTCTGTTGGTGACCCTAATGGAAATGACAGTGGGGCAGATGTTGTATTCCTTTCATACCCCAATTTTTTATGGAAATTCCTCCAGCCACCGAGTCCTGAAACTCTGATTTCCTTCACGATTATGTAGAAAAAGTATCCCTAGTGCAAACAGTGATTCAGCAGAGGAATTACAAGATCCCTCCAGATTATCATAACCTTTTAGTCACCCAACAAGACAAAATGAGAACATTAGGCAAGTCAAATTTTGCTCTGAGGCAGAGATTTTTCAAGGGCATTTCACTGTCGTTGATCTATGCACAAATCGAATCCTGATCACTGCTAAGCCTTTCTTCCCCGCTGCCTGGATATTATTTGCCCAGCTTGCTTGTGCAGTGTGGAAGTGTTATTTCAGCAAAGGGACCTGTAGCCTTCTGGTTTGGGAAAATGGTCTGAGACTACAGGACTGAGCAAGAAGGTAGTGACAACTGCAGTGCAACCCCAAACCAAACACCCCGAGGGCAGGCTCCAACCAGCAGTGTCCTGTTCTTCTTGATTAGATTTTGCAACAGCAAGACCAGACAGAATTGCAAATACAGAGGCATCTGTCAGGAAAACAAAGTCTCAGTATGGATTTCAGTGAGTCTGTAGCTGGAACAGGAGTTTTAAAATATTTATAGGACATTCACAATTCACGAGTTATAGGACATTCACCCAATCACGTTGTCAAAATCTCTGAATAGATATTGGAGTGTGCCTTCTATTTTAGAAATACACAACAGTTGCTCTGTGGTAACAATTGATAATAAGGATACTGGGAAAAATACCCCTAACAACCACAAAAACAAGCAAACAAACAAACAAAACAAAAAAAAACCACCCATCCAACCAACAAACCAAGAAACCACACTGAAAGACAACCAAAAAAAAAAAAAGAAAAAGCCCAAGACCATAAAGGGTTATTTTGTCCTTGCAGAAAAAAAAAATGCACGAGTGCTTACTAGTACCTGTACCCAAGCGTTATCTTACTCTCTGCTCAGGCATCTCTTCACCGTAGCTGCCTTCCACCCTCCTTTCATTTAGATCAGATTTTCTGAACTCTGGCTTGTGCCTTGATACTGCCTGAGACAAACCCCCATAGCAAGACTGGGCTTGCACAGGCTTTGGAAATGTGGCCTTAGGTCTCGAGCGTTAGTTTTGGGGCTTTGAATGGGACCACTGCAAGTGCCTTGTGCCTATGGAGATGGGAGCAGGAAGGTGCTGGTCTCTTGGCCAAAGGAACTGCAGAAGCCCAACTCTGCTGTGAGAAATTTTGCAGACCCAGAACAAGAGGGTTTCTCTCCCTTAAGTGAAAAACAGACAAAACTTTCACCTGGGTCAACTGCTCTTCCCAGCTAAATTCCCTGTGAGTTTTGCCATGCTTGTGCAACCCAAACAGCACCACTCATGTACCTGATCTCTGCTCACTGCAAAACTCCTCTTTGGGTTATGAAGCTTGTTATTCTCTCACCCTGAGCCAGCCCACCAGCCCAGCTGGTCACCCCAATTCTGTGTCCCGTGGCCCTTTTCCAGTGCCAGGGTGGTCTCGTGACATTGCATTTGACAGGCAGCTGCTCTGTGCTATGGCATGAGCCGAACGCTGACACTGGGGCTGGAGAAATGCACAGCACAAAGAGACAGCAGCACACAGCACGGCCCGTGTTACACATCCACACTGATCAGAGCCCGGGGGGATCCTTTATAGGCTTCTCGTGGACAGGTGGCTTTCACACTTCAATCATTCCCTCACAACGTGCAGATTTTTGCTTCAAAGATTTGGCAGTGTTGAAAAGGGGTTTTTCAACCTACACAGAGTTCGTTTAAGTTAAGAGAGGTTCATCTTCCCCAGGTTTGTACTGCTGGAATGGCTTTGCTGCTACAGTGTTCAAAGTTCTCTCCAAACACCTTTTGGTGAAGCAATACAGCTCTCCTCCCTGAGGAGCACTGCTGCACTTGTACATCCACAGCCACGCGTAGTGTGACTGTGGGGTTTCATGTCTGCGTGTATAAAGAAATATATTGATGTTTATATATATATATATACACACAAACAGAATTAAAATATTTAGGGACTCCACTTCTGAATTCTTCTAAATTATATTTACATTAGCAAGAACTCCAGATCTATGTCAAACTGGTATTTGTATTGCAGTATGTCAACTCTTTGCCTTTTTTCTACTCCTCCTCCTGCCCCCCGTACTGAATTTGTGACCGTAACAGGAATGCTTGCCCCCAGCACTGGGTTTGCAGGTGAGGGGATTTTGCTGTTTATGAAAAGCCCTTTTGCAGGAGCCATCCCTCAGCCAGGGTTTGGCTGGGTCCCAGCCAGGCTGGAGCTTCAGCTCTGTTCCCCTGCAGGGAGGCCAGAGGAGGGATTAGGGCTGGTAAGTGAGTAATGGACTTTGATACCGTGTCAAGCCATGTAAGAAAGTTATCTGAGCATGCCATGAGCTTATAAATGAAAGAACCACTTCAGAGATGTGGGAAGAAGAGACCTGTGAGACTTAATGATTCAAAGAAAATCTATCTTCTAGTTAGGAGATGAATCCTCGGATGACTGACCTAAATCCCAAATAATTCTGAACAATGGCAGAAAGACTGAGCTAAGTGCAGTCCTATCATTTAATCTTAAGTCTTTCTGTAGTGCTGTATGTCTTCCTGAGCAAAAGATAATACAAGGAACAACAATCAGATAGCCAGAAAAATGTAACAATACATGAAGAAGCTTATCATAAGCAAGTAATGGCTGTAGGCTTCATTTGCTCTGTTTAGTTATGCTAATAGAAAATAAAGATTTCCAGAAAAGATTAGAAGCAAATAGATTCAAAAGAAGTGGCCTCGAGCTTTCTATAGGCAGAAATCAGAAATCCAGCTGAGTTACAAATCAGTGAATAAATATATTCACTACCTTACAGAGAGAAAAATCATATTAGCAGTACGGGTATTTGTTTACCATGATTGTATTAAGTTAATTTAATAATACCACATTTTTTTGCCTTAGAGAAATTAAGCTAACTTCATACAAATTTTAGAAAATAAAAAGCAGATTGGTTTGTACCAAGATGGTGTTCCTCAGCATTGAGCCTGCTTTACATCAGCAGATGGCCTGAAACCTCTCATGAATCTTAACACAGAACTCTGAACTGAGGTAAGTCAGGAAAGATTTTCTCCACTATTAAATTACCTGCCTCTCACTGTTCTTTTTCTGTTCTGATTTTAACAAATTCTCTTCTTTTATACATTTGTTTTCTTTATCACATCCCATCCACATAATCACACATTCATACATTCTGTGTGACAGTAATGCATGTATCTGACACATATCTCTGGATGCCCTTGTAGTAAGTATGTAAAATTCAAAGTGAAATTATTCGTATTTGCTGGTTCAAGAGCTCCACTTGCTTAGAATCTTGTGGTTCCCAACTCATATCTGGAGTCTACACAGCAAATTGCATCCTGGTGTGCTATCTTGACTGATAAAGGCACTTTCAGAATGCAAACCATGGACAGGTTCTGAAAGCCCTGCACGGGTCCATCCCTATTCTTCCATTACAGGACATCTCCCCACCAGGTGAAATGCCACTGCAGATTATTCTCAGTGCCAGCCCTCTGGGCAGGGACCCCCTGAGGCTCTCAGGATCTGCTGTGCCAGCCCCCAGGGCTGTGACGTGGTTGTACTTCATGTTTTAATGCTGAATTTGCCCTCAGTTCCTTCAGGCTGGAGTATAAAGGTGCAGTTTTCTAACCCAGAAGACTCATGCAAGGCATGTAAGCTGATTTGCAGGCACTCCCAAACAAGCTGGTTTTGAAAGGTGCTGAGTAATGAATATTCACAATTCTGGGAGAGCTTCGCCATCTTTTCTGAGGAGCCTAGCCTGCAAAATGAGACTTGCCTGCCTTGATGGATTGCTTCAGGATTAATTACTGCTCGTGTTGTCCTGAGAAATTTCTAAAGGAAGGGCTGAGGAATAAATTTTGCCATAGGTGGTCTAAGAGATTGGTGTCTCTGGACCCATACCAACCACTCTGCACAGACACTGCTTCCGGTTGAACAACATTAGCACTTCTTTATCAAAGCACTTCTGGTTCAGAAAGGAATTAAGAAACTTCTTTTTTTTCCTAAGAGGCATCAAAGCTAAAATATAATATAGTTCACAAAGCAATCAGATACAATACCATCACAGGCTCATGAAGGCTGGAGTTCATCGCAGCAGCTGTGTTCAGCCTCCCTGCATAGCACAAAAACTAGAAACTGTATCTCTGAGATTGTTTGCCCTCTGCACATCTCTGCACATACTGGATCTTGGGAATTAGTGATGGAAAATAGCCCCAACCACTCCATCATTCAGACCACCTTTTTAGTGATGAAAGACTATTCTCCTGAATCAGTATTTTAGTGTTTCCTCTAGGTCAGTTGAAAATTTTTATATAATAGTAAAGGGATTTAGTCACATCTCCTGTGAACTATTTTATAGCTTAAGAGATGTTATAGGCAGTACAATTTGTTTTATATTCAGCATACATTATTCCATTTAAAATTTCATTCCGTAAGTGTAAATTAAACTCCAACTTGTTATGACAAAGATTTTGTTTTCTTCATGTTTACATCTCTCATAAGTATGCAAACTTTTATAAACTCACATTCACATTATTTCCTGTTAAATCAAAGCATTTTATACATATTTCAACGTTCTTTCTTACACTAATTGTTCCAATCCTTTGATCATTTCTTTCACTCTGAGTGTAATCCTATGAAAGAGTGCTGAAGGAGGCAAAAAAAAAAACAAAAACACAGCAGAAAGCAAAACAAAGAGGCAAACACCATCTCTGGATTTGATATGGTAGGAAGAGAGGCCAAGGGGACCTCTTTAAGATATTTTTAGAATCATTTTTATCACAAATCAAAAGGTAGAGCCCTCTTTACTTTGTGCTGGTGTACAACAGGCAGGCAAGAAATTACATGAGGAGAGAATGAGGAAGGAAAATAGGCGCAGTTTAGATACCTGAAGGGTACCAGCAGCCACACACCCACCCAGCATCCCCTGCAGGGCAGAAATCCTGGGCACCAGGCTGAGCCCAGACCTGCTGCACCCTGAAAACTCCTGGTGGGAGTGCCACGGGTCCCTGAGCACTCAGTGATGGGGAGACAGGAGCAGACTCGCAGTCAGGGCAGTCCCAGAGGCCAAAGAAAAAGCCTGAGAGCTTTTAATAATGAATTGCACAGAGCTTGCTCTCACTGCAAAACCTTCATGAGGTGTGTATGGATACTCAGACACGGCCCTCGGAGCATCCCAGCGGTTTCAGAGTGCTTAGGAGAGGAAACAGGAAAAATGTTCTCTGTTTGTAACATCAGAAGTAGTGGGGAGGTATGAAACAGGAGAAGGACTTTCCACAGAAACAAACAGCCAGCCTAAACCAAGAGAAAACACAAAAAAGCTAGTTCATATTCAAAAGGCAAATATTTATTGAAGAAGAATCCATGAAGAATTTATGTGTCACCACAAACCTTATGATCTATGGGAAAATATCCGTGTGTCTTTAAAAAAGTAAAATCTCAGCTTCATTTTATGATTATATTGTTTTTAAAATAAGTTGAATTTATTCTAAGTAATATATGCCACTACTGCTTCATTTTATGAGCAAACAAATGATTCTGGCAGTTTCGACAGGGAACACAACTACATCTAACACTGGAAATCTGTGTGTCAAATCTATTTAAAGCACCTCTGTGAAGAACTAAGTGTCAAAAAACTTCAGTCCACTCTACTGTATCTTTTAGTTGCAGCCATCTATCAGTGTTCATGTGCTCCAGAAGGGATTGCTCCTCACCAAAAGAAAGACAATGGAATGATTTGTCCTTCTGCAAGAGGACTTTTTGCCCCATCAATTGTTCCACACAGCCTGAAACTGTAGCAGATGTTGTGGGCAGCAATATCCCATCTTCTTGGCAATCAAGTTACTATTTGAGAGATACTTGGTTCCCAGGAACAGCCCCACAAAAGCAATAAAAACAGGGAATTTCAGAGGGCAGCCATAAACCTGTTTCTTTCATGTGGTCCAGCTAGTGCTTGCTCCAAACTTTATGGGGAGCAACAACGGGACAAGAGAAGAAATGGTGAGAAATTCTCACTAGAAACCCTTTCCAAACTGTGTACAGGTCAGATCCTTGTTTCAAGGCAAATGGTCCTAAATTCTCTCATACCGTTGACTCTTCAGCCAGGAGCGTGGCCACGTTCCCTAAGGGCTAACAAAGGCAACACCAAGGCCTCCCTCCCTCCAAGGATTCAGCTTTGTACAAGTCCAAAATCTAGATGGGAATATGGTTGTGGGATAAACCAGAATATGCCCCTGCACCTCTTTATCCTCTGAGAAGCTCTGAGGGATGCAGCTCAGCTACTCCAATGCACTAACACAACAGAGGTCTTTAAAACAAATGGGTGCTTTTCATTATAGAGAACTTTCTACAACCAAAACAAAACAAAAAAAAAGGCTTCTTCAGATGGTTGAGACTGAGACAACAGAGTAAAATAGACCTTCTCAGTCTCTGAGGTTGACAGAACTAAGATACAGGTTCTCAAATGGACCCTAGCAGGTCTCCATCCAACCTCATGGTTAAATATCTGTGTCCTCTTGCTACTTTTACCACCAGGAGGGTGTCTGCTGGCACCACTCAGCTCCAGATGTTGCCATTTTCTTTATGCAGAAAAAGGAAAGAGCATTTCCTTTTTGTCAATGAGCAAAAATGATGAAATTAAGATTGACCTCAGAAGGGTGCAAGAAACCTCCCTTCTTCCCCCTTGTAGGTATTAGAAGAGAACAGAGTCAACACACAGAAATATTTTTTCCTGTTTGCCTCACATATGAGCTATTTGGAAGCCAATGGTAATAAAAAGAAATCATCACAGGAGAAAAATGGCCAGAAATTCCACAATGGTATGTCTGAAGTGAGGACAAAAGTGACTTGGGAGCTGCTCTGGTAGTGAAATGGAAAAGAAAAATCTTCTGGTTACTAACTTGTGGAAAAACTGCCCAAAGCTCACTGGAGGGGAAGGAAGTAACCACCAGTCCCCCAGATTAAGATCTCTTCAGCCTAGGCTGGAGAACACTGATTTTCACCATATGATAGCAGGTGTGGGCAACAGCCACTCATCCTGCCTGAAGAGAGGAACTGGTAACACCTTGCCACAGAGCACCCAGTGCAAGGCAAGGGGAGTGAGTCCTCAGACTTCAGAAGACTCCAGAGTTTGCATAAACAAATTCTTTATGAACTGAGAGATGTGCCATTTTATTTACTGCCATCAGAAATCATTACTTTCACATGGCTTTTACACTCACCAAATTTGTGCAATTATGCAGATTTCTGCCTTTGCAGAGGCATTCTGAATTATTAGCACCACTTCTCTAATACATGCAATTTTTTTGCCAGAAGGACACCATACCATTAATTCTGTACCCTCTCTAAATGCAGCAATTATCTACCAAACAGTTATTCTGTGCCATGCTTCAAGGATACTTTCACCTTCCCACCCTCCAGTGCTGTTGCTGGGCAAAGGAGGAAAAGTCATGACTACCCTGTAGGGAGAGAGGGTCAAGAGGAGTCCCAGGACAATTTAAACATTCTTTAAAACAAAAAAAACCAAACAACCCAACACACACACAAACCCCAATGATAAATTATTATAAGTAGGCCTTTACTGACTGTGTTATTTGCCATTAATTTTGCACATTAGTTCCCATGAGTATAACCCATAAAATTTTGAGATTAAATATTCAATTTAGAAGGGCACATGCAAATTAACCAGCAGCAGAGCTCCTCAGGTGCCAGCCTGGACCAGGCTCACATGCTTTTTTGCTTATGTAAACTATTTGTGGGATCAAAGATGCAAGAGCTCTTGGGTAATAAACACTTGCCGAGGAAATCTCTAACTGAGATGGGTAAGAAAGCCTCTGTAAGAAAAGGCCTTTCTCAATGGAGGTGCCAGAAATATGGACAGGGCTGCTCCCTGATCAGCTTTTTGTGTTGGAGAGGGGTCCAGTTGTGGTGCCAGTGAGCTCTGTCACGACACAGCCCAGTTCCTGCAGACCCACAGGGCACAGGGACCCCTCACCTCTTTGGGGGATGGGCAGGTGGCAGGTCCCCCCAAGGAAGATCTGCCTTGTGCTGGGACAACGGCCCGGGGATGAGCAGGACAACCCAACTCTCCTGACAGGCACTCAGGGGATCACGAAATTGCCAGTCAAGGGTCACTCTGTTCTCAGACAGAGACATCCCCACATCTCACTGGCAAGGAGTTCATTGGTTGTATTAAAAATGTGTGAGACGGGAGCTCGCTTTTGACATCAGTATTTTGTTAGTCTCTTAAATACAGGCAATAAAAAGCCAGTATTTTTTGCATAAACAGATATTTTTGCTAAATGTAAATAAATTACATTCAGCTTCTGCCCCACTGACACTTTTTGGAAGACAAACCTGTTCACAGGTTTGTTTGAGGTTTGGTGGGGTTTTTTGGTTTTTTTTTTCTGCTTGGAAGAGACTGGGTCCTATTTAGGAACTGAAATTAGCAAGACTAGACTCAAACTCCTACATCCAATAGTGGAATATGGACCCTTTATTTCAATAAACCCCAAGACTCTACCAAGAAGAGTCTGTGGCTATAGAAAATGAATCAAAGGCCAAGTCCCAGCTCCCTATCGGTGCTTTGTGAGTGCTGAGAAGCTCAGTCTGTGCAGCTTAGGATGTGCTGATGTAGAGAAGAGAGCAATATGAGACTGAGCTGTGGTGGGAAGAGAAACTTCCACCCTGGAGGTAAATAATGATGATCTTTAAGGTCCCTTCCAACCCAAATCATTTTATGATTCTATGAATGCAAAATCAGGGAAGCTGCTTGAGTAGTCCCTGAACAGGAGGGCTGAATTCTAGTGCTGTCCTCCTCCTTTCCCCTCTCTTCATAATTTAAAAATAAATTAAATCCATTATGAATATGCTGCATCTGATTTAAATAAGAACAAAATATCTGAAGCTACCTCTTTGTGCAAGCAATGCAGGTAAGTCTCTGTGCCACAAGGTTTGTAAAATCAGATGCATTCATCCAGAAGACCCCCAGTATCTAAGACTTGAGCTACAGTAACTATTGGAAGTCTGCTTATGACTACAAGGATTTTACTCCAGAAACCTCAGATCTCATCATTCACAGTGAAAATGCTGACTAGAAATGCTGAAGTAAATTTCATACAGCCCGCTGTCACTGCTAGCAGGGCTTACAGACAGCCATCAGCACAGCATCAGTGTCTTATGAACATGTGTGCAGTCAGCTTCTTAGCGTGGTCTATTGTCAAAGGAGGATCACAGGTGAAAAGTGATTTAGAAAATAGTTAAGCTGGAAATACTCATTTTCATTTTCATTTGCTTGCTCATTTTTCCATTTTAGCTTTACACTGCTGAAGTGTTTGAATTGCAGTGCAAAATTCTGAGAGCATAATTTCCTCTGCAATAGTTTAAAATGCTGGTCCTGTGCTATAGACACCCTGATGTCATCCCTGGTATTAAACAAGCATCCTCTCTGATATCTTCAGATGAAATAACCTGAAAGGAACTTGCTAAGGCAGCCAAAACATTGGGGGTGAAGGGCTTTTTCACTCTTGGAGAGTCTGCTTTGCAGTTTATTGCCACGGTTTCACATCCCACAGGAGAGGGAGAGGAATCCAAGTCCATCAGAGGACCACCCTTAAGTCGCTGGTCTGTGTACCTAAGGCTCAGCTACATCCCAGTCAGCTCTAGCCAAAAACCTCACAACACTGCCAGGAGAGTGAACACCTAATGCCATTCATTTTACAACATTTCATTAATTTTTTCTGATGGGGCAGTAAACATTTATAGATATGTTTAATTTTATAGGCATTTCCCACAGAAACTAAAAGAACTGTTGTCACAAATGGTATCGCTTATGTGAATAAGGGTTTGCAGGATCAGTGTGTTAAGTTTCAATATTGTTTTTTATCCACAAAGGCTTGCAAAATTCAAATGCAAAGCAGAAGCAGCATTCTAAAATAGTGTGTGCTTCATTGGTCTCTAAAGTTGCAGTAGGATGTATTTAGCAAGTCCACTTAAAACCTTAAATCAAGCAATTTAAAGCCTGCTCCCTGAGATTTGTAAGCATGTGTAAATTCTCTAATTCACTTTACACTTAAATGCTCTACCACACTTGAGAGTCCCCCACTGACCTCGGGGATTGAGCAGTAGAAGATCTACCCCTTAAATATGAAGTGAATTTAGTAGTTCCCATATTGAACCAATATACCACATACTAAGAGTTAAGTATAATTAGAAACTTTGTAAGAGTTATAAAAGGAGCAACACACAGCAAAATCTGTAATGTACATTTCTATTGATTTATTGGAATTTTTTCACTAGTTTGGGAACACAAAGGACAGCCCCTGAATAACTAAGACCAGTTTAAGCAAACTCATCTTTGCAAGGAAGACCTCTGTAGCACTAATTGTTATATCCAAGAGCATATTAAAAAGTTATGTTCAAGAACATATTAAAAGGTTTTTCCTTATTATTTTAAATCAATACAGTTTGTTTTCAGCCACCCTCACTAGCAAAATGCACCACACAGAGAGCAATAAATGGCCAAATGCCTCCTCAAGGTGAACATTTGACCTTTTCAGTTTCATAAACAGAAAGGTATAAGTGATTGATTCACATTTATGTATAAATGGTTGTTTTTTAACAGTTTTCTTGGTTCCCTTGTCTGACCATTTTGCAGGTGAGTCCTTTGAGCATGGCTGAG
Organism: Picathartes gymnocephalus; assembly: GCA_013390045.1. Lineage (NCBI taxonomy): Eukaryota > Metazoa > Chordata > Aves > Passeriformes > Picathartidae > Picathartes > Picathartes gymnocephalus. Next base: position 188,919 of record WEKY01028533.1, on the reverse strand, counting down.
TCCTGGGCCAGGACAAGAATCTCCAGAGGGGAGAATGGTGGAGCCTCCTGATTCAGCCATGAGAAGTCCTTGGAAGTAGAGGACTTGAAGTGGACACAGCCAAACCTTTCCCCAAACACAGGAACTAAACCCCAGACAGAATCATGAATCATTAAGGCTGGAAAAGTCCTCTAAGATCATTGAGTCCAACCATTAACCTGACACTGCCAAGTCCACCACTAAACTGTGTACCTAAACACCACATTTTTGGAACACTTTCAGTCATGGTGACTCCACCACTTCCCTGGGCACCCTGACAGCTCTTTTGGTGAAGAAAGTTTTCCGGATATCCAATCTAAACATACCCTAGCATAACTTTAATCCATTTTCTCTTGTCCTATTGCTTGTTACCTGTGAGAAACGAGCTGACCCACACTTGTCTGCAACCTTCTTTCATTATTGCTCCTTACCTGGGGACAAAGGAGTCTGAGGGACTGGAGTTGGTCCCAGTAGAAGCAGTGGTGGTGTGAGCTGTTCCATCCAAATCCCTCTTTCCTCCTCTCTTCCTCCACTGATCACAAAGGCATCAAAGGGAGGAGCGGACAAAGCAGAGGGAGAACCACAAAAGCAGAAATCCTGACCCCTCCACTGCCTTCAGCCAACACAACAAGCAGCTCCCCCAAGAGACCTCCCACACCTGTACCTCAGAGCTGGGGGTCTTTGCTCCCCTCTGACCCAATTCCTACCTGCCAGCACTAACCAGATCAGCCTCAGGCAGGTCCCCAGTGCTCAAGTTGCCAGAGGGCTGCTCCAGCTCCACCTGGGAAGGCACCCATGGGTGCCGCAGGCTCATCCTCTGCTGCAGGAAGGGAGGATGTGCTCAGCCAGCGGCCAGAGGCTGCCCAAGCCTTTCCCCACCTGCCTGTGCTGAGGATAATCTGCAGACTTTCAGACGCCTCCTCCCTCTCTCCCACTCCTCTCCCAGTCATCCTTCCCCCATTAGTGCCCAGGGGATGGGAGCAGCATCCTTGCAAGTGGAGAGTGGGGAGAGTGCTCACTGATGGGCTGCTGCAACCATCAGCCTCCTGACGAAAGCTACTAGAGCGAGGGGCAGAAAAGAAACCATCAAGAAGTTTCCGGGGATGCGTGCTCCCTTCCTAAATCCATCTCTTCTCATTCAGATCTGGGGCCATCAGCTCTCACATCAGTTCTTGCTCAGGCAGAGCTGCTGCAGGATGCTCTGACACAGCACAGCCCAGGGGCAGCTGTCCTGCACTCTGCAAGGAAGAAATGGAATTGTCCGAATTTAAAGCTGCACCATACTGATGGACAAGCTGCATACCCTGTGCTCAGCAGTGAAAGGACAGATCACTGCCACTCCAGGGAGGGGGAAAGACCTAAAAATCTGGACACACATTTTGTTAACAGGTTAAAACACTTCAGCCTCATTGCCTTAAAGGCTAGGGCTTGGGCTGTAATTCTTTAAAAATATAATGTATTTTAACAGCACTTAAATAAAACATTCTTTTCACATCTCAATCCCCACACGTGTTACCACAAGTTACCTAAAATAATATTTATCAAGATATGTATTTAAGAATCAGAGACTTAAAAATTGCTCCAGAATCAGTGCTTTTATACCAATTTACAGCCTAAAATACAAAATTATGAAGAAGGAAAATACAGCTGCCTGATGAAATCAATGACAGTTCCAGGAGCTCTTCCTGAAGAGAACAAATTCCTCCAGCCCACTACCATAAGCATTTTCCAGAACAAATTACAGGGATTTTTCAAAAAGGCATATTTGCTCCAAACACCCCTTGAAACACTTAGCATGAAAGACTATAATAAGGTTTTATAGCCATCATAGTCTATTGGGTCAAAAACACATTAAAAAAAACCCCAGAGCTTAGACACCTACAGGTATGATGGATCACAGTGGAGTGTCCTATTAAGTAAATAATGCCTGCTCTAAACTCTTTCCTAAATAAAGGTTTACACAAGAGAATCAGTAGCTTTGAAGTAGCCATTATACACTTTCATATCAATTTTCATGTTTCCATGACGATTGCTTTACTTTTTTATTGCTAACAAAACTCGGAACAATTTTTTTTCCAAGCTTGGGGCAGGTGTTAACCAGACATCTCTGCATCAGGAAGAACCATCACTAACAAGGTCTCAAAACAGCCCAGTACCTGAGGTAAATATGATAACCCTCAGCCCTCACCATAGCCCAGCATTCCCATCAAATACCGTAATCTGTAATTTGCTTTATAATGACTGTAGGCAGATTTCTTTTTGAGCAAACGCATGCAGAATCGAGTACAGAAAGATGGATTGCTTATTGTTTCTGCTTTTTTTGACCCTATAATTCATTTCCCTGGGGTTGTTTTTCTGGGAGGTTTGGCTTTATGTCCTTACTGGGCTGAGATGGCTGCATCTTCAGGAGTGTGCAGTAACCAGCCACTTCTCCAGCAGGAGTGGATACTGCCGAAAACTTTGGAAGATTTAACTGTCAGTGATATATTCCAACCCTTTGGAGATCAGCAGGAAACACAGGCCAGATCAATGATTAGTTGAAAACAAGGAGAGGTTTCCCATGGATGGCAGAAACCTCTGGAGAAACAGAAGTGAAGTTTCCCTGCCTTTTGCTGAAGGACATTCGATATGGTGTGAAAAATGACAGATACTTTTCAAGCAGTGCTATCTTGGAGTGTATACAATATTTCAAAAATATCTTGAAAGCTTCATATTTTAATAAACAGTTCCTACATCCATTTTTTATTAATATGTTTTTAAAAGAGGAGCAGAAAATTAACAGTGTGAGTCAGATCATCAAGAAGGCATAAATCATCACAGCTCCACTAGTTTCAATTTATACTGCTTGTGAAAAAGACTCTCTATACCTTTCTGGAATCACAGAGTGAATTCATCATCCCCAAATAATTAAGGATTTAATTTAATTATCTGTTAATCTCTTCATTTTATGACTGGATTCTGAAGGATGGCAAGAACTACGGAGAGCTATTGCAAGGGATGTTAATGATAAGTACAGTGTAAATCATAATTTTGATATATCCATAAATAGTGAGCAAGTTAATGCTGAGAGCTAAGTGGAAGAAGGGACTGTGTGCCATAACACAGACATATATTCTCCTGCATAAATATATTATGGCTCATTATAAAAGCACACTGTGCACAATATAAGGTCTAACCCTTTTGGTTTAATCCCAATCATAAAAGCCCTCTTTGAGATTTTGATGTACTTCTATCCAGAATAGTTTGGAGTAGGAAAAAAGGAAACAGCAGTATTTAAAACTGACATCTGATTCTGCAGAAATTTAATTTTGAGCCATATTACCCTGAAGTGCCAGGTACCACAGTGATGGAACAGGGACAAACGCTTCAGGGAGAAGAGCAGAAAATGCATCAATTAAAGGATGTCTAATAGCCTGCAGTTAAATAGCTTTCACAAACAGGAGGTAAAGGACAAAGTGCTCAGCTGCACAACAACAGACACGGTTATATGCAAATAAAATACTTCTATCCAAGAAGGACATTTTGTCTCTTGCAACTAAACCGCTCCCGGAGCTCATTTAAGCACCTTGCTTTGACTACAGTAATTATCTCATGTCACTTAATATGATAGAATATCTACTTATGCTTAATGGATCTGTTTTAATTTCTAAGGAAACTTCCTGTTTGCACAATTGAAACTTGTATAATGATTAAAATATAATTTTCACTCAGGCAATAACACTTCTCAACAAACAAAACCATAAATAGAGATGTTACATCTATTTGAAGATGGACTTATAAATGTGAATATCCTCTAGTACTCAATGCCCTGACTATAAATTGCTGTATATTATGGAAATGATCCATTTCTCATCATTGATAGAATATCAAATCAAAGCTAAGTTAAAGTAGTCAAATCAATGTTATCACTAAGCAAGTCAACTGAGCCTCAGATCAGGGAAAATACACATTATTTAACTAATAATGCAACATAATTTACATAATTAACTGATATCAGAGCCCCATCTTCTGAAAGCATCCAAACAAATGTATTTAAAGACTTTTAAATTCCTTTTAAAATGGCTACTGTTCGCAGCAATTTAAGAATGAGGAAAACTAACCCCAAACATTTCAAGGAAACCCAGTCCATGAAACATCAGAGAGATGCCAGTTTCACTTGTTGCACCAAATTAACTTCACATTTTTTTTAAAGCATCATCTGTATAATTGCTCTTGTTTCCAACCTATGAGACATGCAATTGCTTATAAAGTAAATATGATAATGTATTATTATTTAATTTGACCATCATGCTAGATTCCAATGCCGCAAGGGCTTTAACCATGTCCCATTTAGTTCAACTCTACAGTATATCTCAGCTCTAAAACACAGCCTGAGGGGAAAAGAAGTTTGGTTTTTTCGTAATGCCTTTTTTATATTCATCCAACCTTAAATGGCATTTTTAAAGGCCACAGAGGAAATCAGTTTAGCTTAGTTTCCACAAGAGCTCTTATTGTATAAATGTTGTTGTTGCAAATTCTCTGAAACTTTTCTCAAAAGTCAAATAAACTTGAATGTTAATGTCTTGAGAAATTTGCAAAGATGCAGCTAATATGCAAGAAACTAAATAAGCATACAATCAAACCCTGCAATCAAAAGTCTGATCAAATAACGTGCATGCAGCCGGAAAACTTGTCCACAAACACAAGAATTATCTGCTTGCAATTTATTTATTACCATTGAGACCTTTCCCACAGACTAATGCATATTTTTCACTCACCCTCCAAATTTTTTTAAATCTCTTCATTCTGGACAATTTGGTTTTGTTCATCTCTGAGGTCTGCAGATCAAATACATATCCCTATGTGGCTGCAGACATATTTTACAACCAGTCAGGAGCCTCAAACAGCAGAGTGATGGATATTCTTGAAAACAGAGGCACTCCCTGGCTTTTAATGCTGCTTCCAACAACCACACAATTCACAGCTCAGCATAAAGTAACCAATAGCTGAACATAGGCATAAAAAAAAAAAAAAAAAAAAAAAAAGCCAAAATCCCTTTTTTGAGATGATAGG
>WEKY01028533.1:156841-183786 GCA_013390045.1 Picathartes gymnocephalus | reverse complement strand
CAGTGAAAAAAAAAAAAAAAAGATGCTGTTATGTCAGCCATCCAACTTTAAGATGACTTGTGATCTGACAGTCATGGCACTTTAAAGCACCGTCATGATGAGTCTTTACAAAGGGATTGTTTTAATCCTATATAAAAAAAAAAAAAAGAAAAAAAAAAAAGGAAAAAACCCAAGCTACTTAAGAAGTATGGAAATCATACGATGTTACAAAAATATCTGCACTGTGCTGCAAAGGAATGAAGCTGAGAAATATCTCATGTAGTGTTTTCTACTTTATTTTTTTGGTTTCTTAAGGGTGGGAGATTTTTATGATTGTAGGGATCTACAGACCTGTCATTCCTCCCAAATGATATTTAAGTCTTTGTCCCTCTTTAAATAACAATAACATATCATATAAAATAGAAAGCACAGAGATGTTAATTTTTTCATTTCCTGAAAATCAATGCATTACTCACAAAATTGTACCAATTCTTATTCTAAAGGAAAGACATCAGTGAGAAAATCCATCCAGGAGGGAGATCCCATAGAAAGCCCTAACCATAAAAATTTTGATCACAGTTCATGCTACCCAGCTCAAAGGACACCATAAGAGAAAAGGACCATTTGGTTTTATTGTTCATACATCTGTATGTTCCCTTTTATAATTTCAGGAAATGGAAAAGAAAGCAGAGTGTGAAATATCCCTCTCTGGTAAAATATAAAACCCCCTACCATATCTGAAATCCATTTCTGGAACGAGAAAATAAGTTTGTTTGACAAACACTGATTTATTACCAGCAGTTACGACCCCAAAGCTGCTCTCCTGCAGTGTGGGAGAGCATAACAGGCCACCTCTACAGATGTGACTACACAGAGGACACCCTTTTGAAGTGTCAGCTCTGACTGAAAGCCTGGTGGTCTAACCAAGGTGTGGAAGAAACTCATCCAGCAGAGTTACAGAAGAGATTTGCTTTGAATAGCTGGTTTAGTGACTGGTTCTCGAATATGAAATACCATATTCTTATGTGACTGATACTACTTTCTTTGCCACCTTGTGCTACCACACATCTTTATCTTTGTGTTACAGCATCACAGAAAACTCCTCTTCCCATCTTAGAACACAGTGCAGTGTGTACTTGATCAGATTACACTGAATTTAAGATCAATTTTGATATTCTGGTAAATTCTCACACAGCCCTTATAAATCTTTCCTCTCCTTCTCTACATGGAAAGGCAGAAGAGTTGTGGGTCTGAACCTGTGATGCTCTAATTGTGCAAGGTGTTGTTACTCACATGGTACAGCAAAACCATATGGGTATGTGCATTGACCTGCAGTTTGGTACCTGACCCACACTTCCTAACACCTGTGAGATGTTTCACTAAATGTAAAGATCCATTTCAAATGTGGATACCAAATTTAGTGAACATCAAGAGCTGTTATGAGCTAATTGCAGAAATGACAGACTGGTCCTGTGGATTTACCTGATCATTCTCACATTTGGTATCAGAGTCCTGATGTTGTTCCACGAGGAGCATTCCCATTTATTTTAATGGCAGTGGAATCTGACCTTTGTTCAATAAAGAATAAAAGTGACTGTTTATCTGAAAGGACTACCTGTACCTCATTAACTTTCTTCATATCCCCCTAGTAATCAGTCTCAATTACCTAAACAGTATTCCCAACTTTTTCAGACTTAAATTTCTGTCATTCTGGCAATACACCCTTAATCTGACTGCCACTGAAGAGACAGATAAGAATATTTCAATTTTCTTAGCGTTTATTGTTAGTCAGAGTAGTTAATGATTAGTTAGATGTAAGAGAATGTGCAGAAACCCTTCTTGATGTTATGCAATTAGTATTGAGGCCCCAAGCACTTCAGTCAAGCTCAGTGCAGACGAGTGCTGTTCTGGGAGCACGTGCTTTGACTGCAGGCACAGCTGTGTGACTTCTGCATGGAGCTGTGCCTCTGAGCAAACCTGAGTGACAGCTTTATGCTGACATGTGCCTGCCCACTAAGAGCTGGGTCACGATCCGAGTGCTATTCTCCTCTTCCCTATCTTTGTTCATGCACCAATAGACACCCACAGCTGAAAGTGCACTTTCCTGGACTCCAGTGACACCCAAAATGAAATGCAATCCCTCCCTGAAATGGTTCCTCTGAGCAGTAAAAGAATGTGGTTTATATTCCATTGTCCTCAAAAGACGGGAATGAGCTTCTGGCTTTCCATGCTGTAAGAAGTGAAATTGTTCAGGAGAATTCTTTTGCTAGCTGTGACCAGGGCTTACAAACAACACAGCACATCCAGGCCAAGGTCAAGCCAAACGTGACTTTACCTTGTGGATTTCTCCTCTGGGGTTTGAATGTTATGGTCAGGAACGAGGGAAAATATTTCTTCTGAATTAAAGCCACTGCAGAATCATTCAAAATGCCTTCACCAAGTTAACGGCTTTTGACATTGTAATGTGCTGAAAAGTGGCTTTCAGCACATTTTTAACGTGGTGTCACCATAAAATCCTAATTCCTAAATAAATTGCTGTAGTTCATTCACTACACGCATTACTCTGACAGATGCACTTCAGGAGAGCAACTTCTACCCAGACTCAGGAAGACTGAAGCCCACAAACGTCAAAGCACTGGCATTTCCAAGGCCTTGCTGACAAGGTGATGGGGTTTGAGGAGGTCGGAGTAGAGCCCAGCTATTAATGACCAAATCACTCTCTCATGCCCTTCAATTGCTTTCCATAAACTCTGACCTCTAAATAAACCTCCTTACATCAAATATAAGATGTAAGTGTAATTCCTGTTCTCTCTTCACTGGACAATAAAGCTTCTCCTACACAACCTGCACTTTGGAAGAAATAGGTAAAGAAAAGGAGACAAACACAAGTACAAAAAAGTCACATCGATGTTTTTGAAAAAAAGCAACAGCAACCGTCAAATTTCCCACATGTTCTTAGAGATGATACTTCAGTATTAACTTTCTCCATTTGGATGCCTTGGTGGGTTACACATTTGTGCCATCCAGCAGTGACTGCTGCTGTGGCTTTTGCTGCTTTGCTTCCAGTAAGGTGAGATGCTCTGCTCTTACCCAGTAATTTAGTTAAACATAATGGAGTGAAATCATCCCAGAATATTTACTGCAAGCTCAAAATCCCACCTCAGCTGCATTTACTGAGTGCAATAACACTCTGTGTGTTCCTGTAAGTATAATTTGGTGCCTATAGCAGCTCTCAAATTAACAGAAGAGGAAGAAGATTTGATTGCAGTAATCGATCACAGGACTATAAACCACCGGTGTGGAAGGCAGTGAAAACAAAACCTGCACTGCAAGGAGTTACTGGGAAAGTCATTGCTTTCCAGTAAAGGCTGAGAAACATTAGTAAGAAATCACAGAGTACTGCTGACACCTTATTTGGATAGTGGGTACAATTTTGGTCACTCATAGTCATGAGAAATGAAAACAAAACCAGAACAGATGCAAATAATGGCTGGCAGATGATTGGGGCAGTCTTGTGAGAGAAACTACAGGACCCTAATTAAAGTAAGGTTGCCATCTATAAATATACTGGGAAAGGAAGCAGAAATGGAGAAGAGCTATTTAACCCCAAATTTAACACTGACACAGGACAGATATGTATAAACCAGAAAGAACAAATGCAAGCCAAAAATCAGGAAATGGTTTGTGACCAACTAACTCTGGGGTATCTTTCCAACGAAGTAGAAATCAATAAATGTTATGCAAATCTAAGATCCTTGTTGGGTGGTTTATGAGGGGGACAGAATGACAAGGTGCCTGCCCTAAGAAATCCTGAAAAGCTGCTACGAATTTCCCACTCCTGACAGAGCTCTCCTGACAGAACTGGGCAAACATCTTTGCAAATTGGACCTGATGCTCATCTGCACTGGGAGCACCAGCTGTGACCCTCTTCTGCTCCCAGTGAGAACACACTGCCCCATGAAGTGGTCTTAGGACTGCTCTAATTTTCTCCATGTACCTATGTAAGCCCCTGGGTCCTTTTGGCACTAGGACATTACCTGCTCACAAGGACATGACCTGATCATACCCTTGCACTGAGGATCAGTCCCAACAGCCAGATGCAGAATGTTCTGACAAGTAAATAGAAAAATCCAAACAAAAGCTAACAAAAAGTTAAAGAAAAGCTACAAAAGAGGAAAATATGTCAATCTGCTGTCCTGTTCGCTCATGATTTCCTCAGAAGGGAAAGGAGCAGAATCACACTCTGATTCCCATCACAGCTCATTAATTGACTCTGGAAATGGATATGGAACCCCAGAGTCACAGCAAAAACCAATGAACAGGGAAAGTGAGATACCAAACCCACAGAGAAAAAACAGACCAAAGAACCCCTCTGTATCGTTGCAAGAGTAGAACTGCCGAAAGTAAAAGGAGCAGAACTGAAACATCCAGATCTCCATCTCATTTCATGAAGATTTTACAATGGCTGAGGCTTGGACATGTGTCAGTACAGCTGAGCTGTGATGGAAACAGCTGCAGACACACGAGGCCACAATGACAGGAAGATGCTGTGCCCAGTTCTGACCACAGACAGTTGTGACTCATGGATAGAAGCCTGGAGAGAACAAATTTCACACTTCCAGCTTTCCCCTATCTCTCCAGCCTGAGCTGCCCATTGTAGTCTCCGAAGATGATGGCAGCTTTTGGCCAAAATACAGAAAACTGACGTGTTCTGCTCTTCCCTTGCCTCCAGGACTGGTTGTACTCATTCAGCCACTGACAGCACTGATTCTGCTGCGTGCTCAGAAGCAGGGAATTGGATGCCAACCTCTGCCTGTTTCCAGCAGGGAGATAAGTCATGCCCAAACAGTATTTTCCTGCTGACTGCCACTATCGGGAGACTAAGGACAACATGCCCATTGCTATCCCACACTGCCCTGTCAGATGGTGCCCGTGTGAGCCACACAGTGGTCTGAACATAAGCTCCTGCTCGCTTTATTCCAGTAACAGTCAAACCCAGGAGATATTTCAAATGAAGTTCCTCCCTTAAATATGTAGCACACTGCAGTGTGCAGCCACCTCGGTGTCCTGGTTTGAAGGACAGGACTCTGCTAGGGAAGGCAGGAGCCTCCCTCGGAATGAAGAATGTGAACCCCTCCCCTCCGAATTATTGTAATTTTGAAATTAAGGGGGTCTCAGGCAAAGATATGGGAGTAGGAATAACAGTTTTTTACTAGGATTTATAACAGAGCAAACAAACAACAACTTTTATGGCACTAACAACAAAACAGAACCAAGAACCCGGTCCCGACCTCCTGGCCTGAAGGCACTTCCCCCCCGCCTCAGTGCAGTGATGGTCACAGCCGGCAGGGAGCACGTGCTATGGTGGTTCAGTCAGCAGGGGAAAACAAAACGGAAGAGAGGTTTTGCTTCACAAACCTCCTTGGAGCAGTCGATTCCAGTGCCCCAGCAGGATTCTTGGAAAGCAGCAAACTGGGAGGGCAGGACGTCTCGGCAGGCGGGGGAGCGGGGCTGCAGCGCAGTGAAACCCAGAGCAGTGCCGAAGGAGCGGTGGGGGCGGGGGGCAGCAGCCGCCCGGCTCCTAGCCCAGCGAGGAGAGGCGAGCTCAGGGATTCCGGGCACCCGAGCAGATGGCAACAGGTTCAGTGGCTGCTCTCACAAGCAGAGGCTCACCCCAAGAGGCAGAAGAAAACAGCTCCAAGCCAGGGCTCCAGCAGCAGCAGCGAAAAAAAAAACTTCTCTCTCGCAGAGCTGTCTCTTCCCGTGTCCTCCTCCGAAAGCCAGTCCCGCTCCACCCCTCCCCTCTCCTTTTACCAGTCCCCAATTCTCGAGATATTCCTCCACCCCCCACCCCCTTCGAGAGAAAAACTCCCCGACAGAACAGTAAACATAGATGGGCCTTTTCTTTAGGCCTAGGTATAGCCTTTGTTTTTCTTAAGTACTCAGTAATTAAGGCTATTTAGCAACTGAATGGAAAAAAATTCTACACTGTTAAAAGGAAACAAAAGGAAAGACAACCCAACCCCCAACACTCGGTTGTGGTGATAAAACATTGTGAGGTGGATCAGAAAACTGATCTTTTTCTTACGAGGTTATTTTCAGGACAGGTCAGTTCACTTATCAGCACATCGATCTGGCTCGCAGCAGGGCTGCACAAGCCATTGTGCTGGCAGGCTGGGGACAAGCCAGGTCCCTTCTCTGGCATTGCCTTCCAGCACCTCATGCTGGGAGCTTCACTGAACCCCCCTGAGCTTGCCCCCTGCTTCTTGGAAACACCCGCCCTCACAGGGCAAGGAATCAGCTGTTTGCAAGCAAAAAACACTGGGAAGAAGCCACAGTGCAGCAGTGTGAGAGTACTGAAGATCATTAGCAGGAGGAAATAATGTCTATTTAATGGTCTCTACTATTTGCATATATATCAACTCAAATGAATACTTCAGCCACACCCACGTACTGTGGTAGACAAATATGAAGGGGGGAAAAATGTCTTTCCTCCTATATAAGTGCACATAGACAAGTATGGAGCCTTTGGAAAATGCAGCACCTATTTGTGCTTAGTTATTCCAAGTCACATTCAGTGGCTGATTTCCAGTCTGCAGGAGATGGAAGAGAGAAGGGCTGAAAGCAGCATGGGCTCCTGGTGGAACAAGATATCTGAGACAACCTGCCATCTCCACTGTCTGTCACTAAAAGGCCCCATTTGTTATAGATTTTATACTTTTTGCAACAGTGTCTTAATCAAACTCAGCTACACAGATTTTAGGATCCCAGTGTGAGGCGTTTAACAGGTTCTCCTTCCCTCCACTGTGTGTATTCTGTGTCTCAGCTTTTAAAAAAGCTGTAGAGAAGAAAAATTGTCCCATTCCCCACCAGTGTTTAGACCATGGCATACAAGATACCAAACATCTTCATGGAAATTCAGTGCCAAGAGTCAAAAATCTTCTTACTCATATTGGAGGTAAAAACAGTCAGAAATTAGAGTTTTTTTCATTTTCATTTCTAAATCAGCTACCTGAAAACTTCCATTCTCACCTTCATGGCAGATTTACAGCAACACCTACTCCTGATTTGCACCACTGGGTTCATTGTGAAGTCCCAGCTCCTTGACCAGCAGCACCAATGATCCATGACGTCCTGTGCAGTCAGAAGCCCAGTCTTGAACTTCTAGACTGCAGCAAAAGCAACTTAGGACTTTAGGGTCTCCTGTCCTCCTTAAGGGACATTTGGATGAACCCCTCTTCTTGCCTGGGAGCAAGAGGGCTAAGAAAGTGAGTGGGAGACAGAAGTGGACAGACAGAAACAGAAAAACCAGTCAAATCAACCCTTCTGAAAGGCCAAATTTGTTAAAATTGTCGAATATGAATAGACAAGAGATCTGGGATCCATGGGAAGATGCACTGGTCAGAGTTACCAGATCTCTCAGAGCATCTCATCTTTCCAGGCATCCTGCAGCTGGGACAGCCCAGCTAAGCAGTAACTTTCAGGACAAGCAGCTCCAGGGCTCTCCTCCACTGAATTTTGGTAGTTTGACAGCTCATTGTAAACCTCTTCTACATATAACAAATTACAGTGAATTATATTACACCTTGTTGTAAGAAAGTCCTGATTCTCTGGAATTAAATTAAAATAAACCAATTTACAAAGTAGGAGTAAAGAGTTAAGCAGTTCCTGTCAGATATTTTTCCAGCCCTAGTTTAGAAACTTTCCCTGATGGAGATTTGACAACCTTTGCAGGCAATCTAGCCCAGCTGCTACAGCTGGAAAGTTAAATTTCCAAGCTCATTATTCTATGCCATGCCTACACCAAGACCTAAGGACAGTTTTCCTCTTTGCAATTACTCTTGAGATAAATAAAAAATGTCTCTCTGTGTCCTTGTGAGGTCAGGCATTAAACAACACCTGGGTTTACACTTTAAAAATTAATTTTCCATCTATGGTGTAGATTCATTCTTAAACTTAATGGATGTTATTTTATAGAGGCAGTTTCTATTTCTCTCCCTTATTAGGTACAGATAAAATTGTATACATTGTATTTAATGGTGTGTTGCACACTGGGTGAGTGTGTTTTGTCTTTCTAAATTGTGTTGCTCTGACACTGATTGGTGACACAACACTGTGCCTTGAAGATTTCTGCTTCTGTTTATCTATCCTGTGTATTCCTGGGTTGTTAGGAATAGTAATGGTTCACCAGCCCTGGTATTATTTTCACCAGATTTGCTCAGGCACCTAAAGTCAGCTTGTCCCCAGTCACTGCAGGCAAAAAAACATAACATGAAAGGTCAACAAATTAGGCTTAAAGAAAATATACAGACAGCTACTTTGTAACCCTAAGAATATAACCTGTATTTTAGATAAACAAATACTGAATTACAAACAACATGAAATATAAAGCAATTAGGACAGGCACAGATGTAGTGAGTTTGGAAGGCGTGTGGAGGACAAGTCACTCTCTACATCCAGTGATTGTGCCACCATTCCCTCAGGGTTTTTCCTCCTTTAAAGGACAAATTCTACAGGGCAACTAAAACGCAATCGCTGCCCCTGTTCAGACAGATTTTTCATCTGCGGGCCCCACCAAGGTGACCAATTAATGTTAATCCAGGGGGCATTTTGTGTGATCAGCCATTAGCGATGCAATCAACCCATTCATGGCCATCTACTGCCAACACATTTGGGTCATTATGAAGATGGATCATTTTGAGCTGCTAGTTAGAGGGAAAAAGCTTCTTATCCCACTCCCATAATCATCCAGAGTCTGTTAGATGTAATTACTGCTGGCCGATAAGGGAGGCTAAGGAAAGGGACAGACTGAAATATGTCCTCAAGAGCCTTAACTGGTTTGGATCTTAATTCCTTAAAGCCCCTTATCATTCTAAAAATATTGGCTTTGCCTCCAAAGGTGGAACTCCTTTGGTGAAACACAGACACGTGAGGCCTGAGCAAAGCCATCCTGGACACCTTTGGAAGCCAATGGAGCACAAGTCTGTGAAGTCTCTGGCTCCTAAAGCAGGCATCTAAACCCAGATAGAACAGGCAGGACCTGGAAGTGCCATTATTGCTCTTTTGATTCTAAAGGGATTTTAAGGTGACGGGATCAGATGAAAATGTCTTTGCTTCATTAAAACAAACCCTGCCCTGTGAGCCTCCTGAGCAACTTTTCACCACCCCTGACAAAATCCTTCACATTGCAACCCTTGCACATTTTTGCACCTAAGAGAGCAGGATTTGTGTGTGCATCTGGATGCACGTGAGCACACCAGGACAGGAGGAATGACAAATGTGCCCAGGGCTGGGCACAGCAGATACCAGTGTCCCACAGGGAAGTGCATTTCTTTGCTCTATTTACTAGGAAAGCAAAAATGCTGGCAGGTTCCTTCTGCCACTAGATTTCCAAGCAGCTGCCCAATGACCACGTTCATGGCTGGTTAGGGCACTTACAGCATTCTCTAAATGTTTAATATTTTATTTCTCCCTTGAAGCATCTGGTGTAAGTCACTTCTGGAAACAGAATTCTGGACCAGATGGAGCATTAGTCTGTGACATTCTGATCTGGTAATTCCTATGTTAATTTTTATGACAATTTAGATGGGCATTGGCCATAGAGCCCAATCTGAGTCAATTTATTGTAGAAAAATCCTTTTTTTTTCCTTTTCTATTGAAAAGCTTTTTTTTTTCTTTTTTTTTTTTTTAATGTTGATTTTCACAGTGCAGCACCTGGGGAGAAAAAAAGAGGCATTGCAGATTTCAGGAGCTAAGAGCTGGGCTCCCACTGCTGTCTCAGATACACAATGAAAAGCGGAACATTTTTCACAGTTGTTATCTGCAGATTTGGCAGATGTCTTTTCAACTGTTTAGGAGCTTAAGTACTGTGTGATATGCACTAGTAAATGCAGTATTTAGTGGTATTACAGTCAACATCATAAAGAGGCCTGAAGGTTCTCTTATGAACCTCAGTTGTGTTGGCTTAGAGGGATACAGAAAAAATGTCTATTACAACATGCTACATTTTTAGAAATGATCAATAATCCTGAGCATATCCGAGTCCAAAAAGCCCAGCACAAGTGATCATAAAGGGAACTGATTTTCACCACATTTCTGAATTTCAGAGTTCTTTCCATGTTACACGCAAGAACAAAGGCATCCCAAACTATCAGGCACCACAGAAATGCCACTCTGAGATACAGAAGTCTATTCTAAACTGTAGAAACACAGTCAGGTTATGCTGTGCCCCCACCTAAAGACACTTTGATTGATCAAGGTCAGCTATAAATAATACTGACAATTTTATAGCCACATAATTTTCTCTAATTAAACCTCCAGCTTCTATCTAGGTACTTCTCCCTTATGTTATTTGTGCTTATACATCCTTGTGATGCCAAGCTGTGAAAAATTATATGGGTCATATAATCTTGTCACTGTTCTTTTCTTACATTAATACATTAATTCCAAAAACATAGAGCAAAAATATGAACAAAAAGATTCATGACTACACTTCAGTGTGGGTAGATGTGAGTCCTTGTAGGCATTTTAGAGATTAGCAGTGCAACAAATTATTAGTTCCTCTAAATATCTGGTTCTGGCTAAAGAAACTAATCATATAAAACTGAATCATTAGCCTTTGGCAAACTGCCTCAGTTCCTGTTAGAACAGCCTGGTACAAGATGAGAAATTGAATGAGGTGGTTTAGATTTTTTTTTTTTTTTTAAATAGCACAGGAATGTAGAAAAATTTTGCCCATTAATTTTTATGTACTGAATAAGGCCTGAAAACATCCAGTAAAAATAGATCTGTTGTTTTGCAGTTGGGTTCAGGAAGGATTCCTTGTCTCTGTACGGCCATTTACAATATACACTGTGATTGCACTCAAAAGTTAATGGGAAAATTCATATGCCATTTTTGGTCAGGGTTTTGTTCCCTTAAGTTACAGTGATGAAATGATGAAGTGGTGACTTTTCCAATGAGTTTCACGGGACTGCACCAGCAATCACACACTCATCACTGCTCAAATGGAGTTTTCTGTATGAATTTACTCAGGGGTGGGTTTGTACCAATTATGCACTGCATGGAGCAGAGAGGAAACAAAGCTGCACCATCACTGGTGCCATCAGCCTGAGGTACATTGGAGCACCCTGAGGCAATCTGAGGCAAATTCTACCCTTGTTCATAACACCAGAGCCCAAAAAAGCCAAGATTTAGGGACAAGAGGGTTCTGCCATTTCTGTGCACCCTATGTAAGAGGGACTGGTTGCTCAGAGGGCTCAGACAGAGCACAGTTTCCTGCTGAAATGCCTCTTTTTCAGCTCACCCCTCACATCCATAACAAGCCTTTGCCAGGATTGTTTTTCTGCTTCAAAACAGAAACCAGTTGGACTAAACTCAGTCCTGTGAGAGTGCACCTGCACTCTCAGTCCTGAGAAGGGGAATGGCCTGGGAGAGACTGTTTATCTCAAAAAATGTCACCTGGAGAATTTTGTCCTGTTACCTGAGTAGCCAAGTGTCAGATTTACACTGAATTGAATATTTTGACTGGACTTTTTCGCATGAAGAATGAAAGAGGCTTGAGATAAAGGCCTGAATGAATACAATCCTTACAGTAAGTTCACAGACTCCACAGCAAGCCCCCACATCAGCTATGGAAGCACCTGGGGATGGGGAGGGGTCAGAGGATGCAAACACACTCGGAGCCTGTATTCCATACAATCAGAGGATCACAGAATAATTAAGGCTGGAAAAAAAATCTGCAATATCATCAAGCCAAATCTTTGACAAAATGCCAGCACAACCACCAAACCGTAGCACGACGTGCCATGTCCTCTTGTGTTCTGAACGCTTCCAGGGATGGTGACTCCACCACTTGCCTGGGGAGCCCATCCCAATGGGCTCTTTCCATACCAGGGGGCATGGAAAATTCAGTTCTAGGACATTCTGGCACAAAGTTTCTGGTTACCTCCTGATGTCACCCTATATCTCCCCAAAAGCACCCTTGCAGCACCAACACATTTCCAGAGCAGAGGGAAGCAGAACCGGGGCAGCAGCACAAGGCTGCAGTGCCTGGGGGCAGGAGACAACCTGCCAGGAGTGCTGCTCCTGGGGACATCACAGCCCAGCCTGGGATGTGCTGGTCTCCCTCTGGAGGCACAGGATCATACAGCCACCTCTTCCTGAGCCATCCCACAGAGCAGCAAGGGAGAGGAGGCTGAGAGAGAAGGAGTTTATACACAGGGATAGGAAGGCAAGCCTGGAGCTGAAAGATATGGGACAAGAAAGATCCTCTTAGAGCACATCTGAAAAGATTGAAGGCCAGGGAAGAAAGAAACAGAGAATCTCAAGGAAACAGTTATAAAGCAGCCTGGTGAGAAGGATGTGAATAAGAGAAGGGTACAGGAGCAGGAGGTTGCTGAAAGGCAAAGAGAGGTGCCAAGAGGAAAGATGCCCAGTCCTGACAAAGTGAGGACAGACAGAAGAAATTTTATTATCTGGGGCAGAGTAGCTCCCAGAATAGAGTATGATCTTCTCCCCTATTTGGAGTAGGAAATAACAATTCCTATCTATAGACATGTTTTAACAACTTCCACATTGTTCCTTTATTTCCCCCTGTTGCCTCCATTAAAACCTTCAACTATCTGAAGTCACATTAAACAAGTTCTAATGCTGACATGGAAGATCCATCATTTGTGTGGGGGGTAATGCACATCTGTGACATCACCTGCACACTGGTCTGAGATGAGATATATCCTCTGAGCTGAAGTGCTTGTGAAGGTCAGCAAAGTTCACGGAGCAATTAGTTAGCAAGGCCTGCTTTGGAAGAGTTCTGGCTCTTTTGTCAAGACAGACGATTTTTCTGAACTGATTTCTGAAAGGAAAAAGCCTATCAGAAAATCATTAATTCCATCCTGAATACAATGAACAATAAAGGGAAGAAAGAAAAGGCGGCATCCTGCTGAGCTCTCTGAAGGGATATAAATTTCATTTTTCTTAAAAATTACTATCAGAAGCATTGCTGGGCGATTTTTACCACTTCTGTTGATTTTTGCAGGTGTCTAAATTTGGATGCAATCTGTTCAATAAGTAAGTAGGATGATTAAAAGGAGCTTCCTTGTTTGATTTCCCAGCCTGTTTGTTTCTTTAAAGATGCCTCTCTTCTGTTACTACTGGAATTAAGTAGTAACAAGATTTTAGGAGCCTCTTGTGTGTTTATCAGACAGAAAGCTGAAGTTGTCTCACCGATCCAGGCAACTTTCAGAGGATCCAAAGAGAGATCAGTTTTGTCATTGGGAACTCCATCCCACAGAGCTCTCTCCCCACAAGTGATGAGTTTTGAAATGGTTCAAAAAAACATGGGATATCTGTGCTCTGTTTAAGCCCCTGATTTATAATGCATGCAAACTATTGGACAAGCAAATATGTGCTTTTTAGGTCTGGCTGCATCCATCAGACACGAGTGAGGACCCTGAGGCAGCCATCAGACCTGAAGTGTTTTTCCCATTCTTTGAGAATGAAATTAAAGTTTTCAGTAAAACAGGCTGGTGAAGAAAATAACCTATTTTGAAAATATGGTCAGTCAAGAGGAAAACCAGGCCAAAAATATTCATGTTTCTTCAGAAGAACTGTGGTAATATAATACTTTCAGTAAAATTAAAAGGGAAAATATGACAGAGCAGCAAAACTTGATGAGCTGATATTAATGACTCTACCTCTTGTAATGATCAGAGGGAACTGTCTAGACCAGCAGACCTATTAAATCTTTGAGAATAAGCAACACCTCCTTTTGAGAGTGAGAGGTCCAATTAAGTAATCTGAGTGAGTTTTTGGAAGTTTGGCCAAGGCAGCTTATCTACGGGAGACCGCCTCTGAAATGAGCCTCCAGACCCCAGTGGAATGTGCCTGGCCAAAAGGTAGCAAATTCCATCAAAATCATTAATGATGTTACCTTCTGAATTGTGGAGTGCAGAGGATAGCCCCGGGCTCAGGAGGGCCAGCAGTGTGATTAGCTGAAATCACGTTCTGAGTCTGTCAGAACTCAGTCAAGCTTCTAAAAACAGTGCTCAGTCTCTTATTCACATGGGAAAATTACTTAATTTCAAGTCCTTTCGTGGGGCTCAGCTTCCAGCAAGTCTGGGATTGGCCATCTGCCACACAAATGACCCTTGTCTTGACTTAGGCTCGTGAGCCTCAGGAAGAAACCAGTGGGAAGCAGCTCTGAGGGGAAACCGAGGCACAGAGTGACAGCAGAGAGTGCAGAAAACCATTTGGTGTCCTTTCAACGGTGACTCTTTAAGAACACTTATTTATTCTAAAAATAGGGGGTTTTTTTGAAAATTCCTGATTTATCCTTTTCTTTTTTTCCCATGATATTTAGGTATTAATGTCCTGTGTACACTTGATGCACAAATCAGATATATTTAGTAAGTGGTTTTGTTTGGATTTTTTTTTAATCTATTTTTGAAGGTACATACACACATCCCCTGTCAACCTCTGTATATACCCCCAGCAGTCCCTTATTGTCAGTTACTTATTTATTTCACCTGACCACTCAATAAAGCCAAATGCTAAAAAGTTATTAGCACAATGGCAGATAATTGCAAATTTTGACAGATTCTTACAGGTTTGATCTGAGGGAAGAATGTGAGAGCTCATTACACCTGCCAGGTTATCATCTGTTGGTTATTTCTTCAATATTAGCTATAGTTCCTTGTGTTAATATTTATCCCCTGTAGTGCAGTTTTCAAAAAATCTTTCCAAAAAAATATTGTTCACTAGGCCTGGACAGACAAAAGATGCTCGGAGACTCTTTTTCTTTTTTCTTCTTTATTTTTTTTTTAACTACTACATTTTGCCCTACGAATTCCATTGTCATTAGGATGTTATTAAATTAGGGCCACTAGGAAATCTCTTTGAGTTTGAAGTTTCAAAGGACACCAGCTCTACTGCGCTTATTTTTTGCCTTTTTCCACTAATAATTGCACAAGTGTTCTACAGATTTGATGAAAAACGCACATTCTCCCACTATCATCAATATCAGACAAGAATTCACTTGAGTAGATAAAGACTAATCCCTCTTATGTGGGTTTAAGTCTTGGAAAAGAGTGAATACTCTGAAGAGGAACGGGTTAATAAAACAATTTTAAATTAAGAGAAGCACGAAGTAAAGAACCAACCAGCAGAAATGGGATGGAAATAACCCTGGACCTCAACTCACCAGAGGCAAAAATATTTCCATAGTAAGAGTAACCAGTATTTCAGACCGAAGAATAACTTTCCAGTGCATTTCACAAAAAACAACACTTCAAGATATTTACAACAGAACTGGACAAGACATTGCACAGCAGGGGATATACAAACTGGATAATCTAATAGACATTTTCCAATTCCAATGCCTGATGATTTTGGAAAAGGAAAAAGACAATTGCTACAGCAAATAGAATAAATCTCTTACAATATCAAGCAATAAAGCAGCAATTACTAAAGGTCATGACTGTAATTAAACAGCATTATTTATTTTATTGCCAGTGCCTCATTTTCTATTAACATAGATGCCAACCCAGTTAAGCTAACAGACACACTTACCTCTAAAAATTTTTTTTTAAATCTTTGAAAAACTTTATTGCTGGAAAGTTGAATCTCTTTTGCCCATGCAGTGGTTAGAACCGGCACCTTGTCATACAAATATAACAATACACAATAGCTAACATTTTCTTCAATCTCAAGGTTAAAATTAATTTTTAATGCTTGCCTTGATGTATTTCTATCTGTATTCATTCTACTTTTTCAGTGTAGGCTTACTCATCAGAATCCTACTTGCTTGCCAAGTTCTCTAAGTCACATTTTGTTAATGCATTTCATCTACTACTGAAAGTACAGAGCAGTACCATGATGCTATTTTCTTCTCTTTAAATTCTTTCATTTTAAAATTAGGATGGGGACAGTTTTGCACTTGATGATGTGTGAATACTCACTAGCAGACTTTACTGTCTTATTTTGTCAAATACTACTTCTGACAATCACATTGGTGCTACTGTTCTTCAGCATCTTGATTTCCAAATCCATGCTGGTTTTTTTAATGCTTTGTTTTCATAAGGTTTAGTTGCAGATGTACCTGGAATTCTGCCCTATTGCTCCAAAGGTAATTTCTGGATATGAAATTCACATCCTCAGCTTCCCATTAAAGGCTGATGAAGGTCCCTGTGTAGAAAAGTCTGAATCAGCATGGAAAATAAGAAGGAAAGGAGGGGAATGGCTGGCGGTTGTGAGTCCTACAATGTGAGCCACACAAACCACATAGCCCCACCCTGCCAAGGCACCCATGGCTCTGCTCAGGCCCAGCAGCAGGGCTTTGAGGAGCCTGTCACAGGCTGTTCCTGCCCTGCATCTTTACCTGGGAGATTAGTCAGCCTCCTCGTGAATTTAGCTCAGAGTTACTCATGAGTGGAACTGATCCAAAGTGAGGATCACCAAGCAGCTCCTCACTCTGTTTAACATCCAGCAGTTTGGATGCTGAGTGAGCACAGGGATTTCCTACAGACATTACAAATCATATTCTTCCCAGAACAGCAGTCCTGAGCCAGCCTGTGAGGCACAGCACGGCCCTGTGGTCTCTTCCACGAGATACATATTTTAACTCTCCTCACAGTCATCCTATTCGAAATGTTTTGAAAGTGGTCTCCAGCCACAGTGGATTTTAGGTTTATGATCTCCATGTGTTAAAAACCATAACTCAGCACACTGAAACACTGGATTCTCATGGACTTGGCTGCAGGGGCAGAAAGTCATCACAGAGGAAGAGATACAAAAACGTCAAAGGTGGTAAGGAGAGAGATGAGGCTGGAGAGGTGGCAGAAACACACTCAGGCAGTGCAGCCTTGGAGCCCAACAAAGCTGGGGATGGAGTCCCAGGTTACAGTTCTACCACAGCCTAGCAGGGTGATCTCAGACAATTGTTCTATTTATTTTATGAAAAAAGAAGAAATCCTACACTGCCACGGATTTGGTGTGTGTAAGGCACACACCAAATTGTTCCCTTCCCAGCACAGCAGAGATTGTAGCATTACACAGCTTTTAGTTACATCAGGAACTGCAAATACCATGACTATTATTCTAAGCTATAGAAAAGCCTTCCCTATTTCAAATGTTTATCTCAGCTAAACAGAATGCTTTGAAGTCTTTGAATCCCCATTTCTCAGCTAAACTATGCAGGCTTTCAAAGGCATCCATGGACTCAGGAAAGGGGAGAAAATGGCAGATCTGAGCCCCCTCTCTGCTTTTCAACATTCACCCCGTGCAATAGATTTAAACAAGTTGGAGAATCCAGGACAGCTCAGCTCAAGAGTTCAAGTTTTGCAGCTTGAAATTCCAGTGCATTGCCCTTCTATCTCCTATCTGCATTTCAAATTGTATTTACCAAGTACTTCAAATTTTTCTTTATAACAGGTTATTAATCTGACACATGATTTTGCAATACTTGTGCATTCAAATTCCTGCATAGTTTAGCAGATACATCTGACCTTGCTATTATCCTTCCTTTAGGAGATTTATACAGCATTCCTGCTTTGGAAAGATCATTAATTAGCATGCCAATAGAAAAAATGAAATTGCCTGCCATCTCCTATGTAAATGCTTTCCCATCTGTTCCTTTCTCATTTCCTCTGCACAGACTCTACCAAAGGTAGCTTTAGTTTTTATACTGCTCTTAGAAAATAGTGCATTCATTGTTTTGCAATTTAAATCTGTTAAATTGTGTTGCATTGTGAAATGTGGCTCTATTAAAGTGATATATGGATTCATGCAGTCTCTCAGTATCTGAGCAACCTTCCAGCAAATTTGGTGGATGTCCTTTCCTTAATACCTATTAATTCAGCTTAAGGTCTAAAGACTCAGAGTTTTATATTTTTGCATTCAAGACTGCTACTAATAAGAATTGTTTT
The DNA here is from genome assembly GCA_013390045.1 of Picathartes gymnocephalus. Classification (NCBI taxonomy): domain Eukaryota; kingdom Metazoa; phylum Chordata; class Aves; order Passeriformes; family Picathartidae; genus Picathartes; species Picathartes gymnocephalus. The sequence continues at coordinate 165,886 of WEKY01028533.1, read as the reverse complement.
TAAAAATATTCTACTTATTAATTAATAACAACTTATAGCAATATTCCTGTAACAGCCCAGTGAACACTTCAGGGGTTTTCACAGGATACCGTAACACATTCCACAGCTTTTATTTATCCTGTGATAAGACAATTTTAGTCTCAGGTCCAAACCAATGGACTGTGTAGTCCTCCAACGTGCACTGAGCACTCACTTCCCAACATTATATTCTCAAACCATGAGGAGCTCATGCAACACCCAGAAGAGCTCCTTGCACAATGCAAAAGGCCAGAAGTGTCCGCCCCTGTTCCTAATTGCTGTCCTCCACCAGCAAGGGAAGGGATCCACAAGGATCATCGAGTCCAACTCCTGGCCCTGCACAGGACCAACCCCGAGAATCCCACCATGTGCCTGAGAGCATTGTCCCGATGCTTCTTGAGCTCTGTCAGGCTGGTGCTGTGACCACTGCCCTGCAGAGCCTGTTCAGTGCCCAAACACCCTCTGGGTGAAAACCTTTCTCTGATATCCAACTTAAACCTCCCCTGACACAACTTCAGGCCATTCCCTCAATTCCTGTCACTGTCACCAGAGAGAAGAGATCAGTGCCTGCCCCTCCTCTTCCCCTCACAAGGAAGTTGTAACTGCAATGAGGTCTCTGCTCAGTCTCCTCTTCTCCAGGCTGAACAAACCAAGTGACCTCAGCCCCTCCTCACATGGCTTCTCCTCAATCAGTATTTTGTATTTGCTTTAGAAAGCAGACAGGATTTTCAGGGCTATGGAAGAGAGGGGGGCAACACAATACCATTAAATTTAAAAGCAATGATCTTCAAGTAGAACATTATAGACAATGTTTCTGATTTGGAAGCTCAAGACTTTATGTGACTGCTCGTCACTTCCCACCTGGGCAGTGAAGCCTTGCATGATCACCACTGCAGGTTGCAGTGTGATTGTGGGCCGTGTCTTTGGTTTATGTTTACTCTTTATTGCTGGTTGAAAACAGTTTCCTGCTCACTTGTGTGCAACAAAGTTTTGCACCACATTTCCAATTAATTTTCTGGACATGGAATTTTAAAAAAGTAATTAGCCAAATATATTACTAAGTTGTCTTACTCATAAATATCAAATAGCAACATAAAATAAGCATATGCTGTTGTGGTTCTCCAACTGGGTGCCAGATGGCAATACTAAGATTCAGACAGAATGTGTGCTAGAGCCAGTTGGGAATAAACCACCACTCAGATAACTTTCTTTGCAGTAGGAAGCACAATTTCCAAAAAAATCAACATTTTCCATGTGTCTTTCAGCTCACATATTTCAGTTGTTCATAACAGCACTACTGAAGGAGAACCTTCTGGTTTGTCAAAATGTCAAAATGAGGGCAAACATCTTCATTTGGGTTAACCACGCTCTTGTCCTGACAGTTTGTCACAGGTCAGATGCCCCGTGTCCCCACTTCCATTGCAGACCTGGTTCCCAGGTGTCACAGTCCTGCCTGAGGGTGATCTGACAGAACTCACAGCTGGAACAACAGCCCCGTGTGTGTCCTGGATGAAGCAGGGATGTGTCTGGGTGTGGGATCAAGCACACAGCTCCTGTACCATAACATGTTTGATTGCACCCATCCCCATTAACTCCAGTATCTGAAACAAAGTTGGTTTCAGGGCACTGAGGTATTTCCCTTCAGCCAAACAAAATGTCTTGCTTGTCAAATCAGAGATATCAGAGTTTCTGATTTTCCAGCCAGGTGTACAGCACTGCCAAGGGAATGGGAAGATTCTCTGGTGTTTAGACCTCCAGATAAGACAGGATATCTTCTTGGGTGACAAATTTCAAGAATTGTAGGGTTTGACCCAGAGACAGGTGAAATAAAAGAGGGAAAAAAAAAAAAACTTACATGATCCTGTGGTCTTTTATGAATTTTAATCATATAAAAAATAGGAACTTGTAAAGCACTACACCTCAAAATAAGTTAAAAGCAGGAACCAAAAATAACCTGCAAGGGAAGACAATGTTTTTTAATGAGGTTTACTAAGCTTATTCTAGGGTGACATGTGGAAAATGCAGTGACAAGGCTCCCAAGCTTTGATCACAAATGTGACACTCCTGGCCAGACAGCTTATCTTGTCTGGTAGCTGTCTCATTAAGCTACTCACTATCAGACTGTCTGAACCCAAATTCAAATTCTTAAAATTACTGGGCAAAGTTATGGATTTGGATTGTTTTGTAACTTCAGCACGGCATGATCTCTTCATGTATTAAAAACACTTCAATGATTTCGAGGTTCCTGCCATTTGGAACTTGGTGCAGAGTTTTTGCACTGCTTTGTTTGCCTTTCCCTGTGCAATCTTTGCCTCTTCTTGCATGTATCATTTTCCTAAAAGTTTAATATCTCATTCAAGTTCATTTTTAACTTCTTTAAAGCTCTGCTTTTCCAGACTGAAGAGGGGAGCTTTGCCAGCTCCACACACAAACAATGTCACACCAGGTTTCTCCTCTTTCTTATCAGTGTTACAAGCAAGGTACTTTCTGCTGCTATTCATTGTCATTGCTTTCCTTGAGTGTTTAACCACTTCCATTTCCTTTTCTCCCCTGCACAGACACAGTGTTTTGTTTTGAATAAGAAAACCCAGCAGAGAGTCTTCGTTAATTCAAAAGCCTTTCAAAAACGGGCCTTATATTTTAACTTCAGTCACTCTAGCCAAAGGCAACACTGAGAACTTCAAGGAAGAAGTACCGATTCAAGTTCTTAAGAATAACTTTCATCTAATGTTACCTCCCATTTCTCCCTATCAAAGCAAAGAAGAAAACATTTTCATTTTGCAGTGAACAGATTATGTTTTTATGATAAGCTCATTAGACAATGAATCTGCATATCCTTGATTTCCTGAGGTCCTTTACTTGGAAAAGAGAGCAAATCTGACTCTGAGCTGGCTGCAGCCATCACATTCCAGTGATTGTCTGCACCTCGCACACCATGGCTGAGAACATTCATTGTGCACTCAGAGGTGCAAATGTGTTGGGACATCACATTTTAACACACCAATATAAATCTTCACCCTCCTTTTCACCCCCAAATACATGAGCCTTCAGCAGCTTTGGACCCTGGAGTCCTCTACACTACCAAGAAGCCTACTTTCAATACCTTGCTCTCAGCAAACAAACCAAAGAGGAATGGAGTTATTGAACGTTCTGTATTCTAAGCAGGAAACTGATTCTGCAGATGTGCCAAAGAACAGGAACATGAAGTAATCTCAGATGGTGTTGACAGAGCCTCCAGAATATCTCTAGAATCACAGCAGTGGTGATCACAACACATCATGTCTCACTGTGAACCCATCCACTCAGCTCTCAGGAGACACCAGAGTGGCCTGGAGGGAGACACAGGATCTGTAACTCTGCTACAGCAGAAGGAGGATGCTGTGTGGTGTTTTGGGCCATCTGCTCTCCTGGGTTGTTCTCTGCATGTCTCATGAAGACACAGCAAAGCATTCCAACACAGCAGTGTCACCTTTCCTTCAAAACTGCACAGTGATTTTGCAGAAGTAGGGAGTAAAAATGACTTCTGGATATTTTTGATTCATATAAAACCGGCATTGTATAGTGTCTCATACAAATAAATTGCATATTTTATATCTTATAATAATATTTTATAGTTGGTTTCTTTCTTCTCTTGGCAAGTGTTTGCATTTGAAGAAAAAGGTTCCATTTCCAGAGCAGCACAGCACAAGCACCAGCCTAACTTTTCAGCTGAAGGTGACCTCAGCTCACAGAGACAAGGAAGCCAAATCAATTTGGGCTGACACCAGAGACTGAACTGCAGCATCCAGGACCTGAAAGCTTCCCTGGAGCTGATGCATGCTGTCCACGTAAGAAAACATCCTTCAGCACACTCGTGTGTGTTCCTGGACCACCGAGGAGGACACGTTATCACCTCTGATTCATCCATTACAGCAACAGACACCAAAAAGTTTTCCTTCCACACAGACAGTACAGGAGTGATTCGTGTGCCTCTGATCAAAGTCTCCGCACTGAAGCACACTGAGGAAAGAGCAGAGATCATCTCTACTTTTATTTAACAGGCTGGGGATGCAGCCACAGTAGCCAAGACATGAGTTTGAAGCTACACCAGGAAGCCACGGCTGAGAAAGGGCACTGCAAGGGGCATTCAGTGCAGATGGCCCAGGAGAGTCTGTAAAATGCAGCACTGTGCAGTGGGGATGCCAGGCAAGGCAATCCCGTAGATAACTGCGACTCATGCAGAGGGAACGCAGCAAGGAAAGGCAGGTTTCCCTCCCCAGATGCCAGTGGTGCCAGACCTGGGTGCATCAACAGACCCTGCAAAACCTCATCCCCACTCTGAAGGTTTGTCTGTCTGAAGGTTTGTCTGTCTGAAGGTTTGGCTGGGCCCAGGCCAGCTCAGATGTGCCACGGCTACAGTCAGGGACCAAGCTACTGGGAAAGGGGCTGTGTGGGACCACCTGGGAGAGGCTCCATCAGGGGCTGACCCCTTCACCTGAGAGATGTCTGGGCTCCAGCCCTTGCCCCAGGTCCCTGTCTGAGCGATGCTGACCCCGTGCCTGAGCCTGGCCACGGGTGCTGTTGGGCCCAACCTGCTGACTGGAATTCTGGCTTGACTGTGGACCTACTTTATCCTATAGATATATCTGGAGACCTACCCTGCTGGCAGAGCCTGGCTGCTACCCCTGGGACAGCTCTGCTTGTCCTGCTCTGCCCTGGCCACCCCATGACTTTCCAGCTCCTGGATGACTTTCCCTCACTGAGAAAACTCCCTTTGGCTTCTCCCCAACATATCCCCTCTAACAGGATCCCACAGCCACCTCCTGCTTAAAACAAGGGATGCATCACTTCAGGATGGATTCAGAAATTATCTAATAATGCATAAAAATAGCTTCTATATCTCAAAAGTGCATTTCTAGAATTCCCAAGCACCTACCAATTCAAATGGCCATTTACATAATACCGTGGGGTAGTGAGACACAAAATCACTCATAATTTTTTCCTGCATTCAAAACTGCCTCAGAGGCTTTAGAAATTCACCTGCCTAGCACACATTCAAAGAAAATAATCTCACAGGTTTAAACATTGTATTTAAACTGAGCATTCAGTTTTATTTCCCCTTTGAATGGAAACAATAGATGCTAGAGGAAGGAGCATGAGAATGTCACATCACAAACCCTCCTCCTGCCTGCACTTCAAGGACAGCCAGAAACAGCTTGGTCCCTCACTGACCTCAATACTCACAGTCTGAAAAGAACAATCACAGCCCTCAAAGCGAACCAAACAGCTGAACAACAAAGAACCTCAAAAGTATCAAATCAAACTCTTTTTCATAATGGCCACATGCAAATCAGAAGTCTTTGATACTGATGGTGATGTTTAAATTCACTTAAGCATTGTAGAGATCAAATTTCAAGATCCATGAGTGGGAAATACTAAAAAAAGTGTTCAGCATCACCTCAGTGTCCCTGAATCCTTACATCTCACAAGACTCGTTGTCCACTTCATTGCAGAGCTGCAATGAATATGGGATGAGGGGGCTCAGTCCACCACAAACCCACCATCAGTAAAGTTGCTGGTTTTAAACTGAACTGACTTCAGGAAATAGTTTCCCTTGAATCAACTGTACCTAAGTAAAGAAAGCAATACTGGTAGGGTGCTGCATTAACTACTGTATCTTTCCAAAGCTCCAGGGCAGACACTTCACTTGTTCTTCACATTTTTTAATATGCAAATGTGCTATTATTTAGCAGACTGATAGTTCTGCAAACAAGCTACTCACCCCAAAAAATGCAATTACTTACAGAAAGGATAATTAATGATCATTATAATTTTGCCCACAGCCCTTTCTGAAATTAGAGCCTGTGGACTAGTTGTCATGTAAATATCTATCAGGAGGCACTACTTGCCATTAAGTCCTACCATTAAAATAAAAAAAATCAGACAGAAGACTAGAAAAGAACAAAGGGACATGGAAAAAAGTGACTTCCCAAGGATAGATGCAGAGCACATACCTCCTTCAACATAAACCTTCATCTTCCCTGCATGCATCCTTCTCACTGTATGTAAATACAGACTTTGCATTTTGAACAGTTGTTTCATTCTAACATCATTATTGGTAACTGTTGAGAAGCCCAGAGCACAATCTGTTCCTACTGAACTTTCCTTAATTATCACTAGATGTAGTCTTAATGGATTGCCTGGAAGTGTCAGTAAAAATGAGAGAAAGGACTGTGGTTCAATGAGGTTAAACTTAAATTAAAATCAGGGCCTTTATAAAGGATCTGAGAAAGACAGAAAGGTTCATTCTTTTCTGCTTTTACACTTTCTCATTAAACATGGCTTGAAAAGCATCTTGTACCACCTCTGAGTTCCTCATTCACTCACTCCTCAGGCTGAGCCTGCAAAAGAGGCAGTGAACACAACAGAGAGCCACTTGCCACTTACCAGGGCAGTTTAAGGATGAGCAGGAGTTTCCACTCTCTCCAAAAGCCTCCCAAGCCTCACAATATAAAGTTTGAGAGAGGCAGCCACAACGCCGCATGCACAGAGCAGCAGGATGGCAGAGCGCACTTGCTCGCAAAAGTGGGGGAAAAAAGTGAAGAAAGAGGATTTCTGAGGAGAAGCAGAACTGTGACTAATGGAGGCTAAGAGATCCAAAAGTGTGGAGTCGTGCTGTGGAGTCAGTAATTCTCAATCATCTGCAGACGTTTTTATAGCTAGAAAAATACATCTTAAACAGGTTAAACTACCCACTGCGACAAAAGCAGGCGCTGCTTGAAACAGGGATGGCTCATTTTCCCTGTTATACCTGTTACTTTCACTGGAGTCTAATCAGTATTTAATACTTCACCAAACAGGGCAGAAATAATGCTCTCCTGTTTCGTGTCCCTAGGCAGAGCTGTGATTAGTGACGTTTTCAGGTTGCTGTCACATTTATTTCATTAGCATGAAGTAGCGTTGCAACTCTCATTTGGAGGTGCTGGTTCTAGCTGCAAGGGCTGTAAAAAAACCTAAAATATGTAATCTAAGCAAAACCACTGAATTCATCCTCAATGTGTAGATGACTGTGAAACAACAGAGTCAGGGAAAGAGCACTATCTGTTCTGGTCATCTCAACAGATTCTCAGCTGTGAAATTTAAACTCTGAACTGGGACAATCACTTAATTAACTGTTTCACTTTCGATGAATTTTACATGAAAATGGCAAGTATAATCATCATACAGTACCCAAATCCCTCACAGGCATTTTTCAGGCCAAATATCCTATTTATTGCCACTTCCACTATGACAACCTCCACAGTGCTATAATGAAATGCTAAAACCAAAAGAGATAAAGAGGATTATGCAGTGTTTGGGGTGGGATTGACCTGGCAGAGGGATACCTGAGTGAGACCACACAAACCACATCTCCAAGTTCCCACTACAGGCCATGGAGATACAGTCAATGTAATTAATGAAGTTCCAGGCACAGTTCAATTGATGAAACATAGATTTCTGTCTTAGAGTGATCTGAATTCTGCTGACTTCACTAATAGATTCAACAATCTCCACTATCATGGGAATTTAGTGGGCTGGCTCACATTTTGATGCCTACGGTTCAGATTTCATCCTTAGGGTTTGCTTCAGTTGTCTAAATGCAGGTAATGGCACCATCCAACAGACTGTAACAAGGGCAGGGCTCCAGCTGCCTCCTGAGAAGGGCTTTTGTTTTTTGGAAGATGGCCTTTGCTATTCAATTGCACCGTTTAAATATTTTATGATGTTCCTAGTGCATTAATATCAAACTCACCTGTTTGCTATTTAATTTTTTTTAAAAATACCTTTTTTATCATTCTTGGATCTGTAGTCTAATGTTCTCCACTGGGTGCAGTAAAACAAAAATTTCTGCCCTCAGATTTTCAGTCTTGTTTATCTCTGAAGCACAAGCCAAAGTCAGGGTAGGTTAAAGAGCAGAATTACAATTTATTGTGTGAAGATCTATGTAAGTGACTTTCAAACTACCATGTGAACCATGCAAATGTTCCAAAAGGTACTGTTACATGCTTCACTAAAAAATCTCTGAATCTTTAATTAAAGGTTGTTGACAGGTTTCTATCACAGCAATATGGTTTGCAAGTGATCACTAAGTTTTGAAACTACTGCTCTTTCTTAATTCTTACTGTAAATAAAGAAATTTTTTTTAAAAAAATTCTTGTTATATTTGCCCAGCAACTGACTGGGCTATTTTAAAGATTTGGATTTCTATGAATACTGCTCTACATCAAGAAAGAGTTAGGTAACATGGTAACCCAAATGGTCACGGGAAATGCATGGATAAAAGCTCACTTTTTATGGATGTTAAAAAAGGCAAGCTCATCAAAAGACCTATTGAATGACTGTCAGGAATAGTACACACCCACAGAATGGTGAGTTTTTCTGAGTTTTGCTGTTTTAATCCATTCTCTAGGTAGTGCTCTGGTCTGGTTTTTCTTGAAAGGACTGTAGATAAAACACATTTTATCTGGTTGCAATGACATTGTTGCTCTTTATCTCTGTGCTTTGTCTGGAGCTGTGCCAAAGAAATGTCACTACATCATTTGCAGTGATGCATGCCCACATAAACTCCAGTGTCCTGAAGCTTATCCTTTACAACTGTGTGTGCAGACATTAAGGACTCCTGAAAGAAAGAGCACAATCAGTGCCTATGATTCTAAAAAATAGGAATCTTCTATTTGGTATCCTATGGCTTTATTTGAACTTGTTAATTGGGCCTCAGAATCAGAGGTTATTTTAAAAGCCACTTCTTGTCTCACCACAGAACAAGTAATGCTGTGCTTTCATTTGTTTGCTGAATAGAGGTGTGGAGACCAAATACACCAAGAATGGAAAGACACATCTTCTTTTTCTAAGAAAACACATGGAGAAAAGCTAAGCTTCTGGGAAAAAAAAGGAAGAAATTTCAAATTTCCCATTTATTGGGTTGATTTATGTTTACAGACCTACTGTCAAGGGGTGCTGCCTGTACATTTTTTTTTTTTTTTTTTTTTTTTGAATTGGGAATGGGTG
>WEKY01028533.1:92141-156831 GCA_013390045.1 Picathartes gymnocephalus | reverse complement strand
TTTTTTGTTTGTTTTTTTTTTTTTTTTTTTTTTTTGGACTGAGCAATGTGTAATTCCTTCCACGGGATTTCCAGGATCAGAAGTTACCATCGGGGTGGAAGCAGGCTGCAAACTCACACCGTGGGTAGGTGGTGGGGCCAGGATAACTTCAGTGTGCTCTACATTACTTTATTGCGTTAGGAATATGGACAATATTAGAAACTCACAAATCAGCATCTGTGTAAAGAAAAGCCACCAAAATATACTCCAATTCTAGCAGTACAAGGAGTAGAACCCACTTTTAGGTTTGTTAGACTTATCACTTTGAAAAAGGAACTAGAGGAAGGTGCTACAGGAGCAAATCTGTTTGAGAGCAGCATTTTCTATATCCTAACAAACAATCCCATCAAGAGCCTGTCAAGAAGAACGGCATCACTTGAAAGCAGATGAAAGCATGATAAATAACTTTGACTTTCTCATAAATTTTTTATGCTTAGTAAAGTACCAGAACTGTCACAAAAATATTTTGGGAAACCATTATATCCATTCAGTTTAATTAAATGCCTAACAATATTGAAAGACTTCACTGCCTAGTTCCAGGTGGTATGTGAAATGTATTGGCTTTTGTATTAGAAAGAGTGATTGTTAGAAATACTGATTTTAATGAACCTTTCAGGTATGTAAAACACTTTTAAAATAGTATTGCTAGTAATGTTGGCACGTTTCTATAAAGCAAACCCAACTCACATGAGAAAATAATGAAGTCAAAGGTCTACCAGCCTAAAAAAAAATCACCTCAATCAAATATCGTTAATACAAATAAAAAGCTTAATCAGAGATTGTTTTTCCTTTTAGTCTCAGTTGAGGTGGTAACTCCTTAGAGAAAGCAACTGAAGTAACAGCTACTTCCCCCAGCCCCAGGGTAATGTTCTCTGATCTGACAGTGTGTGCAGTGCTTAGTTAGGTCTACATGGGAAGATACTGGAAGTGAAGACTGAGTATTTCACAGCTAGAAAATTCCTGGCACGGTCTGAGAAGCTACAAAATAACATTGAATTTGCTGCAAGGACAGCTTGATTCTTCATCTTCTTTCATCTCCTCTGTGAAGAGGGAGTTGCTGTGTTATTAATACGACACTGTCCTTGGTCTCCTGGCAATGTCGCTTGTCCTGCTCACCTCTTCCAGGGTGGGGAGCAAAGTTAATCACAGTTTACTCAGAAAGGGTAACAGGCTGGAGGATGTGGCCAGACTCACCAGTGAGGGCAGAGGTAATTAATGATCTGGAATATCAGAGAGACAAACAACTCCATGGCTGATGAAGTCAGAGTTTCAAAAGGGGAAAAGCTTGAGCTCTCCACCATCTCATCCCTGCTGTGACTGCTTTGCTGTTCCCAGAGTCACAGCTTCCCTGCAGCTCCCTAAATGTGGCACCTGATACAGACAGGGAAAATGCCCAGACCCACATGTGGGTACAATGGGGTGGAAACAAGGCTAAAAATCCCACAGCATCTCCAGGAAATCTCTCTCTGCTTCTTAGGGATTGTCATCAGTGGGTGGTGGGACACCAAGGCTGGAATTCAACTTGCCAATTAAAATACCTAAAATTAAGGACCTATATTGATATGAAAATCACCTTTATTTCTCTAGGTACAACTGGCTGTAGTGGCTAGATATGCACAGGACGTTAGGGAGTTTAGACAGTCCTGCAAACATTGGTATTTATGTGTCTTAATCTGTGAATTTAATCCCCCTGCAGAGCCAAATACCATTACCAAATGGACTGACACATATGGCTTGGAGTGGCTTTCAGAGTATGCATCCAGGAAGACTGCAATGACCAGAAAACTACCCTGTTTCCCAATTCCTGTTACAATTCTGTAAGCAAATAGAATAAAATTCATTTGTGTTTAAAAGGACAGTACAATTTTTACTAACCATGACACCACATTGGAGGGATACACGATCATATTTACAACTACAAACCAGAATTATCTCCTTACCATTTCTTTTTCTAAAACTTTAGCACGTAGGCCATTGCAAAGGAGCTATGCTGCATCTGTATTTTGACTCCTTAGTTTTGCTTTCCCCAGTATGTTTTAAAATCTGTATTGGAAGTCATTAGGGTGAATACAAGGATGTCAGGTGAAAGTTTAATGACCTTTGCATGCAGGAATTCAGGTAAGATAATCCTTTCTGCCCCTAACATCTATAAATGGGATTATATTCATGGTGAATCCTATGGTCAGCTACAGCATGGTGCCAAACACATACAGCTACATGCCAAAAGTTGACATACTGTTTGTGACTTACAAAATCTCTTGACTTTGAGGTTACTCCTTTTATATGTAATTGGATCTAAGGTGTTTCCTCTTATCTTCCCAAATCCCTCTGTTTACTCTTAGTACAATCTACATCTGTAAGCTGCAAAAGGGATTTAATGCTGACGTACCATTTTTGACAGAAAATCTCCTGTCCCACTTCTCAGACTTTCTTACAGAAATGTAAAACGAATATTCAGAGAATGCCTTAAGTCAACAGGATTAAGGACTGTCAAGCACACTGCTTAGTCCTATCTACGTGCTAAGGATTTTATTGTACTTTCATGAGAATATTTGCACTGGCAGTTAGGGATATCTCTAGGGTTTAGCTTTTTTTTTTCCCCTTTAATAATAGCTAGGGAGGTAAAAGAAATGCCAGTTGGGATAAGAAATGGAACTCCTGCCTCCCCAGCTCTCCACTGTCAGTTTAATTGAGTTCATTGCATAACCTTTAATCTGACATCCTTTACACTCAGCAGTGCATTATTTTACCAAGCCTTTAATTATCAGTGTGTACCAGTGCTGCTGACTTGAACACCATGACCAGGCATCACAATACTCCCCGGGGAAAACCGCACAGTGCAGGGAGAGCTGTGACTTGGAGAGGCTCACAGGGAAGACAGGAAGCTGAAGCAGGGAGGGAACTTGACTTTTGGCAGTACATGAGCCAAAGGAGGCAGCGGATATCAGGAGAGGAAAAAAAGCATGACAGCCACCAAAGAAAAATAAGCACTCAGAAAACCAGGCAGTGTTGGAGAAACAGGTGGAAAACATGGCAAGATAGAGAAGATACAGAAATTATTAATAACAAACAGATTTTAAAAAAGCCTGACAGGCACAATCCTGGCCTTAATAAATCTACCTTGTGTGGTAGAAACAGAAGGCAAATTATGCAGACTCTGCTCCAGTGAAATGAAAATCTGCATTTAATTCAGACACACGTGGAAGGGTATGGGAAGCACCTTCTGCACTTTGGTACTCTACAGCCCTAGGCTGAGTAGGGAAATAGGACTCAGACTCAGAGTGGTGTCTGCTGGAAAGAAATAGAATATAATAATTTTGAAACACCTCAAAAGATAAAAAATAGAAAGAAAAATCAAAGAAAAAAAATCCTCAAGAGAGATTAAAAATAATCCAATAAAACATTTTCAATATAAGTAGTGAGGATTTTATTAAAAAGATAATTTCTGTGTTAATATTTCAGATAAAAATCAAGATTTTGTAAAAAATCATAGTGAATTAGAAAATTTCCCTTTTTTCTACCTAGTCTTCCTTTCTTCCTAGTCTTCCCTTTTATTCTGTCCTCCCTTCTTCCGCTCTTTCCCTCTTTTCCAATAAATCTGAAAAAAGGAAAAAAGGCACAAACCCACATTTTCTCAACTCCAGAGATGTGATGGCAGAGAGGAAGGAAAGAAAACCAGAGCAGTGGAAAAAAACCCACTGTGGTTATTTTGGAAAAGATATAAAATATTATGGCCAACTCAAGTTAAAGGATGGGAAAGGGAGGGAAAGAGAGGGAATTTCTTCTCCATAGCAAAGTGCAAGCCACTTCCTTTATGTGTTTCCATCCCACACAAACAATCAACCTATTTAGAGACAAAAATAAGGCCTAATTTATTAACAAAAGATAGCAAGTCTGCTAATATTATACCTGTTTTATGAACATGAAGCAGCACAGTTGCAGATCTTACAATTTACTCAACATCAAAGGGTAATTCTGTATAGTGAATTATGTATTGAATGTTTCTACCTCCATCCAAAAGGCCAGTTTGTTCAAGGATGAAGAATAACACACCAGAAAATTGATAGAGCTTTTATGGGATGCAGTAACAAGGAAGGATTGCACTGACTTGGCCCCGTTCAGAGTCTGAGTTTATAAAGTAGTACTCGGCTGTGAAAGAACAGGACAAAAAAAATTTAGAACTCCAGAACTCTGCTGAATGTTTCATACATATGGAGGAAGCTGGGGGAAGGAGGCTCTAACAAGGTCTCCTGGCCTGCCAGTGCTTATGTCCTAATCTGACAAAACATAGCAAGTCACCAGGAGAAATGCAAGGTCTCAGAGGCCAGCTCTCCAGGGCAGGGACTATCTGTCTGCTCTGTGTTTGTACACAACCAAGCCCTGTGGGGTCTTTGTTAAAAAAAGTTAAAAAATTATATTGGCCTTTACCCGAAGGTAATTTAGAGGGTGTATTTTGGGAACACCAATGGGTAAACAATGACCTTGACTGCTTCATTAAGATATCATGCCCATGGACTAATGGTTCTGGCAGCCAAGTTTTTCCTGTTCTGAAAACATTTGCATTTAACCAAAGGACATGTCATTTACAGGCACTTTAAGGCTCTGTAAGAGTACAACCCCAACCACAATTGTGTTATTGTCTTTCCTAATTCTAATGAAATACCATTGTCTTGTCTGACCATGAAAAAATTGCAGATTTCATCCTTCTCAGCTGTTACTACCAGAGATGGAGCGAACTGGAAGAAAAACACCAAAGAAACAAGATCTGACATCTATAAACCAGAGAAGAAAAACTGAAGTGTTGTATAGTGTGAGATGCCTTTATCTAGCTGCCAGCTTCTTTGATGAGTTCACTTAGAGCATTTACACTGAGCTGGGGCTGAAGGTTTTGTTTCTTCAACATCCCCTTCACTCAGGTCAGACAGTCTCAGCGCAGATCTCGCTTGGGCCCTGCTCATCACCAGAGGAAGAAGCAAGGAAGGAAGGAAAAATCCTCCCACTGTCCCAATCTGGATTTATGAGCCATTGCTCCTCTTAAGCAGGCAGCTGTCAGAAGTGCTGTGAGCTTTGTCTCATCCTCCTCCCATCGAGACAGATGCTGACCGTCACTTAACCCATTCAAAGATATTAAAAACAGTGGGCACTATTAGTAGAGTTGGAATATAATTAAAACCCCCAGACAAGGGCGAGTTCCTCCTTCTGTTGTAAACTGCCATCTTGGACGTTGTTTTTAAATATGATCAAGTATCTTCAAGGCTTTGGAAATCACGGGGGAAATGTGTTGAATGCCAATATAAACATGGCTTACAAACATCTTTAAAAGAAGGTACAAGGCTGAATTTGTCCCACCACAATTCTTGGCTTAGAGTAAGTAATTATGCTGAAAGATACAAAGTGCTCTCATGAAAGTTACTTCTTTAAATTTTGCCCTATTTTTTTAGGGAAAACAAGTACAAGAGAAAGGGTCAGCTAATCCAAATGGAGAAAATCCATTTGGGTAAAAAAGCCAGCTCCAGTCAATAGGCAGTGGAGCTGTCTGGGTGAAGCAGACACAAATGTTCAAAAGTCCCAAATGTGGTAAATCTGTCACAAGACCAGGTGTGGAGCATGAGGGGTCAGATCCTTCTCTGAGCAGCTCTCCAGGGACAGCCCAGGCTCCTCTGGCATACACAGAAAAAAGTATTTCACAGCTCAAATGAGGAGTCTGCACTGGGCAAAATTTGGGGTTCATTTTTGCTTCCAAGACACACTTATTTTTCCTCCTCAGATATTCCAGTCAAGCTGTTGGAGAAAATCTGGTACATCAGACTTCCTTCCAGAGGGACCAGAGCTTTGTGCATAATGGTTGCACATTATTTGCACCTTTTTAAGTCAAAGTAGGCAAAATAATAAGGCATCAGCAATGGCAGACTTAGAACAGCACATCCTCATGCTCTCAGTGTAATTATTTCATCAGAGGGAGGTTAACTGAACTGACGGGTGTGCAGTGCATGAAGATGAGCCTATGAGACAGTGTCTTGATCACATTTTACCCTGTAAGTGCCTGCTATATGAATTTCAGAAGCTTTTCAAATGCCTGTTTCACTGAAGTGGAACCTGCTGTGGTTTGTTGTGGTTTTCCTTGTGGTTCCCTTCTTTCAGAAGGAATTCTTTATTCTTGATGGAGTAAGACTACGCTGAGATTTTTAGAAAAAATATTTCCTTACCATCAAGCTATGAGTCATGAAGTGCGCCTCTCCAAACTCAGTATCTGCCATAATCTGTGCTTTAGTTATGTTTGTTTTTTTTAATTGTGCTTATGCTCTGAATACAAACATCAAAAGTGAGATCCACGTGTTCTTAGTGGTGCTGCAACCATTTCTGTACCCTTAAGGTTCTGTACCATTAAGGGTCATACAAGAATGGTCTAAGAATGCTCTCTAAGAGTGACAAATCTCAAGTGACAAAAGAAAGAAACAGAAATAAATAAATTCCTTCCTATTTTAGAGGAGGTACGAAGTATTCATCTTGTTCAGACCCCAATTGAAACTTCATGTTGGTAGTAAGGACTTGCAAGTCTGAACCAAGAGAACACTCTTCCTCATTTTCCTTTTCTTAAGCTCTCTCCACTTTATTTCTATGAGAAGTATGAGGTATGACAGTCAAACCTGAGTAGGAATAAATACATCACTATGGCCAAAGTGCTTCCAATTTGATGTGTGTTTGTTTTTCTGACTAGTTGCAGCTAGGCAAAAAATGCCCATGCCTGCATTTATTTTGATCAATAGCAGTGAAAAACCTTATAAAATCCCTCTTTCATGTGAACATGCCCTTGAATGAAGAAAATATAATAAAAGAGGAATCAAGTTCCTTTTGTGACAAAGCTATGAAATAACATTCTTTATTACTTGTTCTACCAAAGGAGATGGCAACCTCTGTATTTTAGGGTCCATTTAGGCTATATCAGACCACACGTGTTTAAATATCTGTCAGGCTCCAAATAACTATAAAATAATAATAATACGACAAACAAAACCAAGCATCTTTTTTTATATATATATACTAAAACACAACTACTGAACCATGGCTCTCATGCAGGTAAATTAAAGCACAAATTAACAGAATTAGGCATGAGCTTAGATACTGTGGATTTCAAAGGGACAGAAGCCCATCTTCAGACATGAGTAATTCCCTTTGCTGGGCTTATGATGACAAATGCATGTTACAATTTCATGATTTATCAAGATCAAACTACATTTGGGAAAGGCACGACTGCGTGCATTTCAGTATATTTGATTTCATAAATACCAACTTCTCTTGATGCGTGTGGAATATATTTAATAGACTGAGAACTTCAGTGATGAGGATGCAGTAAATCAGCAACTCAATCAATTATATTAACCCAAGTCCCTTCTATAATGAGGCTTTACAGAGATTTCTGTTTAGTGATTTATATCTCAATATCAAGTTGTGACAAAAGTATTGAGTTTAGATCCAGGCTTTAATGTATAAAGAACCAGGAGTGTTTCTCATATCTATGCTTAAGTTTAGAAGAAATGATTGAGTGCATGACCCAAATCCATAGAGGCTTTCTGCTTCCAGTGCTCTGAATCATTTGTCCTTCAAGGGTATTACATTTTATTTTTTAAAGTTTACTAGTGAGGGAACGAAAAGGCCTAATTTATTTCCACATTTTCAAGCTCATATTTAAACTTCAGGATGTCATACCATTTCTGAAATGGAATGCATTTCAATTTCAAACAGAATTTCCACCATATAAAGATCTATGCTGTGTTATGCATTTGTTTTCTCATAAACAGGAATGTTAAGAAAGGGACAGTCTACAAATGGAATTAGTTTTCTTTCTTTAAAATGTCATAAACCCCATCATTTCTCAACGTGTAGCCAAAATTGCAGCCTGAAGCTAGGACTAAGAGAATGACAGAACTGACTGTAGTTTTTTTTTCATTTACTGATCAAATGAAGTATTTTAGATTCAAACCAATTTTGGATCAGGACAGCTTCCTTTATTTTTTTCCACACAAAACTATGTACATGTTTCAGTGTTTGCTGAACTCACCAGGGACCAGTAATGCACCTTTCCCAGAAAGCTTCTCTTTGTAAGACATCTGTAGGATGCAAATTGTAGATATTCCTGAAAATTATTAATAGCATATCACCTACTAAGAGCATAGAGATATTATAATGTTCTTTAAACCTAGCCTCATACCTTCCTTGTATACAGGAGGGAAATAAAAACATTTCTGTCCTTGTGTGGGGTTGAAGGTTAGAGCTTCAGCTTCACTGCAATTTTGCCTGTGACCTCTACCCGTTTCAGCAGCAAAAGGCTGCGAGTGCTGATCATTCCCAACACCCTTCACAAGTCCTGCTGTGAAGGGCATTAACTCCTCCTGCCAGTGCCTGGGAAAACAGGCCTGTACTGCCCAGCCTGCTGCATCCCTGCATCCCCAGGCTCTGCAAACATCAGTGTTTATATTGGGTATCTAATTTGGAGACTTCAGGCACAGCTGCTGTGACTTACTGTTATTTGCAAGTTCAAACTGGGTGCATTTCATTTCTTTTCTCTACCCCTTTCGGTACAATTTTCTCTTTGAAGAAGGCACCAGAAGTGATCACTGATACCGGCAGGACCAGCTTTTCCTTCACCATCTTTGGCACCACACAGTTCCACTCACACACATCCACCCAGAG
Organism: Picathartes gymnocephalus; assembly: GCA_013390045.1. Lineage (NCBI taxonomy): Eukaryota > Metazoa > Chordata > Aves > Passeriformes > Picathartidae > Picathartes > Picathartes gymnocephalus. Next base: position 148,101 of record WEKY01028533.1, on the reverse strand, counting down.
GCTCACAGGAAAACAGCACAGAACAGAGCTAATTGCCATCTAGAAACCTGTGGTGCAAACTGCCTTTGTTAAATTATTTCTATTCAAGTTTCATGTTAGGTGTAATATTTTTATTATGTGATAGCAGCATACAAAATTACATACACTATAATATGTATTTGCACTATAGTATTTGCATTGTGTTTGGATTTTTAGTTGTATTTCATTAGGCAATCATTGAGCATCAGGCATCAACAACTGCAGGGTTTTTTCAGACTTGCCAAAAAGATTAATTATTCTTAGAAATATATTTTTTTCCTGCTAATAAACTTGAATCTTTCTTACTCAGAATAAAGTCCATTCAGTCTTATTCTGCTTCTGATTCACTACTCTCCGTTTTCTGAGAAGCTCTTCTGCACTGGAGATGCCTTGAAATCTTCTCATTTTAAATCAAACAAATTCAGCCTTAAAGCAAGCTTAGTTTAGTTTTGTTTAGTTTTTATATCTTGTCACTCTTGCTTTCCTCTGGATTCTTTTTGATTTGTACTTCTAATTCTGGAACTGGGACTCAAATCACAAAAAAAGTATTTATAGCAGAATAACTATTTCCCACATCCTATTAATGCTAGTCTTATTAAAACTTCCCTCAAGAAATTCCTTACATCTTTACAACAGCATTAACAATGTCTATCTAATTTATGACCTAACACCAGTTCTTTCTGTGCTGCCCAGTGAAATATTCCCTATTTTATATCTCTGCATTTGATTCCCTTCAGCCCTGTAGACAGTATTTTTTTTTATTTAGCTTTATTTTAACGATTTTAGGCTATTTGACAAGCAGGCCCATGTCACTCTGTGTTCTGGTCCTGTACTCTGCAGGGTCTGTAACCCATCCCAGGCTGGCATCAACAGGAGATGTCAGCAGGGCAGAATTCCCTCCATCCTCTGAATCAGTGAAAATATGGACAACAAGGCCCAAGGTTTGATGCCTGGGCACATTCCAGTGAAATGCTCTCCTAGCTCTATAACAAACCATTCATAGGTTACTCTAATGCTTTTCAAGCATCTCTACTCCCATTTTGAGATCATTGTACCTCTACACCTTTTGGGAAAAATGATTTGGAGTAGTGTCAAAAGCCTTGCTGAATTCAAGATATGCCACATCTACCACTTTTTTATCCACTTGGCACATCCTATCCTTTTAGAGGGATGACACAATTTCTACCTGACAAAGCCACAGGGTCTATTTTTATCTCCTTATTAGGCTCCACAGGGTTATTAATTAATAGATCCATTCTCCTTTGGGCTATTGGGGTCAGCTTGACTGCTTGACCATTCTCTCAGGTTTCTTCTTCCTTCCTCGTGGTTCATTTCCCAACTGTGGTTCATTCTCCCAGGTAATTTTAGCCAGACACTCCTAAACTAAATATCTTTGACTTATCTACATATTTTATAGTGTTTTCTCCTCCCCTCTTTTCTCCAGGTCATCTGTCTCCTTCTTAAATTTAATCATTTTAATTAAACGGTCACAAATTTCTTTTAGAAGACTGAAATAAAGAATAAAAACTTCAGCCTTTTCTCAGCCATCTTGTTTTTTCTTTCCATGTGATGTAATTGGTTTCACTTTTTTTGCCTTTCACATGTTCCTAACATATTATAGTGCTTTTGTTGTCTTTTAGGTGACTTGTTTGTTGCAAGTTATTCTGTGCCTCAGCTCAACTTCATGTCTTTCCAAATTCTTGTGTATTCCTACACATTACCTTTTGAAAGAGTCTGATCTTTGAGAGCTGAACCTTATGTAAATTTTTGCTCACACTACAAAATACCAGAAAACCATCATGTCACAGAGTTTCCTCCACAGCACGTTCCAAGCAATCTGCTTGAATGCTCAAATATTTTATGAACACAGAAATATCCTGCCTGGAAACTGCCCTACCAGACCACACAATTCCACTGCAAAGAAAATTCAACTTCAAAAATTCAATTTCAAAATCTGATCCAGAAGCGTGTTGTGGGTTTGTTAGTTTTTTGGTTTTTTTTTTTCCTCTCACTGTGCCAGTTGTGGAATTGCCAAATCTTTTGTAAGTCAAAAAACATGATGAGCCAAAGCCACAAGGAAAGAACTAAATGAGCTGTCATTTGCGGCTTTCACTTACCATTCTTTATTTTGATAATACAGTTTAAAATTATAGTGGTGAAAACGCATAAACGTCAAGTGTAACAGCATTTGGTGGCGAAACAAAACAGAAACTGGCAATCTAACTGTTAGGCTCTGCACTGGAGTCCTGTGATACCTTTTCCTATTCAGCCTCTACAGCTGTGGGAACGGCTGTCTGTCAATACAGCCGTGTGTTATTGTCAACCTATTTGTCCTTCCGACCAAACCGGCAGCAATTTAGGCTGATTGCTATGCAGCCCGAGTAATTTGGGCCCTGCTCACCCAGGCACTCCGGTGGCAGCTGCATTTCCATGGCTTCCTGCAGCACACCTGCAGAAGGACTGCGGTCCGATGGCTGCAGTGCTACAAAACACCGTAATTAGACCATATTTATGGCTGAGACGGAACTGCCTGATTAGCAGGGAACTGGGATTGGGCATTCATGGATGGCTGGGATGTTACCTGATGCAAAAAGGTGAGTGCTGCTGCTTCACGTGCAAAGCAATCGCTCCGACTGCTTAACGTGGTGGTGGGTTTTACTGTAACGCACCCACACACTGCAAGCAAGAACCCCAGCTGGGAACAGGAGCGGAAATCCAAAGCTCTCTCCAAGCACCCACGTGTGCCACTGCACCTGCACAGATCCATCAGAGCCAGCCGGAAAGGGTTTGATTGCAAGGGAAAATCCTGTGCTTGTCTGTTATTTCCCACCCTTCGGCATCAGAGCAGCAGCACCCAGCAGTGCTCTGAATCAGAGCCTCATTTGCCACCCACCGCTTAATGTGAGCTGTTGCCTGGGATTGCTTTCAAGGGTAGGTATTTGCTTTTAAACTGGGCTCTCAAACAACCCGGGGTGGTCAGACAAGGGCACTGGCATATTGCAGGGGGAAGGGCATGTCCTGCCTTTAAAACTGTTCCTGGGTTCCACCATTTTTGAAAAATAATAAGGAAAATTAACCACATAACCTGGACCTTCATTCACATGCAGGGAGATGGAAGCCTACTCATTGAGAAGTGTGGAGAGCAGCATGAAGAAGTAAAAGAGGGTTACAAGAGATAACAAAAAAACCTCCACTGGGTTCACAGAAATACCTTGCTGACTGATAATTCATCACTGGGAAATAAAATCCTTTGTTCCCAACAAATATCCTTCTCTATGCAAAATGAAAGATGAACCTGAAGATGGCTGAAAGGAACATTTTTTAAAACTTGTAAACACCAAAAATTGGTTTATTCCACTAATCCACACTGCAGGAAATGAAACAGCCTGACTTCATGGTGTTGTTCATCCAGTTCACATATCACTATACTTTTAAGACTACTACTGCTTCGTGGGATTTTACTCTGACCAGTGATAAATCCCTAAATGCAGTACAGGTAGAGGAAGAAAACAGTTCAAGGACTAAATAACTAAGCTTGATTCTCCAAGCAAATGGACCTAGGTAACAAGTTTAAAAAAATAAAAAGAAGAAGAGACCTGTAATTATTTGATGTGGTGCACACATAATAGACTTCGAGGCAATTATTAAAGAAAACTCAGATGGGCAGAGTTCATTTCCTGTGCAAAGCTCCCCCTCCCCTGAGATTGCAGACAACTGGGCTATGTAGCCTTGAGCACAAACCTCAATAACTTCATCTTCGGGGATTTCAACCCATTTGATCACTTTAATAGAAAAAGTGATGTGACACCTGTTTATAATCACCCGGGTTTCTTTATGTAAGTCACTCGCTGCTGGATGAGAGGTGTGACCCCACATCCCATTCCAGTTTGTGTCACAAACCAGGCCTCCATCATTTGAAAAACTCTGCATCTTTGCCTCTCAATATATCCCCTGGAAATAAATAATAAAATGCTCAGCACTTCTCAGGACTCATGCTCTGATGTGAAAACACATACTGTACACCTTCTGCTCCCCTGTTTCTCTCCAGTGCCTAAAACCTGGGCAGAGATCTGAGAGAACAGCTGGAGCCCAGCTGAGTAGTAAAACTGAGTATTTGCAATGCTGGGCCATTGGATTGTGCATCTTTTGCACCCTCACCAATTGTAAGTGGCTTCTGGAAGGAGGCTAAAGGAAAGGTAGATATGAGCACGGCAGAATGAAAACTATCAAGTAACAAGGGCTTGCTTAAAGCAGAAATTACACCAGAAAGGGCTGTTCAAGAGATGCTATTCCAAATAAATCACTATGTGCACAGTCTTATACATACAGATACATAAAGTGTGTTTCAAGGACCCACTTGTGTGGGTCACACTTTGTGACAACACAGAATACAGAATCTGTGTATCCTGTACCAAGGACACTTGTGTGTTCTTTCACCCACACTAAAAGCGAGAAAGACCTAATCCTACAACAAGCAGAAAAAAGATCTTGCTGATGTCTTCTTTTCTATTTTTTTTTTTTTATTTTTAATTTTTAGTGCAGAAACAGAACTTGGGCCATGCTCTGAGGTCCAGAAGAAGGCAGTGCCACAGTGTGCTGGGCCCACATTTAAACAACATTAGACACAGCAGCTGCAGAAGAAGCTACGAGAAGCTTGGAGCTGCAGCACGGCAATGGCAGGCACCCGAACGCCTCGCCAGGAGCCTGGCAGATTCCCACTCTTCTCCCAGGGGGATAAGCAGCTCTAGGATGAGCAGCTTGAGATCAACCTGAGAAGCCAGGAGTGGGGTAATCAGCAGAGAAAATCTCTGCTGTGATGAGGCTACTGAGACCCAGGAACAGAACCAGGCACGGGCCATTCCTGTCTGAGCACCTTCCCTTTGATGCCAGATTATGCCACGTTGTGGTTTAACCCCAGCCTGGTGGGATGAGGAGGACAATCAGAAAAATTGAAAACGCATGGGCTGAGATAAGAACAGTTTAATAACTGAAATTAAGCAAAATGTAATATTAACATAATAGTAGTAGTAGTAATAGTAACAATAATAATATGAAGAAGAAGAAGAAGAAGAAGAGAGAAGTAAAACCTAAAAGAAAAAAATGATGCATAATACAATGGCTCACCACCTGCTGACCAATGCCAAACCCATCCTTGAACTATGATCAGCCCCTCTCCTGGGTAACTCTCCCAGTTTATACACCGGCCATGGGGTTCTGTGGTATGGAATATCCCTCTGGCCAGCTGGGGTCACAGCTGCTCTGGCCATGCTCCCTCCCAGCTTTTTTTGTACTTCCTCTATGGCAGAGTATGAGAAACTTGTAATTCCTTGGCTTAGGGTAAGTACTAATTGGCAACCCAAAATGTCAGTGTGTTATCAACATTATACTGAATCCAAAACACAGCCCTACACCAGCTACTGAGAAAAAATGAACTCCATCACAGCTGAAACCAGGACATGCTGACAAGAGCGTGCTTGTGTATCATATTTGTGTAAGGCTGTCTGTACCTCGTAGCTGACAGGAAACTAAACTACTTCTGTCATTTCTTTATTTCATTTTCCAGCAATTTTCCACCAGTGTATGTGAGAATTTAAAAGAGTGACAAACTCATTTTGGGTTTGTGCTGCAAACCCAATCAGTCAAGGTTTTGCTCACATACCACGACTGTCTGAAGAGATTTGGCAGAGACTCAAATCCAGCTGGTTCTGGATGGGGCTTGGGCAAGTGATGCACCTTCCAATTGACCTGATAAACTGGCGGTCTTGGATGGCTGCATTTTGTCCAATTTGCAAGAACTACTACACAGAGATTACTGGAATCACAAATTCTGGCTTTCTGGAGTCTTTGTTTCTACAGGTACCTGATTTTGCATTTGGATTCTTCTTGATGAAATGTCTTGTTTCCCTAATCCAAAAGACACTATGATTAGAAACTAAGGGCTAGAAATCATTTGACACTAGATTCCATAATAGAATAGAGGAAACACAACTATATCTATGACAAGCACTTTCCATCCTGCATTTCCCCTTCTGAACACTGGGTTTCACAAAGACAGGATTCTTCTCTTTCCCAGTACATTTTTAGAAAGAATGAATAATATGGATCAATATTCATAAAGAGTTTATCTCTAAATATTTCTGCATTTCATGTTCTTTTTCTGCCTGCTACAGATAGATATTTTGCTATTTATTTTTTACAGTTCTTTCATCCTTCCTCTCGCCCACTGACTTGGTCGCTGCCTGCTTCTCTACCCTGCCTATATTTCTTTATTGCTTTAATTCTTCAGAAGTAACCTTTAAAACTGAGCCTTTGTATTTCTTAACTTCTTAGAGTGACATAGAAAGCAGCAGAAACGGTAGAAGTTTATTTTTAAGTTTCAACAGAACTATCTGGAAATTTTTTAACATTTTTTTCACAAGACAATTCTAACACATTGCCTGCACTTCACATATTGACAACACCCAGCAACATCCGCTCAAGGGAAGTCTCAGGAATAAATGATGGGTTTAAGAAAACTGAAAAACCTGGTGGCAAGGACAATCCTCCAAGTCACAACTTGCCTCCCAGTAGCTACTTCTCCATGGTAAAACTTCACTGCCCGGTCTGAAGGGATGACCTAGCCATGCTCAAAGAGGAGAGGCTGACATTCTGTGACATGAGACAACTCCCAGGGTTTAAGACAGAAGACCAAGCACCTGTAAGGAGAGCTGAGTGTGATGCACTCTCCAGGAGGCCTCCCATGGTACCTGCTCATGGGTGATGCAATGAGCACCAAGCGTTTCATGGAGAACACGACTGATGAGCTGCGGGTCTCTCTGAACAGGCCTTTGGGTTGATTGTCCCACACAGGTCATGATCTCGTATGTCCTATAATTTTACGGAATTATTTGGCTCCAATTCTCTGTTATTTGACTGCCTCACCATCTGCAATGTATTTATTCTGTCCAAGATGGAAGGAACTGATATTTACTCTTTGAAAAACAACTGAGAAATTCAGTGCCCCAATCAACACTGCAAAAACACTGAAATGAAGCACAAGGATTAATTTACTCACAACTAGCAGCAGCCTGGCCTGCAGGAGTACCTCTATCTATTTGCAAAAAAGAGAGACATGGGAGCTGTAGGCCCCTTCTTGCAGGACCTGAGCAGACCATTCCTTTGAGTCTTGGCACTTGTTCCCTCTCCTTGCTCATCTCAATGATGCCCTTTCCACACACACTCTGGAAAAGCCTTTAATGTGCACTATTATTGGAAAGAAAGCAGAAATCTCAGAGAAGAAAAGACGTGCAGAAAAGCGAGTAATGATTTTGTGTAGCTTTGATTTATTGACTAGTGGCAGTTATGTATATATGGTTATTTAATGCCTGTGGCTGGCTGAGCAAATTTGTTACCTAATTCAGACTGCTTAATGCTGAATGGTCATTATGTTGCTGTAGGCTTAATTAACTGGTGGGTGGACTATGGGTTTTAATATAGATGGAAGTTTTTTTGGTTTTAAGAAGCAAATGTTTTATTAATTTGCATCTTGTTTTGCATACTGTCTCAGTATTGACTATAAAAAATGTCAGAACACACTAAAGTCTTCCTGTCATGGCCTTTTTCAGTAATAGCCATTTTATTTTCTTAGACTATTCAGAAATATTCTCTCTGAATCCCCATCCAGGCATAGTTAAAAAAGAAAAAAAAAAAGGATTTTTGAATGCATTTATGTCATCAGAGCCTTTCATATTTATATTTAGTTGGTACCTTTCGAGATTGGCACTGAGCTGATTTGCTGGTGGAGTATCAGGCCTACCAACAGACTCTGCTCTGAGGCTTAGGGCATGTTCAGTACAAGCCAGGTGATGAGCTTGGTGAGTTGACAGCTCCCTTTGCTTCCTGATTTTCTTGTTTCTATTTAAGTGTGTGACTCAAACCTGCAATATTTCCACAATGGCCTATGTCCCCATGACATTTAAGGGACAGTCCCTCAGACTGCAGGTGGTTTGTGATTTGTCTGAACAAATGGAGCTATTCAATTTACCCTGCATCCACGACTTTTTTACATAAATCCTGAACTAATCTCCTCTTTGTCAGAAATTAGGCCCCAAGCTACCTATCTGGGGAACATTTACCTTTGAAGCAGTAGGAAGCAGCAACTTGGAACAAAACTTTAAGCTGCTGAGGTATTTGGAAGGGTCTAGAAAACAGTTCACAGATACTTTCTCCCTCACAAAGGCAGGCACAAGTGCATATGATGTAGTGTCTCCACAGGTGATGACCACTGGTCCCCCATTTCTCAAAAACATCCCTAGCTGGCTCACAGAAGCCATAAGGAAGACCTATGGCATGTGGATAAATTTGTGCTTTATTCATCAGAAACTTCGCCCTTCCATAATCCAGTGACTTCCCGCATCACAACCCTGATGATGAGAAGATCACACTGTTAAAATTCTAAAATCCATCTGCATCTCCCCACCACAGCACTCAGGACAGCATTGTGTCTCCTCATCAGCTCTCTCCAAGAGAGAACAAAAGCAGAGGGAATGTCACCATCTCTCCCAAGGCTGGCCTGTGCTGGGCACAGCAGCAAGATGTGAGAACAGTTTCTGCATGGAATTAACCTCTTCACAAGCATCTCTGCACTGGCTCCACACCAGTCCTCATTGTTGGGCTTCGCCTCAGCAGGTCTCAGTTCCATGTGTGGCTCCACACTGGCTAAGTAAGCACTAAAATATCAAAAGATTTTTTAAAATGTTGTTCCTTTTTATACTGTGTCACTTCATTTATTACTATGTACCATTTAGCATTATGTATTTGCCATGAGTGCATCTGGCAGCAATTACTTTGCCACTGTAGACATTTCCTATTACCTGATGTAGACATTTTCTATTAACTGCTCCTCAGTGTAAGCCACTCTTAGTGCAAAAGGTGTCAAGGAATCTGAGTTCTGACCCATGGGGTTTCTTGGAAAGCACTGAAGTGGTTAATTTATACAGCTCCAGTAAGAATCAAAGTGCTTTGCAACAAGAATATCATATAAACTCTCCTCAGCACAGGTAGTTAATTGAGTCTTGCAAATTTTACTTGCCCGCTCAGCTGGGATGAATAATTATTTTTGATGGACGAGTAAATTGCCATTAGTATTTCCATTCTGCTAAAGCTGGGAGATTAGTCTTTGTGGCCGAGCTGATAAATTTCCATTACAGTTTTGCAAGTCTGAATGAATGGATGTAGCTGCACTTTCAAAACCAGACACAAAATCTGTCCTGACAGGCACAGCCTCAAGTCTTACTCAAACACAGAGCCTCTTCAACAGGCAGCAGGAGAGAATCCTACAGAAACACTGACACCTGCTCAGCTCAAGGTCTTGCTTGGTCTCTGCTGTTTAATAAGGAACAGTCACTATCTGAACTGCTACACAAGCTGAGTGACATACCATGAATACATACTAGGACTGTATTTGCTGTGCACCTAAAGCCCCTGTTTATTTCATTCCCATATGAGGCTTGACCTCATGAATCACATCTCCTCAAGCTGCCCTGAGCTCTCTCCTGAGACACCTCTCAAATCATTGCTGCTCTTTCCCCTGATTTCAGTGCTAATGGTTCCAGGCACAAAACACCCAGCTGAACCCCAGCACTCAGTGGATGTGGGATACAGCCGGGCCATGAGTCACAGGGTCTGTGCAAGGCTGATGGAGGACACAAAATTTTCCATAGAACAGGCAGGAGAGGTCATGGGTGAGGAGCTGATTGCAGGAGAAAGACTCGAGGATTGCATTAGTCATCACAATTCTTTAAGAAAAGTCTTTTCAAAAGAAACTTTTGGCTTGAGAAATAGTAATAAAGACCAGTTCTTAGAACTCCACAGACACTTGAAAGGGAAGGGGTCACAGCCCGAAGTACCTGGGAGAACTGGCATTAGGTGTCTGAATTTGATTGCAGTGGGTGTACCTGCCCTCACTGAGACGCATTCCCCAGCAGCCTCCCACCGTGCAGAAGTCTTCCCTGAGCTTCCAAGATTCCTACCAGCATTCACAAGCTTGGAAAAAAGCTTTAAATAAACTACACAGTCACATCTGTGCCCTGTGCATCAGAAGGCATGCCACAATCCCTCGCTAAGGCAAATTCACACTCTGGAAAGGGTTGTTTGCACAACCAAGTGAGGTGAGGGAGTCACCACCTTTGTCCCTACAGTGAGTTCCTCACCCCTCCTGCTGACATTCCTACACCAGCAGGTCCAGGTGCCTTCTGTAAGGGCTCTCTGTGTCCTTTGATAAAGGAGGGTCAGCTGGCTGCACTGGCAAAAAGCTCTTGCTGAATTTTAAGCTGTGTCTTATTCTGGGGGGTTCTTCCAGGAGACCTTTGTTATAGAGTCCTTACAGCCCTTATGTTCTCTAAGATGCTTTTCATGCAATCCATGTTTCTCTGTTCTTCGCTGTTAATAAGGACTCAGGAAATCACTGCCAGGTTTCTCATACCCTTATTAACAAGTGGATGCTGCGACATTGTTTAATTTTTAAATAAACCTGCAGTCTGAAAGTAGCTGGAGACAGAGAAGGACAAAAAAACAGTGCAACACTTTTATCAGGTGCATTGAAAAACAGCAAGAAAATCTGCCTAGCAAAAAACCTAATATGATACAAAAAGGCAGATATTACCTAGATTTTTAAAACTGATTTCACTGACATTTATAGATGCAGTAGAACGTATGTGAGAAAAGATTCTTTGGAAAGTATTTAAAAGATAAATTGTAAAGCACTTTATTTGGGGAGAAAGTTACCAGTAATTTTAGCAGCTCCAACTCCTGTCTACAAAAATAACTAAAATAAACCAAAATAAAATAGAATAAACATCCCCTTGCCACTAATAACATTCTCTCTTCCATTTCTGTAGCTTTATTTAATTGTGGTTTATATCAACTGCCGTTCTATCCTACTGTCTTAGAAAGATGCAGGCTCACATGACTACATATCAATGTCGTGGCAGATAAAGCACAATATGGGGCACTACAGCTCAGAGGAGGAAATGAGCCTTTCATTTGAAGCTAAAATGAATTTGTTTTCACATGTTGCTGTAGAGTGATGCTGTGCTACTCCCAAAGCATGGGGGTGCAAGCCCAGAAACGGGCACAGCACCCAAAGTTTTTTTGATTACATGGGACAAAAATGGTGACTGTTTCTGCTGACTTTCAAAGAGCATCATCACACCTGCCTGCTGTGCTTCTGAAAAACCTCTCTTCAAGTATTTCTAAATCATAGCAAGGCATTCCTGTGAGGAGTGGCTGAGGGATCTGGGGGTGTGCAACCTGGAGAAAAGAAGACTCAGTGGGGGCCTTATCACTCTCTACAGCTCCCTGAAAAGAGGACGTGGGGAGGTCGGGGTCAGCCTCTTCTCCCACGTAGAAAGCAACAGGGCAAGGGGAAATGGCCTCAAGTTGTGCTGTGGGAGGTTTAGGTTGGATATCAGGAAAAATTTCTTCATCAAAAGGGTGGTCAAGCATTGGAACAAGCTCCCATGGAAGGGCTGGTCACGAGACCTGGAGGCCTGTAGATGTGGCACTCCTCATGGTTTAGTGGTGGACTTGGCAGTGCTGGACTTGGCGGTCTGAGAGACCATTTCCAACTGCAGTGATTCTACAGTTCCGCAGGGATACGTTACTTATTAACTGCAAGATGACGGGAACAAGAGTGTTGATGGAATTTCCATCAAACACATAGAAAAGGGGACACATATTCCCTGAAGCTACTGGCTTACTGTTAAAAGAAAGGGAGTTCTTCTGATTTCCTCTTACCATGGAATGAATCTGCATTCTCATCACATCACAGATGCAACCTAAACAAGTGAGAGCAGTCCCAGGCTCTGAAAGCGTATGCACTCTCCCACCTTGACTGCATTTCCTAAAGCCACTAACTTTCATATTTCTTTCACCTTGTGAATTCTCCAAACAACCACTCACACATCTTTATTTTGGCTTACCACGGTAAGAACTTATTCAGCCATACCTGACGCAGGGAATTTATCATCTGGCTTAAGGCTGCAATTCAAGACATTCTCAGAACATAAAAACACAGCAATATTTTATCTAACGCCTTTTCCAGCAATCTATGCAAATATATACATTGCTCCTTGGGTTGGTTTTTTTTGTTTGGTTGGTTTTTTTTTTTTTTTTTTAAATTTTATTGCAACCAGGCACAGGAAACTATCACAGTGGCATCAGCGGCATGAAGAGATACAATCTAATAAATGTGCTGGATCAGAATTGTTCTGACAAGGTTCAGTGTAATAAATGTATGATGAAAACAACACCTTGTTAATCACCAAAACACATTCCCTTATAGACACCAAGGCTTAGACTGGCTTATGGACAGCATAAGCCCAGCAGGATTTGACAAAGCATTGAGAAAACAGATCATTAGTTTTTCAGAGCTATAAATCTCACATACCCAATTTTTAAACCACTGACAAAGTATCTCCATAGAGTAACTGAATTTTTCACATGGCATAATCTCCCAAGGTCTAGTGGCAAAACTGCAGGAATTATAAAAAGGACCCCAAAATGCCAGTTTATTTTATGATTTATTATTTAACTTGTAGCAAAATTATTATCTTCTTGAACTAAAGGACTGCTTCTCTGGTCATGCTGGCAGGTAGAAAATGAATACTATCAATTACTAAATCAAACCAACAGATTAGAGACCACCTGGAAAGGGAATTTAACGTGGCATGTGAGGGACACCCATCCATCCCAGTGAACGTATCCACCGACTTCAGTGGAGCTAAAATTAATGGCAGTAACCAGCTCTAACAAGTGAGGACAGAAGAGCCAAGATACCACAGAGAGTATGGGGGATAGGAAAGGAATGACACTGGGATTTGCTCAAGTGGCTGTCAAATGTCTTGAGACTAAACCCTCATGGATGAGGGAATGATGGAATGTCCCACAAAAGCTCAGTGTAAACACAGGTAAAGTGATGCACAAAGAAGAAATGACCCGAAAGTTTACATAGTGAATTATGGGGTTTGAGCAATTAGCACTCAGGGGGGAGAGCTTGGGTTAAAACAAACAGATCTATGAAAATGTCAGCTGGTGATCTGCATCAGTCAAGGATGCAAGTCAAATGCTGCAGATCATTAGGCAAGAAACAGGGAGCAGACCAGCAAAAACATACAGGGCAAAGGTCTAAACAAGGAGGTGTGGAATGCAAAAGGTGAGCAGGGAATGCTTGTTTATTCTATCTTCCAACATGATAACTATGCAACATAGCACATAATGCCCTAAAAAGTGACATGGATTCAAAAGCTAATGGACAAATTAATAAAAGAAAAATTAATTTAGCACTACTAAAAGGATGGAGAGCTCTGGTTTTGGAAATTGCTGGAGGCTACAAAGATGTACTTGTAAATAGCTGAACATATTCAGGAAATTTCAAAATCTGTGAATTTCAAGATGCTTGGTTAATATCTAAACAACCAAACAATAAAAGACTGTGTTGTTTTTGCAGTATTATTTTTATAATTTATTAATCAGACACTGAACAGGCAAAAAATTCCAATCATAATTTGCAGAGGATCTAGATACAGAAATGTGTTTTGTACTCATTGGCAAAGACAAATACACAGGAGACAAGGCTGATCTGAAAAGAGCTTGAGAATAGAAGAAAGGGCCAAGTTAATTGGGTAAATTTATTTTAATTGCTCATTGATCCAACTCTAGCGATGCCATAGCACAGCATTCTCTTATTTCCTCTTACTTTATTGTGGAAACTCAACCAGTCTGATGTAGAGTCACGATCATCAAGGGAATAAGTTGTTGGTTAGGCAGTTTTATTCCTTCAGGAAAAAAAAAATACTAGCTAGCTGTGTTCTAATGCCTTTAGCCCTTTTCGTGCTTTACACTTGAGCTCTGGATTGTCACAGCAACTGATAATCCAGAACTCCATCAGAGTGATCAAAATGTATGACACAGCAGCGTGCTACTTAAAATGTCAGTTTGCTCTGTTAAATCATCCTTAAGCTCTAACAACCTCTCTTCCCAGCAGAAGGCTCTAAAAGTTGTTCATGTTTTGCATTATAACCTTGCTAAATATCACCAGGCTTAGAAATCCAAGAATATCAAGCTACCAGCAGCACACTCATCCATATATCATAGAAATAGAATGGTTTGGGTTGGAAGGGACCTTAAAAACCATCGAGTCCAACCCCTCCTGCCATGGGCAGGGACACCTTCCACTATCCTTCCACCTTCCACCTTCCAGGTTGCTCCAAACCCCATCCAACCCAGATTTGAATGCCTCCAGGGACGGGGCAGCCACAGCTTCTCTGGGCAACCTGTGCCAGGGCCTCATCACCTACTCAGGAAAGGATTTCTTCCTAATATCTAACCTAAATGTAACATATTTCACTTTAAATTCTTTACAACTTGTCCAATCACTCCATGATCTTGCAAAAAGTCCCTCTCTAGCTCTCTTGCAGCCCCTTTAGGCACTGGAAGGTGCTCTAAGGTGTACCCAGAGCCTTCTCTTCTCCAGGCTGAACAACCCCAGCTCACAACCTATTTTCATAGCAGAGGTGCTCCAGCCCTCTGAGCATTTTTATGGCCTCCTCTGGGCTTGGTCCAACAAGCCCTTATCCCTCCTATGTTGGGAGCCCCAGGTGGGGTCTCATGAGAGTGGAGTAGAGGGGCAGAATCCCCTCCCTTGGCCAGCTGGCCACGCTGCTTTTGCTGTGGCCCAGACAGGACTGGGTTTCTGGGCTGCACACAGCCACTGCCTGGGCACACGGAGCTTCCCATCAACCCACACCCCCCCAAGCCCCTTCACCCAGGGCTGCTCTCAACCCATTCCCCACCCAGCCTGGATTTGTGCTTGTTTCCATGTAAGGATTTTGCTAGGTAGTGACTCGCAACAAAAACTCTTTGCCTACTACACAAGAGCTACAGTTCTTCTCCTAAAATTGGCTGTGCAGATGACAACTCTCAAACCCTGATTTTGTTTAATGGAACCCATGGGGAAAACATTTTTGGTTTAGCTCTTTCCCTGCTGGCCAAGCAGCAAAATGGGACCTTTTCCAGGAAAGTAATCATAGGAGTTACCCTTGAAGCTCTCTCTGACTCACCTTCTTATTTACATGTCCCCCAACTCAACATATAATACAGTGAAATATCATTTTTTTACTTAAAAGGTGGCATAACTCTTAAATAATGATCACAAATATGTTGGCAGATAATTCTGTGGTAGGGACAGGTGGTTACCTGATGTTAGAGGATGGCGTTGAGCAATGTAAGAACACTCATTTCATTTAAAGAACCAGAATTCTTTCAAAAATGGGTATTTATAACCTCCTGTTTCGTCACTAAGCCATTCATCTGCAGGTGTTTAGGAAAGCCTCCTTGGCACTTAACCCAGAGGAGA
This sequence comes from Picathartes gymnocephalus, assembly GCA_013390045.1. Classification (NCBI taxonomy): domain Eukaryota; kingdom Metazoa; phylum Chordata; class Aves; order Passeriformes; family Picathartidae; genus Picathartes; species Picathartes gymnocephalus. The sequence goes on along the minus strand of WEKY01028533.1, from coordinate 132,689 downwards.
GCAAGAGCAGCACTTCTGTCACTGTGAGAAGCAGCCCTGACATCCACACCCTGCCCCTGACTGCTTCAGTCCTTACTGACAGCACCTACACAGCTCTTGGTTCTGCATCTCTCTTCTGTGCCACCACAATGCTTCTCTGAAGCACATGAAAAAGTCCTTTTTGAACATAGCACATAGCCTGTACTTCCCACAGCAATGAAATCTACAGAGAGACTCTGCTGAAGATAGCCCAGGGGAATTTCCAGTCCCTTACAGCACCATTTCCCAACCACTGACAGATGCTTGTCTTCTCTGTTCTGAATTGTTCTCTTCACAGAAAGTACTCCACATTCTTTGCTAAAGCCATGTATAATTATAAGGTTTCTTCTAAAATCTAACCAACATATTATTGTTGCAAATTAAAATTTCTCAGTAGAAAATTTTGTTACAAAAATAGCCTTTTCATAGCTTAAATTTTTTTCTCTTCAGTTTTCTCTTTTTTCAATTAAACAAATACAGTTTTTCAAGCTTCCTTCATGTTCCTCAAGCCTTCTGAGTTCATCTGGACTCCTTCCAGTTTCCCTAATTTCCCTCCAAGCGTTAGGCCCAGCTTTCAATTTCAGACATCTCCGGTACCAAACAGAACTGAATAATTACTTCCCAAAACTTAAATACAGCCATCAATATACCCTGGAATGAGCACCACCATTTCTGCACTTGCACACATTTTGGATCTACATTTAACTTGTCAGCAACTATCTATAAAAGCCACAAACCCTCTTTCCTGCAGGGACCTGCATAGCCAGTTATTCCCCATTTTGTACTGGTGTCAAATGATTTTTCTTCCTAACTACAATACTCAGCATTTGTTTTTCTTGACTTTTATCTTATTGATTTCACACTGTCACTCACATTTATCATGATCACCTGAAATTCTATGCCTGTCCTCTTTCAGAGTGCTTGCAATCACCAATTTTGCAAACTTAATTGCACTCCTTATTCCGTTATCCAAAATGCTTACAGAACAAATATGTAGGTATAGTGAACAAACTCTCCCACTCATTAAAATATCAGCCTTTGAAAAATGACTGCAAGCATGTGGAAATCTGTAGAAAGATATCATCATTGTATTAAAAGAAAAACACACATACAAAAAAATTCCTCAGCTCAGAATTTCAACAATTCAAAGGCACTTCTCCCCAGTTCCTGCTTCCAGGAGTACTTGTAAAAGAAGCAGCTGAATGTAACCCTTTAGAGGGGTCCTACAGTGCTCTTTACATGCTGACACACCTCTCCCAAGGGAAAGTGGCATTTAAACAGGGGAAAGTCATAAATTCCAGATAGACACTAACATTAAGTCGGAGTCCTGTTCTACTTGGCAGCCAAACACCTGCGTCAATGCAGAGGAAAACAAGTTATTCAGCACAAGCACATTGCCCATACAGAGTGAACTATAAGATTATGTCTAAATCGCTCGAATCTGCTTAAAGAAATTGTAGCCTGTTACTGATATGTCTACTTCATTATTTAGCACAGGAATGTAACTCCTCACCCTTCCCACAGGTACTGTCAGCTATCCACTAAAAAAAATTGCCAAGTTCAATGTACGCCTATTTGCCAAATTGGTTCAGAAACAACGGGGTTTCACTTCTAAGAAAGCTGTGAAACATAACATGACTTTGCAAATATTACTCTTCAATTTCCAAATATTATCATAAGATGAATGTCCTGAATGTTTCTTTAGATTCTCTGAGCAGGCTCAAATTCTTCTATCACTTGTCTAATCCGAGACACAGATCTCCCCAACAGGTCCAAAACACCATTTCAAGCATGAAGTGAACATAGTCTACCCATTTAGGGCCCTCTTACGACGCTACAGTCCCATAGCATCTGGCAGACTGATGCAGTATTTATCCTCACCACACTCCCAGGAGGCAAGGAATGCCATTATCCCACTGTAACAGTGAAGGACTGGAAGCCCAATAGATGAATAGCTGCCCATCCATGCAGCAGAGCTCAGGATAATGAGTCCCACAGTTGGTGCATCCTGAGTCTGCTCATGAGTCCCCTGAGAAATGTATTTTAGGGTGAACCATCACTCAGACACAAAGTCCAATCAACATCAGATCCACGGCTCTCACTGGCTGCAGATTTCTTCTGTATTCACAGGTTTACCTGTCAGCACAGTGTATCTTCTGTGTGTTCTCAGCTGTTATCTGGGTTAGGGTCACTGGAAAAGTGTGGCAGGATCTGATGCTGCTAATTCTGCAGATGTTTTCAGGAGTTACTCAAAGAGCAGCAAATCTCAGCCCATATCCCCGGTGTGACCAAAGAGAATAGCTCATTTCAAAATATGCCCATCGGTTAAAAAGCCAGTTCAAGTAATTAGCTTTTATTTAACATTATTTTCCACCCTGAATATCTCACTTTGTACAGTTACACCTTAGAAAACCCAGCTCAGTGCTAATGCACAACTCTTTAAACACTGCAGCATCACTTTGGTGAAATCAGAAGAGTGTAACAGGCAACTTCTGCAGTTGTCATTTTTCCTAATGAAGAAAATGCTCCCCAAATCAGGTTTGGCCTAAAGAACCTGCAACAATAACAAGTCACCTGCTGTCCTGCACCCTTTTGGTCAAACTCTATGGCATCAACCAGCTTCACATTTCAGCCCCACGCAGGGATTGCTGTAAGTCATTTTTGTCCAAGGGTACTGCTTGCACAGAGATATATCTGTCCAGGACAGGGCTGCACCAACAAGACAGTTGGCAGAGGTGTGAATAAGCTAAAGAGTAACCAACTCACCAAAAAAAAAAAACAAAAAAACAAACCCCAAACAAACAAACAATCAACAAACCAAAAACAACAACAACAAAAAGGAATCACATGGGAAGAAAACATTCCATGTCAGTATAAGGCAACGGAGGCAAATCCAGTCCTGATGTAACCTGTGCTGCAACAATGTCCTGAGTTATCTGCATCCAACACATCGTGGAATGGGAAAGCCAGAGAAGCAATAATGGTGCCAATAGACCCATCTGAGGACAGATCAGGGACACACTCATCACTCCCAGGCTTGCACAGGAAAGCTCTAACCTGCTCCTCTCTTTGTCTGTTCCCACAAGACCTCAGAACTTCTCTGCTCAGCATTATTCCTGCTGAATGCCCAGAGGTCTGCTTACAGCGACACCCACCCCCACGAGTAAAACACAAAGATTTCTAGTTGCACAAGAAACTTTTTAGCTTTCTCCCAATGGACACCAGGACATCTTCATCCAGAATTCCAGGCTGCTCTTGGCCACACCTGATGTGTCTCTGAGAGATCCTACCACCCCTGCTCCCTTGCAGGCAGCAGGAGCTTGTAAGCTGGTTGAATCCTGGGTCTGTTGGGTTTAAATATTGCCACCACCACAGCAGTCTCAGGGCACTGAGGAATCCCAGCATACCTACCTGTTTCACTGGAGCTGCCTCCTCTACAAAGAAGTCTTCCATTGCTGCAGCTGCTCACGTCTGTGTGAGGAACCGGGGCGAGGGGCGGGGATGGGGGTGGAGGGGAATCCTGGAAACTGGCACAACCTAGATACACAGGCTGGCAGAGCAACCAATGTTTAAAAAAAATCTTAATTAATTACACAGAACCCAGCGAAATTCTGAACAACTGAGCAGGTCTGGGGTTGGCGAGGTTTTTTTAAGAGCTCATCACTCCGATGAGGCAGCAGGTGCTTTCAAAGGCTCTTTGCTCTCTGCAGAGAAGTAAGCAAGGATGGCAGCCATCCTTTGAAGAAGACACACCACCAGCAGCCAGCAGCATGCCTTGGCAGGAAGCTGAAACAAGACCACAGGGTGCTCTTTATCAGCAGTGCTATCTAAAAAGGGGCAGTTATTTAACCATCCCCATGCTACAGTGGGGTCTAGAAGAGATACTGGGAGTGTAAATGCCCCTCTGGAGCAACGGCAGGGGGGAAAAGTGAGACAGAGGCATCATGCAAAGGGAACCCTGAAGGTGGACAGGCCTTGCAAAGGCTGATCTTGGGCTACCAGTTATGGCCTCACGTAGGTCAATGGCTTTAAGTGAGTCCAAAGGGAAGAAATTCCTACCAGGAAAACAGACCAGGCACTGCCTTTTCCCTGCAAAAGCACTGCAGGCTGTACCCCTGTGGCTGGGATACATCTCCGTGGCATTACTGGAAAAATTCCCTGCTGATTCCTGAGGATCAGGATCAGGCCTGCAGGCACCGAAAAAACAACTCTCTGATGAACATCAGGTCTTGCCATAGTAGCTAGAGATTTTCGTAATTCACAAGGAAAGTATTTAAAATAATCTGAACAGTTGTAAAAAGCAGCAGAGGATTCCTGAGGCAATAAAAATCTGTTCCCCAAAGGGCATGGATTTGGAAAAAAAGTTATTAATTGAAAAGTAAGTGATGTAGGATGGAGAGGCATATAACTGATGAAGGGGAAATGCACTTCAGATCTTCACAGAAGCAAAATGCGTTGGAATCTCTCAGCTTTCCACATCACAGCTTTCTCCCTAGCAATCATTTTTTTTTCTGATGCAAGTAGAGAAAATATACTTTGAAAGTCCAAGAAACCCCAAGAAACTCTGCAGAAATATAAAACTACTCAGAAACTTGTTAAAACTACTACAGTACAATCAGACACCAAAAGCGAACACTATTGGGTTCATTGCTAACGAAATGACCTTAAAAATCTACTTTTCATTAAATGTGGTATGCAATAAAATGCCACGGGGGAAACATTATTTTCTTTAGTAGTGTCAAAAGCTGTCATTTTCTGCAACAACCTGGGGCTACAGAAAAGCATATTCCAATTAATAATTAGCATTGGCATTACGAAGTATTTTATCAAGAAAGCTGCCATAGCTCTAAGTAGCCCAAGTAGAAATGTTGGAGAGTATTAATGAAAGGTTAAGATGACTGTTGGTCTTACCTATTAATTTGCCTTTGTAGAGTTAAAATCAGAACCTTTTCTATATTGTCAAATTTTGTTTTAATATTAATGAAACTGAAGCCATATGAAAAGTTCTGTATGAGGAAGAAGATGGAAAATATTATCACGAAAAACAATTATTTGCAACATTCTAACTTGAAAATGGCACTTTTCAATGTTAATAAATAGTGCAGTTCAGTAAATGACATAACCAAAATCTTAATTTTAAGGATACAAGCTTTTTGAAAACACACTTCATGCTTCAAAATCTAATCTGCTCTCAACATTTTAAAGGACAGACTTCACAACATTTTACTATGTGTAAGAACTTTTGCTGCAAAAGCAAAAATTCATTATCTCTATGGCCTTTTTCACCTGTTAGCAATTAATAGTTCCTTTCTATTTCTGAGAGCTGGGACCAGAAAAAAAGAATACAGTTTATGGCATATTACCTGCTGGCATTTCTAAAGGACTTAGCACAGGAAATTACTAGGTATCAGTTTCCCTGCAATAACTATGCACAATTTCACTTTTATGACCTGGCACTCAGAGGTAAATGTAAGGTAAGCTGAGTTAATCAAGCCTAGGCTGATTGAATGACACCTGGAGCAAAAGGGGAACAAGCTGCCTCACAGAGCTGACGGTGGAGCAAGACGGCTTCACAGCAACAACCCTGAATCAGCTGCCCTGAGGCAAACCCTGCAGTGCAGAAACATGGCAAAGCTTCCCAAGTCAGGAAGGTTAATACATTCATCAACTGTAAAGGATGTTTAAAGTCATTTATCCAGAAATCCTGATGGCTGCAGGTCTTCTCTGAATTTGAGTTCTGTTTGAATTAGACAATTCATTAGTCCTGACTAAAAAAAATTCCCAAACTGGAGTTCATTATAAACAAGTCTTGATAATTTTTTTCAACTAGCAGACTACACCCACCTGCCTCATTTGGAAATCTTCCCCTACCTTCAGTTTTCTTTACTCCGCTCTATTTACCTCTTTTTCAAGCAGATCAGAGAGATGACATGACAGAGCCATGAACTTCCACTTCAGCAAACAAATATTTCAAACTCAACTCAGTGAGACATATTTTTCCTTCTCTTATGCAACATCAGAAAATCTCTTGATCCTCTTTATTGTGTACTTTTTGAAACATGAGCACTTGTCACTCATGTAATTTTTATTTAACAATCCCATAAGGATCAGTAAAAATCTACTTTAGTTTCTTTCTTACTGAAGAGTCAAATACATGAGAGCATTTTTGGACACACTAATGTATGGGGAGCTTGTTCTTCACTTGCAATCCCTCAATGACACCAAGTCTTTTTTCACAGACATCGCTTCCCTCACCCTTCAAATATGACCCATACTTTTTGGTGTCACATGTGACTGACTTGAAATAGATGGGGTTTGTGTTCTTTCAACAGATCCCAGCTGTCATGCACCTGTCACATCATCTTTAGTATTGACACAAAGGTCAGTGTCACATAATCAGAAAACTTGGTCTGCCAGTGCTTCTTGCATTCTTATGGGTGACTGACACGAGTTTTGGGAGGGTGGACTGAGAGCTCATGCAGGACTGAGCAGATTTACTCTGTGATGGTTCTTCCTGTACAATTATACCGGTATGAAGTTATTGGCCAGATAACAGCCTAACCTGTCTGCAAACGTTGAAAATGTTGGTATCTTTTGGATTTCATCATCTTTGTCTCTTCTTATTCTAGGAACTCGATCTTCTAATTTATTATAATGATTACTACTAGCGACTTTTTCTCTACCTGCATCCTGACTTAGTATTTTTATATTTATAATCCCTCCTCTATTTGCATTTAAAAATCTCCTTGCACTTTTTCTTGAATATGGGCTAGAAAAGAAAAACAGTAATTTTTCTTTCTAGACTAAGTAGTCAGGTCACTGTTCCTGAGCAAAACACAGAGACAGAGACCCTCTTGTCAAAGTTGGTGTATCTGAAAATTTCCTCAGATTTTGTTCCCTGAAATTCATGGCCTTCAGCACCTGTTAGGGAATTCTGGACTCACACTGACACGAAAAAAAACACACAGCAAACCTCTGCCAAAGTTGTCGGCTGTGGATTGGCCTTTCTCTTCTGAGATTGTGTCATTTCTACTTGACTTCTCCATGAAACTATTAAAGAACCCAGCCTTACTTGAAGAAATCTGAACCCTCAGACAACCTTCAGAGGAACCTAACCTGAATTTTGAGAACTTAAAGCCAGGAGAGTTTGTGTTTTGCTGGGCTTTTCTCACAAATATTCTGCACAGGTCAAATGCTGGCCAGCATGAGTGTGACACACAGTGTCACACACCTTTCCTGCATGCAGGAAATACCAGCAGCAGCCTCCCAGTCAAACTGAGCTCACCCAGGGATACGGGGCCGTGAGAAGGTGCTGATAACTTGAAATGCTCTTGCCTTTGTTCAATCTACAGTACAGATTGGAAAGAACCATAATCTTTTCCAGTTGCCTTTTCAGCAGAATTTATCACTTCATTTCCTTTTACCAAGTATTTGGATGAAAGTTATAACAATTACAGTCTCTGAAAAAAAACCATCCTCTGATTTACTGATCTTTGCATTGTAAACATAGAGTTCAGGACAGAGGGATATTTTTAAAAATCCAAATAGCACAGCTCAGTTTTATTCCTTCTTTGATACTGTTCTTTTTTATGTTGCTACGGTATGTCTGCTCCATGTGAAAGTCAGGTTGCTATGGAAACTACTCATTATTTTTCAATAGTAGGCTAGCTACTTAATAAAAATCCTACATCTTTTTAATCCCTAGAGAGTCCTAATTTATCCCAAACACAGACTTTCCTTCTTGACAGTTCCTTTAATATTCACTGCACTGCAGTGCACATTAATCTGAACATGTCCAAGAAACCCACAACTTACTTCTGAAATCAACTTTCCAGAAAAGTTTGGGTTTAATTTTTTTTCTTTTTTACCTTGTCTTTTACCTGCTTATAATTCCATGAAAGATTGTAGGTATGGACAGCAAAGCCAAGAGTGGGTCTGTGTAGGAGTCAGACATGGAAGGAAAAAATCAAAATTCCTTTATCTAGAATAAATGGTAAAAGCTGCAGGAAGGGAGGATGGACCATGGCCCGGTTAGCCTGGAATTGGAATTAATTCCTTACGGTGCTGCAGCCTTCCCTGGCCAGCACAGGCAACACTCTTGGTCTCTTCTTTCCTCAATTCCTATAAAATATATGATGCCTATTTGGCAAACTGGAGCCAATTTCCAATAGGAAATTTCCTACTTGGAAATTGTAGCCCTCCCTGTTGGGCAGACTAAATTCACCAGTGATTGTCTCAAGCACTGAGGCCACAAACCCCATCAGGGCAGTCAGAGGCTGGGAGCTGGGGGGACTCCACACTCTCACCATGTGCTACAACTTTCCATTTCTCTGCTTAGCCAGCAGACTGCCCCTCCTAGTATTTACCTCTTCTTTCAAAGAAGCAAATTAAGGAAGTATTAATGATGAATCAATTAACTCTTTCCTACCCAAGTCCTTTTAGACTGGGTTCAGTGTTCTACATTGGGTTAAGTGAATGTTGTTGGTTAAAGGTCCTAATTTCAAAACCTCTGCTAGTGTTTAAAAGAGGCTCTTCTCTTAGACCAAATATTCATTCTCCCCTGAAGATGTAACTATTCTGAAACATTGATTTCCCTCCCAGATCCAAGGATCTGGCTATTCCCACATATCTTATGCTTTATTTGAGGCAGATCAGTGGCATTTCAGTGGAGCAGCTCTTACCAGAACAAGAAGGAAAACTAAAGTAGCTGCAGTAGCTAATTCTCTTTACCCTCCTGTATTAGGCAGGTCTGAAGCACTTCCTCAGATTACTACAGAATTTAACTGCTCTACCAAATGACAAAACTCATCCAATAATACACATTAAACAAGAAACAGGAATTCCAGAATTTAATGAAAGCAGACTTAGGCTAACAGAAAATTGAACAATCTCAGGTATTTCAGAGATTAAAAACAACAGTTTCATGGTTGTTGCTGTGACTTCTTTTTTCCTCTACATATTCCTTCAAACAACCTTGCATGCACTTCATATGGGCAATCACAAGTAAACCTGATTAAAATTCAGCCACAGGTGACAGCAGCTAAAGGGAAACTTTTGAAGCTAATGGGTCTAGATTTAAGTCTTCCTACATATAATCACCTTTTCTTTATGAGATTTCTAAGAGGAATCAACTTTTTCAATCACTGCCTAGCAGTCCTTGCACTGTGCCATTTAATCTAATTTTTAACCAAGGAAAGAATACATTGGAGGTTTTATGTAGTTCAAGAATCTTCCCTACTAGCAGGCTGCTTACAGGTTTTCCATATCAACATTAGATAACATAAACAGATCAAGAATTTGTCACACATGGTCTGAAAGCCTTAAAGCCTCAAATGTCTTTCCCACCAATTCAGGTAAGATACTGCCAACATACTTAATATTCTCCCCTGCCTTTCTGTCTGGTACTTATTACCATCCTAGGAGGAGAACTCCAGAATTTATTCTTGTTCACTGTAATTGAAACTCCTTCCTGCAAGAGTTTTTGGCTTTTTCCTGACCTCAGCTCAGAAAAAATTTCCCCGTGACTCTTCCTGTATTGCAATTCTACTTCATTCAACTCTGCCACTTTTTTAACATTTCCCAAAAGAGACAATATGACCCACAATGATTTTCAAAATTATACAGTCCCCAAACCTACAAAGCTCATAAATATATCCATAACAGCTTGACTGAACCAAAGAGTTAATGGTACTTTGTAGGTGGATAGACAAAAAGAGTTATAAATTTTATTCAAGGAGATTTAAATAAGAAAGCTGAAACTGAGAACAGATGAATTAACCTGGAGGACAGGCAGCAGAGTGCTGGAAGGGCATTAAAGCACTGAGAGTGGGGCTCTGGAGCTCTTTCCTGAGCCGTATTTCTCCTTGCAGAAAGAATTTCTGCTCAGCAAACCCTGCCCTCTGGTGACTAAATGCCATTAGTGCCATGCATATATAAACATTTGGAGGGTTGCCTCCTTGCACACACACTGCCATGAAAAATGCAAGCAGACATCCATTCAGTGGCATGATTTGGATTTTATTTATTCCCTCTTCAGATAATAATGAAAAATATTCATTTTTTTTCCCCTTTTGTTTCAGAGAAATGTTCATGCTACCTATCCTGCACTTTATGTGCATTAACATTTCATATTGTCTTCCCCCCTCTTCTCTGGAAACAACCAGCCTGACCACACGGTGCTACAGATTTATTGCCCAGCCTCATCCTTCTGCCACTGCAAAAGCAGAGGCCTCAGCCAGTCAGGTGCTGCACAGAGGAACATCCTCGAGCCCATCCCTGGCCCCACACCTGCACAGCTGAGAGCCACATCTCACACACTGGCTACTGCGGTTTAGAAATCACCATGACACCAGGCTATTCTGGTAAAAAAACCCTGGACACCATGAATGAATGGCATAATTGGGGTCCTAAACTTACATTTGTACAATCAGAAATCAAAGCCTTCCACAGACAATAAGCAAATAGTGAGATCTGAATATGTACATACCTTTGACAAAAACCAGAATTCCTATTCAGCAATTTTATTTAAACTTATTTGCTAAACTATTTTCATATCAGCTCAGCACATGACTGTGCTTCTTTCTGAGCCGTATAAACAGTGTATGCCCCCCTCCCATCGTGCAAAAACTTGTGTGGTTGTAGCATAGACACCTTTACAATTGCTACAAACCAAAATCCACACAGTCATCAAAACCAAAATAGCAGTTGAGGGGCAGAGATCAGCAGGTCACTGGATTTTTCGAGCAGTTGCCAGAGTTTATATATTCACTGGCATCTCTGCTGAGAGCTGCCAGGTGCACACACTGTGTTTCTCTTTCAAAACTGAGGAGTTACCAGAATTTTCAGTGGATTTTTTTTCCCTGCAGATTGTTAGGCAGCATCGAGGCCTGGCACAAAGCTTGTCATACTGAGACACACCTGGACAGGCAGGTACAAAATTAGAGGAGAGGCCCATAAATCACAACTTCTTCCCTGTCCAATGGCTCCACACCACAAAATATTGCATTTTTTGCCAGTCCCTGGCTGGGAGCTGCACGGTGGAGGAAGAGTTGGGTACCAAGTTGCAGAGAAGTCTTGCAAACAGGCTCCAGGTGACCCACAGAGCACTTAGCTGGGACTGGAGGATAGCTGGAAGACTGGAAACAGCTGGGAAAACTGGTTAACTGAGAGCATTTCTATTGCTCTCACTACAGCAGGACCCATTCACTCCGTGGTGTCAAACACTGCAGATCCTACAGAGATGGACTGAGAAGGTATTAACTGGATCCCACAGCCAGAAAACTTCCTGCCTTCTCCATCCTCTGCCAGGAACACAAATGGCTGTGGGGCCACATGATGACACACTGTGGGCAAGACAGAAACAGCCCAAGCAAAGGGATGAAAGACAAGTTTTACTCTGCCCCAGAACTCAGCCTTGGCTCCCAGCACTGCAGCTGGCAACTAATTCATTTCAGTTCCCCATCACTGCTATGAGAGATCCAAAAACTGAAAAGTACTTCTAACTCTCACCCAGCGGATGGGCAAGGGAGAGAAAGGTGCTGTTGAGCAGCAGTGGAAGGCGCCTGCTGGCTCCCCAGGCCCACCATGCAAGTCAGCAAGGCTGCTCGCCTGCCTGCAGAGGATTCACTGGGAAAGCAAGACACCTGCAGGGACCAAACCCAGCAAGGGAAGTGTGAGTCCTCCTGCTGCTGCTCCAGCAACTCCACGGCTGACGAAGGCAGAGTTTCAAAAGGGGAAAAGCTTGAGCTCTCCACCATCTCATCCCTGCTGTGACTGCTTTGCTGTTCCCAGAGTCACAGCTTCCCTGCAGCTCCCTAAACGTGGCACCTGATACAGACAGGGCAAATGCCCAGACCCACATGTGGGCACAATGGGGTGGAAACAAGGCTAAAAATCCCACAGCATCTCCAGGAAATCTCTCTCTGCTTCTTAGGGATTGTCATCAGTGGGTGGTGGGACATCAAGGCTGGAATTCAACTTGCCAATTAAAATACATAAAATTAAGGACCTATATTGATATGAAAATCACCTTTATTTCTCTAGGTACAACTGGCTGTAGTGGCTAGATATGCACAGGATGTTAGGGAGTTTAGACAGTCCTGCAGACATTGGTATTTATGTGTCTTAATCTGTGAATTTAATCGCCCTTCTGCACAGCCCAAGGCAAGGAGAGTGCCACATGGAAGAGCACAGGCACCAAAGGGCCTGAAGTTGCACCAGGGGAGGTTTAGATTGGATACTAGGAAAAATTTCTTCACTGAAAGGATGTTCAAGCAATGGAACACACTGCCCAGAGAAGTGGTGGAATTGCCTCTGGAAGGGTTATAAAAACATGTGGATATGGCACTTGGGGACACAGTTTTGTGGGGAACAGGATTAACAGCTGGATTCAATGATCCTGGAGGTCTTTTCCAACCTTAACGATTCTTGGATTCCATGATTCCTGCTAATGCACCAGGCAAAGGCAAAGCAGGCACGAAAAAACAAATAAAGCAGTAAGAACAACAGAGCTCAAAGCACAATCAAGAGAACAATTACCAGGCTAAGAGGAGAGACATTTTATGCCTTGCTACTTTCTCTCAGTCACAGCGCTACTGCTAATTAGAACAGATACAATTTTCAGGCAGAGTGGGATTTTCAAGTTAATGGTGCCCTTAAAATTTTTTTCTGGCTTTCATTGCTATTTATGGCACAGGAGTTTTCTGTCACTTACCTTGACTCAGCAAAGGTCATACATGTGCACGGGTTTAAGTACATGCTTAAACCAGTAGGGAGTGAGAACATGGGTTTTCTGCTGAGCCAGCAGCCCCATGAGGAGTGCCTGGAGCTCCTGATCTCAAGCCAGGGAGGCAGGAGGTGCAAGCTGACCTCAGCAGCTGAAACAGAGCACACGAGGGTCGGATGTGGCTCTGGGGTCAGGGCACAGCTGACTCGTGCTTCAGGGACATGTGGGCACAGCCTCAAGTCAATGCGACGCTAAAGTGGCTCAGAAATGCTGGGGAGCTGAAGAGGTGTCGTGAACCAACAGGCGCCAAAGAATCTGAAAATGTGGGGCTCGACCAGCACTTGGAGCAGTGGGAGAAGCCAGAGCACCCTACCATCTAACTGGCCATTACTACAAGCTTGGGCAACTGAGTTCAACAGAGTGTTTTACAGAAAGACTCCATAACAGGAGGATAAGCTGTCTTACTAGCCAGGGAGATGGAGTCTGCCACTCTCAGGTGCCTTGAGGCTGATGAAACATCATGAGGTTTCAAAGACTGTTTCAAAAAACCAAGTATCTTCCAAAATCTTTTATGTGTGGCACCAGTCTTCCAACACCTAGAAGTGACATTGTACAGTGAAAGGGGCAGTGGCTTAGGCCTTGGATTTGCAGTCCCACAGTGTGGCTCCATCAGCTCATGTCATCCACACAGCAGTGCCAATGCAAAGGAGGGTTTCTGCTGTGGTAATGATTGTCAAATTGCTGATTTACTCAAGACATGCTGAATGGCTTGGAGACAGAGAACATTTCTTTATTGCTGACAATGCTGAGCCTGTTCTTAGTACTAAAGTGCTGGAAGAGGAGGGAGAGAAGAGGCAATTTACTTGTAATTGTCTTGTCTCCAGTTCTGTCACTTGCTTTATATTCTTGTTTTTGTCTCCTCATCTGCTCCTGCCATAAATTCCTGGCTGTGCTTGTAAAGCCTTTTTCCTGCACCTCAGTGCCCAAGGGATGCAAGCCAGACACGGGGCTCACCTTCTGTCACAGGGCCTCCGGAGGGCACCACCAGAGGGTTTGAGGGAACACTGTGATCTTCATTTCACTGACACATCCTGTTCATGCTATTTTAATTGTGGTTTAGTGGCCTACAGCCAAGGCAACGAGTGAATTTCAGGGCAGAAGGCAGACAGCTTTATACTTTCACTCCTGTCTCTGACACCAGACACAGCTTCAAACCACCCTGTAACTTGAAAAGTGCATTACAGTGCACGAGCGTGCCAGCCTGGTGGCAAAGCCACTGAGATGAAAAGCAATGACACACATCTCTTCTTTCCTCCTTCTCGTGCACGCTGTCCCTCACTCTCTCTCTCAGTTTGTCTTCCCTTCCTTTTATCTTTGCCTCTTTTCCTGGAAATTTGGAGAACTTCTACAGCAGTTTGAAACTCGTGAGTTTTACGCAATTCTCTCCTGGACACTGAAAATCAAAGTGAAGTCTGAGTCACACTGCTTAGGAGAGACTGGTGCCTTCTCTCCTCACTCCAGCACAAACACACAGCATGAGGGCAAAAGCTCAGCAAGACTGGGCTCCCACACATTTTCTTGGGAAGGACCATGTTAAATTCACAGGAATCTCATCTGCCCTTCCCATCTCTGCTCCCCACACCACGTATTCCAAACATGCAATCCAGAGACCTCCAGAATATCTAGATCTTTACTGGTCACCCTCATATAGGGAAACCAAATGTGTTTTTAACCTCACTGGTAAATAATAATACATTTCTTGCTTAAATTAGTTTGGCAAATTTATTGCATTGCATCCAGGGATTGCTCTGACTAGACACAAGATCGGCCTCTGTCCCAGTTTCTCTGTTTTCTAAGCAGTAATCTAGACTGCAGAGGGAAGCCCTGTTCCTTGATATACTGAGTTAGGATATAAGGGGAACTATTTCGCTGTGTCCCAAAAAAAAAAAAAATTAGGTTTACCTTTACTGGTTCTTAGAAATAAAAGGGGAATAGGGGCTGGCCAGGTCCTATGTGGAAATACAGAACTGATGGCTTCACTGCAGGGGTAGAGCAAGAAGTGAAGGGCACATCAGGGCTCAGGTGTGCAGGAACAGCAATGTTTCTTTCACTTTATCCTCTTCTTACAAAAGACCCTTCTTTCTTTCCTTTCCCTTTCCAAGGGCAGAGAGTTAATCTTTGAAGCTCAGAGCCCCAGGATTCTGTGTATGCCGGAAGTTTATATGTGTTTGTATGAAAAATCCAATGACATGGCCTTGGGCACAGAAACATCCTCAGTCACAGGCTCCAGGGAGCTGGGGGAGCTACACAGTCTGTTTATACTTGTCCAATAGTCTTTCTCCAGGCAATCACTACTGACAATTGTCATGGAGATGAAAAAAGAAACTATTTTGACCTTTGGAGTGATCCAGTATGCACTCTGCTATGTTTTACTACTGAAATTTACTTGGTGACTTCAGCTTTCTTTTAGAAGTTCAACACCTGAAATTATAGAATCCAATCATAAAAGGCCTTAAAGGACATAGAATTGTTTAATCTCCTGATTAAATTAATCAAATTTTACGTTGTGGAGGCTTGAGTTTACAGATGCTGGGAATTTGCAATATTAATGCTACACACCTTTCATTTCAATGTTTGCCTCCTCTATTTCTCCATGACAGTGCACCGATCAACCCATAAAGATCTTTTCTGCTGCTCTCCTGTGGCAGGAAGGATCTGGGAGGCAGCAGGAACAGAGCAGTCAGGCTGTGCATTGCTCTGCCTGCTCCTCTCCCTGTTTATGATATTTAGAATAGAACAGAATGTGCATATCCTGCCAGGTAGCACACAACATGCACAGGCAGCACACCTGGTCCTGTGATGGAACAGGGTAATAATGGGAACCCTTTGAGTGCCCCCATATCCTGTGCACCATCCCAGAAGCAACAAGGCAGCAGAAATGTGCAATGCTCCCTCCCAGGAGGGAAAGAAAGCTACCCAGGACTGTTCCAGGTGGCAAAACAGACATGCACAGCTGAAGCTGAAAAACAAGCCCTGCTGACTTGCTGCCACCAACTGATCAATGTGGAGTTCAATGCCTCCATGGGGATTTCCATTGACTTTGCTCCTGAAAAGTAAGGAGTTCACTAGTCTCTGCACTGATCTGGAAACTGGCAGTCGAGAGGAACGGTGGAGTAATGCCCTGTCCAGGCCATGTGTCATCCCATTACTGGTGTCCCAAGAGAGCAGCTGTAACCCAGGCTCCACTGGAGCCCGCACCCCTCACGGCCCTCCCAGGATGGCACTTCAAAATGCCTGCAGAGAGATTAATGCACACACGGTCAGCTGGGTCGCTTTATGCTGAGAGCCACAGATCAGCTCACAGGGTCATTCCAAAGCCCTGCAGCTGGCCATGAACAATTTATACTCCGTGGCCCATATCCCATCCCAAATCAGCACATGCAGCTCTCCAGAGGAATGCAGAGGGGTTTGTTCTGTGAACTGAGGGGCTCATTGAGATTCTAGTTATGAAACAGGTTACTTCAGGGATGCCCACAGTTTGAATAATTTAAAGTCAAACTGGACAAACACAAGAATGTATTATGCAGAAAAGCCCATTTTGGAAGGGTAGGAGATAACCTTCTTGGTCTCATCTCTCTCCTCATCATTTCAACTGTGTTAAGAACTTCAGCTGGAAAATGTTTTTCCCAGTGGAATAACATTAGGGCCATCCTGTGAAGTGCCTGTTTAAAAATCAGAAAGCATACCAGAAAAACTAACATAAGCAGTAGTGCTGAGGACTTGGAAATTATCTGGTGACTCATCAGATCTCTGCAAATCAGCTTCTCCAGCAGATTCAATTTCAATTTCAAAATGCCCAAAGTTATCCAGGTTAGTTTACCATCTACCCTCTTACCCTCCTAAGAGGAAAGAGAAATTAATCCCTCTCTCTGCATCAGTAGTGGCTTCTGTCAAAATGTTTTTTCTGCACATATTCCCAAACTATTCTTTTGGTCCTTTTGTGACCACTATTGTATTTTTCATTTCTGCGTTTTCTCTCAGTAGGCTGTTGTGCTTATCATACACCTACAGTATATTTTCTGTAAGGGAACTGGCTGTTCCCCTCCTTACTCATTTTTCTCCACCATTTTCTTTCTTTTATCCTTGAATTTCATTTGAGGTTGCATTCAGAAGCCACAAATTCATCATTTATATGGCCAAGGTGCAAGATTCTAGGCCAGTTCCAAGAGATACTTAAATGCCAAAGCCCAGAAAAGCTCAGTTCTTTCCCAGACGAGACTCCAATACTCAAGCTAGTTGTTATTATTATTTCTAATATGTTTTATTATTAAAAAGCAGTACATTCTAAATCTTCATTTTCTGTTAAAAATACAAGAGGCAAACACTACAAGAAGTGAGTTTGTTCACTCAAAACTCAGCAATATCTTTCCACAGAATTTCCATTCTGATCAGTCCCATACAGACAATAAACAGGAAATTTTCTGAATCCTAAGTGCTAAGAATTAATTTGAATTTCATGACAAGAGATCGGCATCAGGGAGAAATAAATTAAGAAACACAGTATATCTTCATATCCGGTGACAGGAGACTGCAGCCCACACTCACTTTGTTTTAGCAGGTTCAGGTCCCTGGAGCAATGAAGTCCCAGCAGCAAGTTCAGCAAGGTTGGCCATGCAAACACAAACTTCCTGTCTCTGGCATCCATGAGGAACCCAGAGAGAGATTCGTCTGCCAGAACTAAATTCTAAATGGCACCCAGTCAAAATAACCTTTAATCAGACATGGCTACGCCTACAGGAGTTGCAGCTCTACCATCCCAGTTGCAGTAATTCCTTTCCAAACATTTGCAGCAGCAAAAGAGGAGGGTTTTTTAAATGACATTAAATGTCATTTGTAGGAAAAGAAGTTTAAAAAAAGTGACACTGACACAGGCCCACATTTAAAAAGCACTAGTTTCTTCCCCTACCAAATATATTGAATGGTAGAAAGGTTTTCTGCCTCCCAGCAGAAATCAATGCTTGAAATCTAAAGCCAGACAAATTCAGAAAAATCCAGGTGAAAAATGAGGCACATAGTTGAGAGCAAAGTCATTAATGGCTGCGTGACTTAAACACCTTGATGGATTCTCCATCACTGGGGCATGGTTAGATCACCATTACACCCAGAAAGTCCCCAGCTCAAAGCTGGCATAGCTCCTGGAAGCTCATGACCTGAGGGAGGAAGGTGTCAGTCCAGCCGCTTCAGAACCATTCCACTCTGGCTTTTTGAAGATGCCTTCCAGCCACACTCAGCACCAACATTCCCTGCATTGCTGGACTGTGCCTGGGCAGGAAGCACAGCTCTGGCTCCCAGCATCTGCCACACAGCCCTGGCAGCAGCAGCTCCCCTTATTCCACAGGCAAAGGAAGTGCAACATTTCCTCAGCAAGCACCTTCCTGTTCCTATTCACTAAAGCTCAAAGGGATAGATAGATGGAGGGATGGATGGATGGATGGATGGATGGATGGATGGATGGATGGATGGATGGATGGATGGATGGATGGGTGGATGGATGGAGGGATGGATGGATGGATGGATGGAGGGATGGATGGATGGATGGAGGGATGGATGGATGGAAGGATGGATGGATGGAAGCACAGATGGAAGGATGGATGGATGGATGGATGGATGGATGGATGGATGGATGGATGGATGGATGGATGGATGGATGGAGGGATGGACGGATGGATGGATGCACGGATGGATGCACGGATGGATGCATGGATGGATGCATGGATGGATGGAAGTGTTCCATGAGTCACACCTGGCCTATGTGATACCAGAACGGCCAGAAGAGATTAGATGATTGCAAGTTTACCTTCCCTAGTAAGGGCACCATTTCCTAACTTATTACAGTCCAGTTTAGGCTGACATGATGAAATGCCATGCCAGGAATGCATCCTTATGAATTCTGGGTGAAGGAGATATCTTGCAGTTATAATCAGATATTGGGTACCCAGAAATTTGTTCCAGGAAGGGGTTGAAAGAGAAGGAGCTGTCCATCTGCAGAGGACAGGAGAGACTCCTACCAGTCCCAGGGAAGAAGAGAAATATTTATTATTAGTAGTGGAATGTTAAAGCAATAGGTCATCATTAATCAGGAAATATAGAACATGACTAGGATAGGGATACTGAAGCTTTATGCATTAAAAATTCAAGTGAAACTCACAAGTGTAGTCTGAGGTTTGCGGCAGCACAGTAGATTGCTCTCACCCACACT
Source organism: Picathartes gymnocephalus (assembly GCA_013390045.1). Taxonomy (NCBI): domain Eukaryota; kingdom Metazoa; phylum Chordata; class Aves; order Passeriformes; family Picathartidae; genus Picathartes; species Picathartes gymnocephalus. The sequence goes on along the minus strand of WEKY01028533.1, from coordinate 113,688 downwards.
GACCAGTCCATCACTGTGCTGTCATAGTGCCACTCACAGATCAAGGCTCCACTGGGCAAGGCACAAACAGGCTAAAGGATGGATTGTTCCTCGGGGCTCAGGTTCAAACACAAAAACTGCAGCAAGCAATAAAAACATCACTTGGCTGCTGATGTGCAATAACTTTCCTTGTGCATGCCCTTAGCCCATGGAAATGTGAGGTAACTTGGATTCGTTTAGACTTTACAGAGCACTTACTGCCCAAGAGCTGCCACTTAACAGCTCATGTACCTAAACTGTGATTTCTGCTTTACCAGTTAGGTGCAAGTTCATTGCAAACATCAGGTGTGCAAGCTGCCCTTGCTTGCACTCAATATGCCAGCACTTTTCCAGCAATGCAACAAACTCCTGTTCTTTCCAACACAGGAGCTCAGGGTGACCAGGGAATATTGAATACTGAATATTGTCGGGTGCTCCAAACCTGAAATCACAGTTCTAATCCAGCAGAGTATTTTGATCAGATGAATTGAACATAATCGAAAAACAGTGAAGAGATCTATGCTATTTCTCCAAGTAGTTCAGAACTACTCCATTTAGCATAGGACATAGTACTAAATACTGGCCTGTTTGATTTTAAATCCATAATTTATCATTCCTGAAAGCAAATCACTAAATATTTATAGGTCACAAAACAGAATTGAACTTTCTTTGCAGAAAGAATTCTGTAAAGAGTCTCAGAAATCTCACCCTTACTAACCTTACTTCCAAACAGACCACACTTTAAGCTTGTTTTCCTCTTTGTGGCCAATTCTATGCAAATCTTCTTCCCAAAATACATTTGTTTCCTCAGAGTACACACATGAATAATTTCTTCTGCATTCATTCATAAAACTGTTTCTTTTAATTTTCCTCCTTAAATTTAGTCCTCTGAGCCACTCAAGACACGGAAAATTTCTATTTTCCAGAAACCTGAAGTTTCTCCAGCCTCAGAATTTGGAAGCAGATCTTCTGTAATATAAAGCAATAAAATAAAACATCCTGTGGTGCTGTATTTCTCTCTTAGCAGGAGGACTCCTGTTTTCCATTAAGCAATGATGAACATTTCTTCCTATTTACTCCTCCGGGAACTCTTCTAAAACCCTAAGGATGTTCTGTCTTATTAAAAGTAGGAAAATCTTCTAAGTATGCTACATCAGCTGTGAAGTTCTGCCTCAGCTCAACACAGATACAGTACCACACACAGCAGGAAGATGAATGGGAGACAAAATTTCAATTATTCTTCCTCAGGAATAAAAACATTGAAGATACAAAAAGATAAACATCTTTTGAATAGCTTCAGTAGAGGAAAACTAGGTGAGGTAACAACTAGAATAACACAAAATTCCAGAATGATGTGCATGAGAACAAGATGGAACATGGAAATATAGTTGTACTTTATGTTTCTGTGGGTACTTTTTCTTTTCACTTAGTTGTTTTTGTTCCATTGTTGACCTCCTGGAATTTCATCCTTGTATACCCCAGGCTAAAGATTTTGGAAATATGCTTGGAGTGGATATTGCCATTCTTTCCCACGTGAGCTGATCCACTTTGCATGGATCAGCTTAAATGATTATGTAGGTCAGAGAATTCTCAACCACGGGGGTTTAACACACTGTTGGAAAGTCAGATACCTGGGTTTAAAACTTTGCACCTAGGACTGTTTAATTATCTGTACAAGGTGGTATGGCTTCTGTAAGGCAGACCCATAAAATCCTGTGTATTTGTGATTAGGAAACTTTCTGAAAGATGATTTCACCCATCTGGAGAGATTGCTACAACTCCCTTCTTCTATTTTAATTTAGTCTAAATTAAATTGTCATTCCCAGGACTGTCCCTAAAGTCAGGACAATGTAATGTAAACTTGTCAGTTTAATGTTTACTGAGATTAGAGAGTTTAGAAAGAAATCAGTTTATTTGGAAAACAGCTCAGCTAAGTTTACCTAATTACCCCAGCACAAACCACATCCCCTCTGTGCAAGGAACTGTATGAATACCAACAGAAAGGCAATTTCTACCAAAATAATTTATTGTTGTGCATGTTACAGAAGATAGTCAGATGCATACAAAAGGGGAGCAGACAGTGGAAAGGTGTCGAGCTGTTGGCCTAATTTTCTAATGTGTCAGGTAGAAATTACTAAAATACATCCTTTGCTATCAGAAAACAATTCAGCATTTCCAATTCACTACATATTTCCTGCATTCTGCCAGCTACGACACTAGAGAGAAAAGGGACCTCTTTCCCCAGCTGATTCTTAGAGAGGATGAGAACAAAATTATTTTCAGTTACTCCATTAACTCAAAGGTCTGTGGTCACTCTCCTGCATTTGATCTCCTAATGAACCGCTGGGGACTCCATTTGCTGACATGTAATGCCACCTCTTGTTTTCCTGCTTGCTTTGTAAGGGGGGGCTGTTCCTGTAGACTCAGCTGGGGACATAAAAGAGCTGTAGTTTTTAGGAGGAAGTCAGCTCATGGAACAGAAATCTGAAGGGCTCATACAATTGCAAGTTTTACTACCCACAAGACCAGTTACCCTAATAAAAGATATCAATACAAGATTTGCTTTAACACCAAGCACAGCACGTTTTTGGGGGTCTCTGTGGAACTGATACAGTCCAATGCAACCTTAACTTAGCTTCGTCCTCAAGCACCCAGGGATTTCTAATGCAAAGCCCTCCTGAGGGAATCAGTGGGGCCCATGGTGACACGCATGACTGGAAAGCAGCAGCAGGCAGTAAATGAAGTACTGAGCTGGAAAGATGGAGGAGGAACAATTTCATGACTAAGCAAGACATGCTGAAGACACAGATGATTTCCCTGTCTCTCATACAGCCAGATTCTGTGATGCTGGGCAAAACATTTAAGCTGAATTTTGCTAAGGGAGCACTATGGTGTTACATACTTTGCAAATGTTCACCTCTGGGACTTCTGATACTATTTGAGACGTGCTGAGGGTCAGCACTGCCACTGAGGTCACAGATCTGTGTTTTAGACTCTCACAAAAATAGTCTCTACATCTTGGTATTTAGGATGCATTAGGAATTGTTCCTTAGCTCAGGGGAATAAAACCCTGCTCATGTTCAGCAGCTGTCCCATGAAAACAAATTCATTATGTTTTGAGAAGTATTCAAAAATTGTGGCACTAAATGCTAGAAAAGAGCCCAAGAGAAAATTAAACAATGTCTGAAGAGAGTGCAGACTAAGGCCTAGGGCCACACATTAAACAATGGGCAGAAAATCAAACATGGAAGAGCTTTTCATTAAAGGACTGTGAGCATAGGAAGAGGGGTCCTGCACAAAAAACCCAAACACAACCACAGTGACATGCAATCATTTAATTAAAGATTCATAAAATGCTCAAGGAAATTAGAGTAATGAATACAAGAAAAAATGAATGAAGAGATTCACTAGCAATGACAAGTCCAGCACTGTTGATATTTTTTGAGTGCCTGACATGGTGGTGATTCCTCTGATGCGTATTGTAGTACCATGCAGAGGTATCTAGAGAAGCCCTGAAAAACCTTTTATCAGCAGCTGAAGGTTTACAGCAGGGTGAGTAATCAGTTGATAAATTAGTTCTGACTAATACGAACGATCAGCAGCTGAAAGCTTGCACTGCATCAGCGCAACAAAGTGCTTGTGGTACCCTCAGCTCTTCCACAAGAGCACTGCACTGAGCCCTGCACGTGCAGCTCTGGCACAAGGGACCCTCATCCCTCGGGCAGACACGGCCCTGGGGAGGCACTGATTTAGATCAACTGTGTGTTTGGTGGCATGTGAAATTCCAGCTCAAATAACCACCAAAATCCTGAGTCTTCAACACATATTAGCACTTTCAAGCAGTATAAGCTCTACTGCTTGATCTTTGCTGTCTTGAGAAGTAGAAAAAAAAAAAAGGAAAGAGTTTTAGTGCTTCATAGTTTGGACATTTTGTTGGGTGAATAATTTCTAACACAATGCCTTTTAGCCCAGGGCTTAGAAAAACCATCAAGAACAGAAAGCTCAAGTAAGATTATAGGATATAATAGGAACACTTCATCTTAACAGCAGTGTAGAAACAACATCAGATGGCTTTTATTGCATAACCAAAATCTTCTGGAAAATCTGCCCAATACAACCCAAGGATTTAAATGTTCCCAAAAAATTAAATGCCATGCAGGAAGAGAAGCCAGCTTTCTAACTCCCAGTCACGTGCCACAGCCATGGGTTTGGCTGACTTACTGCTTGCCTTCCCTCTGCTGCTGGGATGAGATACCTGGAGATTACTTTGGCAATATCCACCCCATCAACATCACCACTGTCCTGTGCACCCAACCCACTCCTCTGCACTTGTGCAAAGCTGTTATCTGCATCCTCTGCCTCTAAGTACAGTGACAGCACCACCCTCACCACTTCCCCTCTGCACTCGTTTCAGAAAGCACCACTTCTGCTGTTCCCCTCCTGCACTGCTCAAAAACAGAGAGGACCCTTCTCCTCTCCCAGTGCTGGAATAATTGGTAAGAAATTTGCTGCCTCAGAGCAGTCTTGCTACATTAAACATCTTCTCACGTATGCATGTCATCACTTGAATTGAAGAAGTGGCTGCATTAAACTGGTCTGTGCCACGGGTCAAGTTCTCACAAGTGCTCAGGACACAGCTGCTCACGAGCCACTCCGACACTGGCAACGTTTAGAGCCCACTGTGAGCTTGAAAAATCAGCATTAGGGATACTGAGGGGAAGAAGCTAACAGGAATTGCCTGGTACTGCCTTGTGGTACCCCTTCTTGGGTAATTTTTACATTCACTGTCTGCTGAGGAGCAGAGCCCTACATCCCAGCACTCTTCCTCCTGCCACCACCACTCAGCCATGTTCACTTTTCCTCAGTTTTCTTTCCAACTCTCCCATGTTCCCCGTCTTTAGAAAGGACAGGAGAGAGGAGACTCCCCCTGGGTCTGCAGCAACAGCCAAGAGCTCATCCTGGGAGATGGGATTTGAAACAAGGCTGAGAACAAATCCCAGACTTCTCACTAGACAAATGCCACACAGTAATGGGCAATTTTGCTTCTCCAGGTGAGGTCTCTAAAACAATTTTTGTTTTATTACTCAAACATTTCAACGCACATTAAACCCACTCTGAACCCACATAGTGCAATGAGCCATTGAAGGCACTGGGTGTGCTCCTACATGAAGTGAACTCTTGCTCTGTCTGTTTGTGAGTCACAGAGAGACTTTATTAACTTGGGTGCTCACAGCTGGGCAATTCTGTCACATGAGCAGCACTGCCCCTGCAGCCTGGGGGTGATTTGTATTAAAAAAGGAAAATACCCAGTGAGGCTGTTCAAACTCAGCTCAGTGTTCTTGATCATTTTAATGTATTGAGCTACTAAATTCTCTTCAGATACCAAAATCTGCAGCTCACATAGTCTGGAGGTAATGTTCATACACTATAGAGGTCCCATAACAGAAAACAAACTGCCTGATATTCTTCTGAGTTTTGTCATTCGTGAGCTTTTCTCTGCAAACTGTCTTTTATGGAGTTAGGCAAAGCTACTGTCTATAAACGACTCTGGGACTCTGTGTAGAAACACTGAAGCCAAGAAAAAAAAAAAAAACAAAAAATCCACAAACATACAATTCTACAACAATAAGAGAAAAAGAACTGCACTGAATCAGATTTTCTCACACAGAACATTTGCAGAATAAATGTCTATAGATGCTGCTGCCCTCCTAGTGACACACCTCTTGACATCTTGCCTCTGGAAATGGAAGTGTTTGGCCTACAGGGGAGGTAGCTGGAAATGTCTAGAGAAATATTATAGACATCTGACACAACTTGTTTGAAATGCAGCAATCAAGGGACTTTCAAATAAACCTGACTGAACTATCTTAAAAGTGTGTTCAAAGAACAGATTCAGCTCTGTATAACCCATTTGACTGTGATTTTTTTTTTTTTTTAAACAAACACAGAGTCTAATAACCTTTACCTCTTCAGGAGATTCTTTGAAAAGATGCTTGGCCAGTATAATCAAAACTGAGTTCCTGTTACCTAGCTGGAGGCAGAGACGTCTTTACTGGCTCATGCAAAATTTCAATAGATTTAGTTGCAAAAGCGGCCCCTATGTTTTCTCTGCTTCCAAGGGCAGGTATACAATCACATAAAAGTAGGATTTCTGAGATCTAGCCTAAAGCTGGATAAAAGTTTTATCTTTGCCCAGTCTTTCTAGAAGACTCTTTCAATAATTCAACGCTCAAGATCTTAAAAAATCTTGTTATTGCCTGCCTAAAACAATTTATGACCAGATTAGAGCCATCAATTCTTATTTCAACAATATCCTTAATTTTAAAAAACTTTACTGTCTCTAGAGAAGGGCCCATTGACCTGAATAAATGAGAATCAGTGATTGTTGAAGCTGACCAAGAAAAATGCTGGAAATGCCTCGGTCTGACAATGAAACTGTCTCCCAGATGGATATCCTGAGGATGGACAGATTCTCCATTTCTACCATTATCAGAAAAGGGAGAGACCAAGTCATGGAAAACTCTAATCTCCTGCTTTGATAAGACCTATTAAGTATAAAAAGCCTCTTTGCCTTTTAGTAAGCACACAGATTTACATTTGGAAACTCTGAAGATTATGTCACTGTGATGCAAAGAACATATTTTGGTGCTGTACCTTGCTGGACTGCTCTGAGCTCCAGAGGAAGAAAAGAGAAGTAAAGACTAACTATGAGATAAATTCTAAGTTTTCATCAAAAAGTTCAGTGACGTCAGTAGACAAACTCTCAAGTAACCAATCTGATTAAAAGTAGCCACAAGATTTCTTCATCCAATCTCAGAAATTTGAGGTATCTAAACTGATGTTAAGAGTCTCAGTTTCCAAATATCTGGTTTCCCATTTACCCCTTAACTAGCCTTTGCTTGGCATTCATGAAAACAAATGGAATAGAAAAATAAAGCATTTACATTTTGTTGCTTCTTTGGAAAGTCACAGCCAGTCTGTATGAAAGGAGGGAGAGGGAGAGAGGAAAGGCAGTCCCTAATGCCCATCATGTATTTTACAATCAGTCAATAAATCATCCTTCTTCTGTTTGTAGAAATGCCCTGAGCAGAACAGAACGGTCCTGAAATGGTTCATTACTTACAAACATTTGATGAAAGTGGATTCAGCTTTTGGTTTATGATCCAGCATGCTGGAGGAAGATGAGTTTTCTAGATGAGATACAGGCACTACACACAAAACCAAAGTGCTTCTTTCTGCTTTTCAATGCTGTGCAAGGCACTGGGTTAAAGAATATCACAGGAGTGGGCTGCTGCCAAAATGAGCCCCGCAGTTACCACTTATCCCTGCTAGAGACATTGATCCTTGTACAATTCATCTTCACAGCATTGTGGCAAACAGGAAAAACCTCTGTTACCCATACCTTTTATCATTTTTTCTTTAAGTTACTTAAGTCTTGCAGTTTATTAGTCTTTCCCTCAATTATTACCTATCTCAGCAATCTGCCTTTCAAGCAATGCTCAGCAAACCTTTCTCAAAGGGCCCTGAAGCCTCCGGATTGAGTTGTCTTACAGAAGCCTTGCTAATAGTATACATTTGGAGTGCTTTTCATCATTTTATGAAGTTAGGAAATTCTCATCTATTAAACTCCAGCAGACCACAGAGAAATTTTATGGCTTGTCACCAATCGAGATCAGGTGAAAGGAATGCAGAACGGTGCTTTCAAATTAAATTACAGTTTTTCAGGTTGGACTGGCACAATCTGTCTTCAGCAAAAGAGGAGCGTTTTGTGGAACTTTTAGAGCAAATTCAATCCTCCGATTCACACTGCTGCTCCCTACATTTTACACTAAGCTGCACATTTAAAAAGCTGACTGTGGCATTCTCCGGTATCCTTCCAGCCCAGTGGCCATGTGCCACCTGCCAAAAGCCCATTTCCAGAAGAGCTCCAGCTTAGCACACACACCGAGAGACAGTGAAGGAACACACTTATAATTTGAGGGATTTCAGCAGATTTACAGAGTGTGGTTAAACTGGTTTAACTTTGCTCTTAACCTTCACCCTCTCTGCCCAATGCCATGAGGCACTTCTTTATAGCTCATCCAAAAAGGAGAGAGCCACTACAGAGCTGTGCAGTTGTTCTGAGCACCCTTGGGTCTGTGGGAGAAAGGAAATGTTCCCTCATGAGCCAACCTGAGACAAGACAATGGATTGCCTCTCTTTTCCCTCTCCTCCAAGATGAATTTTGCCCAATGCCTGGAGAAGAACAACTTTCTCAGGAGCATTTAACTTCCTATTGACTGAACTGTAAAAATAAAACAGAACAAAACAACAACAAAAGTAACCCTTTTGGCCATGTTTATTTGTGCTCTGAATTTCCACCACCTGTGAATGTGATGCAACATGAACATGCATGGGAAGAGAATTTCAAACCCCCTGAGTTTAAATGCTCACAGACAGTGAAGGCGCCCCTGCCCATGGGAAAGGGGATTTTTAAGATCTCTTCCAACCCAAACGATTCTGTGATTATATGATTCTCCTAGAGACCTCTCCAAATATCAAACAGACACTTCTATACAACCCTGTAATAAAAACACAGTTAATCTAGGCTGAAAGTGCACCCAAAAAAGAGGATATATTCTGGTGTAAACTGAAATGTAAAGTGTTTTGTAAGTGACAAAATATACCTTGATTTTGTTATGCACAATTCAAACATATCATAAGGGTAATTTTTTTTTTCCTAAGACTGCAGGTGTAACACTACATAGCTAGTCACAAATATTTATAGAGTACCTTCTTAAAGACATTACAGAAGAGGAGAGGATGAGAACTATACAGCTGCTCTGTCAGGTATTTTATAAAGATATTAAATATTTGGTGAATGCTAAAGAGAGAAAAAATGGTAGAAGTTATCATAGAAGCAAAATACAGCAGAAATGGTTTCTAATGTCTTCCCTCTGGAGGCATCAGAATGCTCCATGAGAAGTGGAATAACAGTAGAAGAGACATTTCAGGAAAAAACATCAGTCAAAAATGCCTATTCTTCCAGATTCCATAGAACCTGCCTTCCTGTCAAGAATGAGCTGCTAGATTAGGCTAAGTAGGAGGAAAGGGAAAATATGGAATATTCTGTCTCAGCCACAAGAAATATTTTGCCTCATAGCAAAAAAAAATTTAGAAGCAAAATTCCTTCTCTTCCAGTGTCAGAGCTGGCTTCCAGTTCTGTGCCTCACGGCTTTCTTCTTTCTTCTTTTTTTCCTTGTCCTTTGCCTGTTTCTCATCCTCTTGTTTTTAATCTTGCTCCCAGAGCCTGCCTCATTCTTTCCCCCAGAGGCAAATTAAACTGAGGACACTGATTGAAAATTCACACCCAGGCTCTTAATGAGTGCATCATGGCTGTGTCTCCTTTTGGGCAAAGAAAACCTCAGAAAGGTTTTAGCACACTAAAGCTGCCAGAACAGCCCAGACACCACACACACACACAGAAGGCAGAGAGTGTTTGGAAGAAGGAAAAAAAAGAAACCTTAGAGACAGCAACCACAAATGACTCCATTCTGCCCATCTTCCTTTCCATATTTGCTTCCTTTCTTTTCCTCAGTGGCCTTTCCCACCTCCCAAGCACGTGACTTTTAACCCAGACAACCTTTCCATCTATCAAAAGCCTGACGTCCATGTTTGTGCTCCCCCAGGACCAGCCTTGTCCCTTTACCACATTGGCTCACGTTTCCATTTCTGACAACCCTTGGCACGCTTCCCCCCAACCAACCACCGCCTCCTTTTACAGGACACGTAGCACTTCAGCAGCCAAAGCACAACAGTCTGATAACTGCTAACCCAGTTTCATGTATCTTCTTATTATCTGCCACATTATCCTTATCTAATTGCATGCACTTTGGCTCAATCTGACATTTTCAAAACTACAGATGCTTATTAGCTTTTCTTAGCTGAAAGAAAAAATGTGCATTATAGTGATTATCAGTTCCTGGCATTGCCTGTGAAACATTGTAATGAGAGAGACCTTTAGCCCACCATAAATAAGCACAATCAGGGCCTGTTTTGGTTGTTAGCAAAGGTCCCACAAATGTTGTCACTGTCAGAATTAATGACGGCACTACTAATTATTAATAATCTCATGTTTCTGTCTATGGGTTTGTTTTAGCCCGAAGCTTTAAGCCAAAAGCAAAAATTATTTAATTCTGCACCACCACAGGGAAGCCACAAACGAAATCACGGCCTTGATTCCTTTATGGGGCCCAACAGATGCAGGTCCTGCCTCACAGGGGTAAATAACTGGCTGAAGGTCGTGCAGGAGGTCAGTGGCAAGCCCAGGAACTGCAAGGCTTCCCCAATAGTTATTCCAATGCTCCACCACTGATCCATGCCCCCTCAAACACAAGGTACATAAATGTGCCCAGAAATCAGTGAGAATTACCCACTCCCTGAAGAGGCCTCCTCCAATCACACCACCCTCAAACACAGGGAGTATAAACAAGGCAAGTACAATAGATGGGGTTACTGTGATCCTAAACCCTGGCTATGTCAGTTTTAATTAATTACTCTTGTTTGCAATGACTCACTGTATGTGTTCTGACAAGTGTTTGTGCTCAGTTCATAACAGAACAAAGAAGCTGCTTCAACAGCACCCACTTTATCAGAGACACCATTGTGAAGCACTATAATTCCTTTAGTGTTTTCTCCATGTGTTTCCTCTTGTATCTAGGATTACACAAAAAAAGAAATTAAAGAAGAAAAGGAAAAGAAAAAATGAAAAAGAAGACGTTAATATAGAGCAGGCAGAGGAGCTGTATCAATAAAGGGCTTAGAGTCAATATGCCTAGCAGTAAGAGTAGTAAAAGTGGAATCTTTGGTTCACTATAAAGCATTTATGTGTCTATGGCAACACAGTTGTTGATTTCTACAGCTTCCCTAAGAACAAAGTAATAGAAGCTTGGTCTTTTAAATATTGCTTTTCTTTTCTAGCACCTAGATGAAATAGAAAAACAAAATCAAACCAAATCATATTTAATACAGGTTATACAGAAACATGAGGAAAGATTTAGCAATAAATTACAAACTAATAAAGATAGGATTCTAGAGTCACATGAAACATAATCCCACGAGCAATCTGTGCAAATCTCAGAGCAGTGTATGCAATAAACTTATCTTGGGACAATCGGTGTCTTATGCAAGAGGTCAAACACTTTAAAGCAGATCCCAATATTCTCTGTGCTCTCTGCTCAAGTCTCCCTGTGCTCCCCTGAAACACAAGATAACCCAACCTGCCTATCCTGAGGGGAGGGCAGGGACACAGGCAGGAGCTGAACTTCGCAGTGCCAGAGGGAATATCACGGGGAGGTGGCTGGAGTGGAGCCATCTGGGGTTCTGCTGGGATATCCACCCTTAGGCACCAGGGCACAGAGAGATAAGGTTGCCAGTAGACACCTGTTAGATAGGGAGGAAGAACTGACTCATGACTTCCTAGCAGAGCAAAAAACCACGGAATTCTTCTCCCATGAGGTGGGGCTGAGGGATGGGAGAGAACAAGAGGTGAGCTGTGCTTGCTGCCTCTATGGCTTATGAGGGATTCAGAAGTCTTGGGAGCAAATGGGCAGAGCCATCCAGCCCAGAGCCACCTCCTGTACCACCCGACCAGCCAGCAGCAGCAGTTGCCACAAGATTCCTTTTCTATGACCCTGGTACAAGCATAAATGTCTGTTTTGCTACTGTTAGCAGGTCATTCTTTTTCTCTTGCCAAAGGCTGACCCTATAAATAAAAGGGTTTTTTTAGTCCCTCTTAGCCAGAGGCACTGCAGGACACTTGAATTCATCTTCACAGACAGAAACTGTATAAACTGGGCTCTACAAACCACTGCTTATACCCTTGAGAAGGGACAACAGGCAGTAACAAGCCTCCTGCTGCTTCCCAGTTGCTGGACTTCTCCCTCTGCCCCTGCCAGAGCAGGAGGAAAGTAGCAGGCACAGGGATCCTGTGTAAACCTCCTGCAGGTTCTGCTCACCAAGTGTCTTCAGATCCAGGGCTCAGAGACTGCAGCAACATCTGTAATTGTTCAGTCTGCATGAGTTTCATTTCTCCTCTGACCAAAACACCACAACTACGTTCTTTTATAGAGTGTTTGAGATTATTTTAATGGAAAATAAGGAACACATATATACTTTTGTCATAAACACTTTAAAATTAATGACTGTGGTATAACTGGAGCTGAGGTTACCAGGCATTTCCCACTGCTGCATTTCCATTTCATGTAGCTCTGTACATCCAAGAGAGAAAGCCTGGGGAGAAATTTGCATTTGCTTTTGAGGTCTGCCTAGACTGAAATCTGCTTGAAATGCTGGAGCAGATGCTATTGACAAATACAGAAAAGAAATACAAAAAGGCCCAAACCACCCCCTCCCTGAAATATTATAATGAAAGCATTAAGATACTCCTGTCCTTCCTTTTTGATGCTTTAAATCTCCTTTTGCTCAAAGCAAACTCTAAGCCCTTGAAAAGCTAGAGAGAAACATCAGACATTTAAAATGTCACAGGAAAACTGTCAGAAATGAGTGCTAGATACAGCAAAGACTTAAATGTGCCAGACTTTACAATTAGTTTTACACCTGTAAGAATATCCATGGCGATAAGTGGAACAATTTTTAGTCTTAAAGCCCCTGGGGCCCAGAACCAGAAATTGCAATAGCTCACAAGGCTGAGCCACAGCAGACCATCACTGCCACAGAGCTGAGATGAACGGTCCATGTCTCACCTTAGCCTCCAATTTTCCATCTGCAAAGTGAGCATAATAATAAGTGCAATTTTAAAAGGCACAGAGACTGCAACTCATGGAAGAATCTATGTAATAGCTGATCTCTACTAACAAGCACCTTGTTTAGAGTAAAATAATTTACACTAGGTAAGTGATAAACAATTAAAAACCATATTCAGTTTATCTCAGTAGAGAGTCACAAAACTGGACTTTTCCAAATTATGTCACACACTTCAGTACTTCTGTGTAAACTTAAATGCTTGCAGAGTGAGTGAGTACCACCCCTCTCTACCTCTCCCCCTGGCTCCACATTGCAAGTTCCCTGAGGCTTAAAACTGCATTAATCTTTGCTGTAATCTTTGGGAAGACTTTCAAGGGCTATTTTAACAAAATAAACTATGAAAGATCTCAAAATTAAAGTGCTTAAAAACAATAAGATGTAATTAAAGCTCTGGTTGCATGTGGAAAATTTAGGTTCCCAAACACTCTACAGGTGGAAATGCTATGAAGGTCTTCTCTTTTCACTACAGAGAAACCACTGCCCATTCCCCCTTCAGAAGACTTTTCTGGATTGTACTGATGCCTGAAGTGGCTCCCTAGAAACAGAGACTAGACAGGAGTAAGGGAATAAAGGTGGATATTTATTTGAAGGCCTTCAAAGGCACAGCCTGGGGAGCCAGAGGCTGCTCACACAATGGACCCCAAGATGGACCGTGAGTCATGAGGTCTTCACATCTTTATAGGTTTGGTCCATCTGCGTATCAGCATCAATTCCCCAATTAAAACTTTAGCTGATGATGTCATTTCCCCAGCTTACTCCCAACCTTCTCAAGATACTGGTTTACACATTTTGGGCCCAGGACAGTCTGGGTGTCCTTGGAGAGCAGGCTTGGAGAGCCTTTGTTTGAATTTGCTATGTCAATCTTAACGTGAGAGAGCAGCAGCTCACAGGCTACAAGACACTTTAGAGGTACACACTAAGCAGTACAGGATTTGAAAAATATGAAAGTTAAAATCCAAGGCATCATTCCCCCCCTTTAGAGGCCACTCTCCCTCTGTTCCCTTCTGCACTGCTCTGTGCCGCAAAACGTCCATGAGACCAATGCTCATTCTGACTCTTTTATAGTTATGTGCTGGCAGGAAAGATTATGGCACAGTGATCTATTCCTATTCCACTCAAAATATGCTTTAACTCACTTAACTCACCCACACTGAATCTTACCAGTACCAAACACCCACAATTTAATGAACACACATAACATTTTCAAAGGTCAATATATCAGAAAAAAACTGATCCAAAATAAGTATATGTGCATCTAACTAGAAAATATATTCCAGGATGTATGTTTGTATTTGGCCACAAATCTTTTGAAATGTCTTGAAACTACAAACCTAAATTATCTGTGTGTACTTTTGAAAAGATGCACTGTATTGCAACCCACTATGAGTGAAAAAGGCTTTTGGGAAAACACTGGCTTTTTTTTGCTTTCCTTTGAGAGAAAAGAGAAAAAAAATTCCCTTAGAAGGAAGATTTGTTCCTTCCCTCCTTCCCCCATGTCTGAATAAGGGACCACTTAAAACTATTGCTGAACCATTGCTCATGAGCTTTGAAAACAAATATTTCTCCCTGAAGGAGAAAAAGCGCGTTACAAAACTGCCACCAGTTCCATCAGACGTAGCTAAAGCAGTAAGGAATTGAAGAACCCCCAGGTGTAGGTGTGAGCGTGTAAACGAGTGGGTGGTTGGTGCTTTCCTGTAAGAGCAGGGAAAAGCCAAGCGCTCCATAGGAGCAGAGAGATCACGACACGCTGCCACCCCTTGGTCACGGGACGAAAGTGCTCGGACCTCGCGGCAGCGTGCTGGGAACCACCCAGCACATCAGGCAAAAATCCCGGAAAAATCAGCCTGCGCTTAACGAACTACAAAGGGAGATCTTGCTACACCAACACAAGCATAAATATACTAGCCGAAAGTAATGTAAAGATTTTTATTTCAAGGGACAAAAATCTTCTGACTCTCAAAGAGCATTTCCCAAGCTGTGATACACACCCCAAGGACTGCCTTTAGTCTGGCCTTTCCTGAAACAAAATATACAAATGGGTGGAGAACAGCACATATTCACAGATTTTATTTTTTTCCCCCACCTCCTATGACTTTAGAAGCCCCTTGGAAACCAGCTTGAGCTGCTCCAACCCTGGGCTCAGTCTCTGCTTTCTGTACTTGAACTCCCAGCTCAGAAAGAGAAACAACACGAGCCGAGTACTCTACGTGAGGTATCCCAACCTACGGCACAGTTCACTACTATTAGAGAGATGATTCAGCCCCTTCACACAGTTATTCCTGAACACTTAAAAATACATTTTCTCTGGCACATTTTTTAGTATATGCATCGTCACCATGGCTAGTGAAGACTGCAGAAACAGGCTGATTTTAAACTGGCAGAAAATATCAAAAGTTGGTTTAATTATAGATATAGCCATGAAGCAAAGTATAAAAAGTGTGTCACCTGCAGATCAGAATGTCCAGTATCCAGTAATCACAGAATATACGATGGGCCTCTGTGCAAATATAACTCATGATTTTAATAAGGTTTATAACTATTCCTTTGAAGGAAGTAAACTGCAATTTTTATTCATTTCAAAAGGTAAGCTTATAGAATGTAAGCAGGGCCTAACTATTTACTGAAATAACCATTCCAGCCGTCTGCATCTTAATGGCTGGAGGATGCTCAGCATCCAAGAACTCATCAAGAGGCAGGACAGGAGATTCTTACAGACTTTAACAGTTGGTTTTGCCTATACATACGGCAGTACAGATCTATAGACAGTAGACTCCTGCTTACGGTTCAACTTGTTATAGCTTACGACAAAGAGGATTTCTGTAGCCCTACAAACCCCTCTATACAATCAACTCATTCATCTTTTTAGGAGAAAAACACCCCACTTTTGAAATGCTTGTTGCCTGCAGCTCAGGCTTCAACATTTCTGAAGGTTCTGTCCTTGACATACATTTCTAGGAGGCAGTATCTCTTCCCATTAGAAAAATAATGAACTGAAAATTAACACTTTCAATACATGCAACAGCAAGTCTGACATACCAAATTACTTTTTTTTTACACTGATGGCTTTGATTCTCACTTTCTCAGACTCACTCTGTTAACAAAGGATATTTGATTTACTAAGTCCTTAATACGTCCAAGCACAAAACACAGTTTTACTGAGGCATTTCAAAATGATCTCTATTTATATCTGAGTGAAAAACTTCTCAAAAGGTCAATCGGTCTGAATAATCAATTTCAGAACTAATAAAGTACAATATAAGGCCAAATGTAGTTTTAAGCAAATGAAGAAAATAAAGAAATATTCAGAATTCAGTTAGTAAAAAATAGTCAGAGGAATGAAATCTTTTGTACTTTGGCATAGGCTTTTTTAATATGTTTAAGTCTCCTGTTAAAGCCAAGAAGAGTTTTGGCTAAGCAGTGAACATGTAAGAATGCAGCATGTGGCTTTTTATATTAAAAAAGTGTTATGATGTTTCACTGGAGAATTCAATATTTTTTACAGACAAGTTATCATACAAAATTCACTTTAAAAAGTACTTCTGTGATCATTGTTTTACAGTCAGTGCCTTATAAAATGGATCAATAGTCCATGTTACAGCAAAGTGTTGAATTTTTTATGCACCTGATTAATGCATTGTTATCATCCCATTAATTAAAAGGAGCGGTGTTACACACAATCAGCACGATACATCTTACTCAGCACCTCCTGGCAGTTGCCTGCAAAAATTGAACTCATTAATCACTGTGATGCCAAGAAAGAAGCCTGGAAAAGATGAAGAAGCTCTATTTTATGAGAAAAAAGTTCTCGAGTCAACGTGTAAGAGAAAATCCCTTCCACAGTACAATATGCAAAGCATATTTATCTCATCAGTCTAAAAGGTAAACCAATCAAAATTATCATTTAAAAGGTAATCTCATCAATCTAAAAAAGAGAATTATGCTAACAAAATTGTTTATAACCTGTTATACCACCACATTAAACTGACTGAAGAGTTCTCACAGATGTCTTCTCATCTAAATAAAAGTAGTGAAAAGCTAATCTTATAACATGGTAAATATTTCATTGGAATTTTGTTTAGAGCTGTTGCAATAATTAACTTTAATATCGATCATGCCACACAACCAACTAGGAAGTGCTTTTCTGGGGTCGTTTTTATGGAACGTAGTTTCCTTATTACTCCTCCCATAAATACCATGATAGTCTCATCAGATGAACAATTAACATTAAAAAATCTGCAAGATTTTATCTAGATTTTGTGCAGTAGTTAGGTCTACTGTGTATATATATATTTTTTTTCTCATACATCTGCCATGAGTTGAAACATCGTAAAAACTTTTTAAAATTCTAAAGAATGCTGTGACCTCTACTTTGCTATACTTTTATGTTACAAAAATAACGTTCTCAAGTGTGTCTGAATGGTGTCTGTAAGTCAGTAGTTACCATATAAAATCATTATTGGGTTTGGTTTGAATGTTGTTAGGGAGTTACTACCTCCTCTTTACCTCTGTATAGGTTGCACATAGTATTTTTCCACCAGTAGTACTTCCAGTGGACAGAATGCTTACTTACAATACTGTGACCTTCAAAGACAAGATCCCTTTTTTCCCTCTGTTTTGTTCTGCATTGAGGTCTGTGCTGGTGCTTAAAAATACAGTGCTGAATGCAGCACACATATTTCAATTGGAAAAGTCATCACCCATAAAATACACTCCGTTTTCTCCCTATTATTAATCACATGACAAAGTTAGGAACAGAACAGTCTCGTTCTCTGGTTTGTTTTGATATTTCTAAGTGTGAGCAAGGAAAAAACCCTTTGTTTCTATATGTTTAAGATCTGCATTTTCCTACTATGTTGACATCAAAAGATGAAAGACAATGTCAATGTCCCACTCGTGCAAAAGAGAAAACAGAAGTCTAATCTTAGAAAAGTTTCCAGTGGTGTCTCCTTAAGCCCTTCCCAAAGATGAGCAAGAGCACAAACTCCTGGCACCCTGTACAAACAGACCACTCTCCTTGTACTCTTCCCATAGTCTTTGCCAGCTCTCTGCCTCACTTTTCCCTTTGCCTCGGGGGTTTCATGTCCAGGGCTGCATTTGCTCGTCCTGAGTGAGCCTGACTGCTGCCACTCTGTCTCTGCCCATCTCGCCGCGGACAAGGGCGAGAGATCACTGCCAGCTCGCCTCGGCACTGGATCCAGGAGCGTTCGGCAGAGCAAAGCGCTCCTCCTCCCTGGGACAGAGGAGTTCGGCACCGCGGACAGCTCCCCTGACCACGGACTGAGAAGTTCGGTACTGCAGACAGCTCCTTCTGACCCGGGACAGGAGCGGCTCGGCACCGCGGACAGCTCCCCCTTCCCCGGGACTGAGGGTTCGGTACCATGGACAGCTCCCCTGCCCGGGACTGAGGGGTTCGGTACCACAGACAGCTCCCCTGACCAGGGACTGAGGAGTTCGGTACCGCGGACACCTCCCCTGACCAGGGACTGAGGAGTTCGGTACCGCGGACACCTCCCCTGACCAGGGACTGAGGGGTATGGTACCACGGAGAGCTCCCCCTGCCTCGGGACTGAGGGGTTCGGTACCACAGACAGCTCCCCTGACCAGGGACTGAGGAGTTCGGTACCACGGAGAGCTCCCCCTGCCTCGGGACTGAGGGGTTCGGTACCATGGACAGCTCCCCTGCCCGGGACTGAGGGGGTCGGTACCACAGACAGCTCCCCTGACCAGGGACTGAGGAGTTCGGTACCACGGAGAGCTCCCCCTGCCTCGGAACTGAGGGGTTCGGTACCGCGAACAGCTCCCCCTGCCCCGGGACAAAGGATTCGGTACCGCGGACAGCTCCCCCTGCCCCGGGACTGAGGGTTCGGTACGGCGGACAGCTCCCCCTGCCCCGCTCCGCTCCAGCCGTCCCGCCCCCTCCTGCCGGCGCCTGTTCCCGCGGGTAAGACCCCCCTCCCTCCCCCCACTCCTTGAAACACACGATTTTAAAGACTATTTCCACTGGTTCGTCATGACTTCATCCTCCCGACCTGAACGACCCTCTGCCGGAGACCACAGCCCAGGCTGCCCAGTCTCTGCTACACCGGAGCACCTGTGAAATGCCGACTTTCCAGGGGACTTTTTCAGGCAAGTTGCCCCCTTTAAAAACAATTCACACAAAGTGTCCACGTGCGTTTAGAAGTCACCACAAATCCCTGTTTCTGGCCACACTTTTTGCACTCCATTGCAAAGACGCCTAGGCAGGCACAGACAGTAGTGTCCCTCAACAGACAGCAGTGCCCAGCAGTACTCTGCACCCACACAACTCTGAGGTGGCGGGGGGTAAGAAATGGGAAAGGAAAGAAAAAAAGAAAAAAAAAAGGAAAAAACCTTTCCTCTTAGAAGTTAAAAGATACTCTTATTAATAGTATTTTGGAGCCTGTCAACGGAAATCACTCGCACGTGTTAAACTGCAGGCTTTCCTCTGCTTCCAGACTCAGTGCTTCTGGTGACCAGAGAAGCGGCTCCAGACATCTGCTGTCTCCAAACCCAGGAAAGTGAAATTAAAACAATGAGGAAAATGTGCCCGAGCCCAGCCCTGGAGGTGGCACTCCGCTGGCTCGCAGCGACACCTAGAGCCCAGCAAGCGGCCGGGAAGGGCCCCGTGTCCTCAGCCACACCGGGAGAGAGTCACGAGTGGGTGCGGGCGCCCGGGAAAGGGGCCCGGTGTCTCCCTGCAGTTGGCCAGGGCCAAAGAGCAGCAGTACCAAGATCGTTGCCGGTGAGCAACGGGGAAGAGTCAATTCAGGTCCCTGTCACTGCTGTCCCTCCGGGAATGTCAGCATTTAGTCACCTCAGGGAGAGGTTTAGGTCGATTGGCCCCGTCGCTGACAGAAGTACACTTGCTCTATGGACCACAAGTCTTTACGAAGGTACGGAAAAATGGACAGGGATTTAAAAAATAATCCGAGGACATTTCCCTGCATACACATCTCTCTCTGAAAGAAGCAGCCCTGCTGTTGTGGCTTGAAGTTCTGCCTTGCTTGGGAAGGCTCCCAGAGCCAAAGCTAAACCCTGCTGCAAAGCTAACGCGTCCCACTCGGGCAAGAAGTATTTTTAACAGACACAAACATTATTCCCAACTGCAGCCATTTGCTTCCCCTTGTGTGTGCTTCCACAGAGGCAAAACACACTCAAATCCCTCTGCAAACCTAACACCAGCCAGCGATGCGGAGCCACATGCTTTGACCTATCAGTCGCCCTTATTCTCTTAGTCTTTCTGCTTTCCAAATCCCCTGTTTCCCTCCTGACCACCCCAAAAGAACCAGGGGCAATGGACCCAGACTAGTTTAACTCCATCGGACACAGCAGGCAGCCAGCGGCCTGGATTAGTCACTCGTTACTAAGGCGACATGCAGATGCACCCTTTGAAGTCGCTGCTTTCGGAAGCAGCGCGGGAGCGGAAGGTGCGCGGCCGAAGTTTGCGGCTTCCCCGCGGGGGCTCGCCCGGGGGCTCGGGGAGGGGAGAGAGAGAGAGAGACCTAGAAACGGCTGCTCAGGGGTTAAAAACTTTCCCTGCTGCCAGGTTAGGGGGAGGCTGACAGGAAAGCGGGGAGGGAGTGACAAGGTGAAGACTTTCTGGCCCGGCAGAGTGTTAAAGGTATAACACAGAATAAAAATAAAAATTAAAAAAAAAAAAATAATAAAAAGGGGGTGGGGAGCCTTGTCGCGTAGCTTGGAGGCAAGCCGGACGGAGTTGGCACTTGGCCGCTTCCTAAGGTGCTGACCCCGCGTCCCCCAGCCCCGTTCCACGGGAGCGGAGAGCGGCGCAAGGAGCCCGGTAACGAGGAGAGCTGCGGGGACAGCGCGGGGGCGGGCGAGTACTGCCTCGCCTCGACTCCCGGCGGGCTCCGTCCCGTACTATTCCTGGCACTTCAAGGGAAGAAGAGGAGCGCAAAGACCCGCCTGGAAGAGCCGACAAGCCGCAAGAAATAGCTGCCAGCTTAGAGGGGCACAGAGCCATCCCGCAGGACAGGGGGCGGGGAGGGGGGGGCACCCAAAACCCAACCCAACCCCACGCGAACGACACCGGCGCTTACATCCTCCTCCTCGCAGTCACTTCGCGACTGGTACTGGAAGCGGGGCCGGCTGCCTTCTTGTTGCAATGGACGCGGGGTCTTGCCGGCAGCGCCGTCCTCCTCGCTGCTCTGGGCGCCCAGGAGGTGACTCGCTTCGGGGGGAACGGGGAACGAGCGGGAGGTGTTGATCTTCCCGCTGAACCGCTGGTACAGTGAAGCCATGAAGTCAATCCGCGGGAAACGAGGGAGAGGGAGGGAAAGAGAGCCGCTTCTTTTTTTCTTCCCCTCCTCTCTTCTTTTTTGGCTACAGCATGCTACACGCGGGTGAGGATCAGTCCCACATCAGTGGAAGGGAGAGCGAGGGATCCTGCTTCCCCGGTTCTCGGCACCGGCACCCGGAGAGAAGCGGGGGGGATCAAGAGAGCAGAGACAGGGGAGTGATGAGAGGAAGAAGAGAGAAGATAGATAAATAAATAATAAAACGCAATCGAGCCGTAACACCACAGGCCCCGGGAATGCTGCACCATCCAGTGTTGGGAAGGAAAAAAAAAATAGAAGAGAAAAAGAAAGAAAAACACTCCACGAAAGACGTACCCCCGATAATGGCGCCTGAGTGGATCAGCATTAAATGTGCTTTGGGGGTGTGCGTGTGTGTTTGCAAAAGCAGG
>WEKY01028533.1:50401-91320 GCA_013390045.1 Picathartes gymnocephalus | reverse complement strand
CGCCGGGCCCCGCTCCCCCGGCCCGGGAACCGCGGCCGCCGCTCCGCGCCCCGGGCGGGGACACCGGGCTCAGCTCGGGCCGGCACCGCGGAGCCCAGCACGGCTACTCGGGACACAGGGTGACAATTCCTGTTGCTCCAGCATCCGGCACCGGGGTTTCCATAGCAACAGATGCTTAGGTTTAAAGGAAAGTGGCAGAGTGCTGTCCCCTCTTCTGCTCTCCAAAATCCTCCCCTTTGACCTCTAAATTTATCAGAGATATTGCGATCACAACACGCAAAGCATAAACAGTGTTTGCCCATTCCCACTGAGAGATTTGCTGCTGAAGAGCTCACAAACTTCATAGTAATTTAACTACTGGATTTTATGGGCTGAAATTCTGTTTCTAAACACTGTGCTTGCTTAAAGTTTTAGCTGTTAAGATAATACCATCTCTGATATATGTAATTTCATCAGTCCTAAAACAACCCACTTCAGTAGATCATGTATACAATATTCCAAAGTGCAACTATTCACCCTTCCATTATTTCAATAACTGCCTGATCAAAAATCCCTTTGTGTCTGAATAGTTTCATCCAGTCCTTTTTATTTGTATCTTCAAAGTCAGGCATGAAAAGTCTTACCATTCAGATGAAAAGGGAACCTTATCTCATCAAGAGAGAAAACAAAAACAAACGCTCTAACGCCTTCCTGATGAAACTTGAAAGAAGGAATCATTTTGATCTTCACAACAGAGATCCTGACATTTAATTAAAAAACAAGATGAGCACAACAATGCTCTGAAGCAAAGGTCTGGCTTCTAAGTCATAGTGACATACATCATAACAGAGGTAACTTTCCAGAAACCACTTGGACCCCTTCTGTTTCAGACATAAACTGGCTACCAAAAATCTGTACACACAGCTCTGCTAAATTCCACCTTGAACTGCATTGTGTGACTTTATATTTGGAATTGGTGACAACGAGTGCTGAAAAAAAAAAGGAACAAGAGAATAAAATTAAAAGAAATAATACATTTTTAATTTCTAAAGAAAAACTAGGACACAAAGGAATAATCAAAGAAAGCCACAAAAAGGCAAGACGAAACCACTAGGCAGGAAAAAATACCAAAGATTAAATGTCCGAATTAAAATTTCAAAGAAAGTACAAAAAAAAGAAAACACTCAGCATCACAGCCCAGTTCAAAACCAAAAGAGCCTCTAAGGACCAATTCAGATACAAATATATTGTTTGTGGTTTTAATTCTTAAGAACCAAGATTTCACATAATTGAGTTTGCTTAGTCATGCACACACATATTGTGCATGTATCTGCGTACACAATTCATGGAAAAATTATATTAAGGAAACACAAAATTTTAATGTCAAATACTTGAAAATCTCAGTGGAAAACAAACAGCCAAATGGTTCTCATCCACCAAAAGATCCTGATCATGCAGCTTTGGGCTGTGATTCATTTGCCCAAAAATAAATAATTACAGCTATTTAAAGGCATTTCTGATTCCAGCTCTCCCCTCCACGACAGACCAGGGACAGTAGAAACAATTTAATGTCATGTTCTGGGTATCACAGTGGATGAAGAAAGATGATTTGCACCAATTGGGAACTGCAAGGCACATTTCTGTCACCCTGGTACAGCCAGAGTGACCTTGTGTGGAAGGGCTGGGCAGGCAGCTGGAGGCAGAAATATCTTGAATAACCCCCTGCAAGAAGATGCACCAGGATCAGCCTGTCGATGGCATTACTGAAAGCCGGAGGATTTTTCTGAGTCATAGGGGACCCAGATGATTTCATCAGGGACTCTGGAGAGCACTCCAGCCTGCCTGTGCACAAGTTATCCCAGGATGTAGCTTGTCCCTGCAAACATGTGCTCTGGCAGTCCTGCCTGCCTGCCAGGGAGGGACACAGCGCGCTGCTCCTGAGGCTCTGCTCAGTGCTGGAAGCACCTCTACCCTCCTCTTGCAAGTCTGTGGTTAATTTGCTGTTCATCTGTGCATGACCTGGAGCCCTGAGTCCTCTAGGGTGTCCTGGTTATGTGACCAGATGCTGGCCTACAATGTGCACGCCAACGGGGCATGGAAAGCGTGGAACCAAAATAAGGAAACACGGGAAACACCGAGACGTGGCAGCAAAATGGCACTGAACAAACACCACATCAGCAACCGGGGTTGCAGTGCAGGAAAAGACCTTCCCAGCCCCTGGCAAGATTTGAGGAAAAGTGAGCAATTTGAGTTATGAAACATGAGCAAAGAGGCAAAATATTTTAAAAGTACAAACGTAAGGTTCTTGTCTTTAAACACACATCTAACACGTAAGAAAATTCCTTCCCCTAAACCTTGCAGTGAGATCCCAGGATGAAAATCAAGGCACTTGAAAACAAACAGTGTCCTCAAGCATCTCTTAGTTGTATATTTAATTCGGTATCCAAAGTTTTGAAGGGAGGTTTGATTCCTAACTAGTGACATTTCCATCAAAATAAAGTGTGTTAGTTAAGACATTTTCCCTGCAGCACCAAAGTATGTTTTACTGACATTTTTAAAGCATTCAGATAAAAATGACATTTTTTCCCCTCATATTTATAAATAAACAGTGTCCCCATATTTCAGCACTGTTAATGTAACACAATCAAAAGCAGGTCAAACCCAAGCCCTACTGTTCTTAAAACTTTACATTAAATATTTGTTTTCAGACAAATCAGCTCAAAGTAACACTGGCAAAGAAACAATCCAGAAATATTACTCCTGGATATTTTTTATTTAGATATTACTTCTATCTGTCAGGGAATTCAAACGTTGTTATTCACGTTCCATTCTGCTGTTCTGAAAAAGTAATTTATGAGCTTGCCATCTAAATAATATAGAGTTTGTTGCAGACAGAGCTAAACTGGTTTTTAGTTTTCAAGCGGTGATAGTTATTAAGCAGCTGATTAGTGGGTTTTTTTTAACAACAAAAAAAAATTCAATAGCTCAAGTACACTTTTTATTATTTAAACTATTATATTTTCATTTTCCAATGAACTTTTAAAGGAATTTTAGAATTTCCTGGTTATTTTTTTTATATCACTCCTAAAAAGGCCAAGCTAGTATTTTCTCTTAAATGATTGTATTTACTAATATAAAACCTCTGGGGTTTTTATAATAGCAACTATCTAGGCACTAGAGAGACAAAGATACAATATTTTAACTCCTATTACCATGGTTCAACCAAGATAAAAACATCCAGCTCATGAACCTCTAATGGCCCCGGGCTTATACCTTCCATACACCTGCTGCCTGGTGTCAACTAAAAACCCAACCCAACCAAACCAGAACAGAAAATCCCTTCCCTGTGTCAAAAGCACCAATTCCGTGCTCCCTGAGGATACACTTGATCATCCATTTTGATCTGATGGGTGTGCTGGAGGAGCATTGCACTGTGCCAGGACAGGTGACAGTAAGGCTGTGGAGGGGCAATATATATTGTGGAATTAGTATGCTGAGCTGTTCACTTCCTTAGCTCATTATTTGTGCTAGCAGCATCTCAGAGCAAGTGATGTACAAATGCTGCACTGGACAGTGAGTGAGGACACAGAGAAGCATATTTCTCTCTGGAATCACACACTACTCAGAAAATGAATCCTGCAGGCCTTATAATGATTAAAAAAATAAATAAATAAATAAAACACAACTCCACAAACAAACAAGATAGCTTTCCAGGCTGGACTAAGAGGAACATTGATAAAATTAGTTTTCTGGGCACCACAAGAATAATTTAATCTTCTTCACGTGCTTGAATGAAGGTTTTTGTGGGAAAAACACTGATAGTCAAATACTGGGAATAATAGACAATAGTGGCTTTACAGAATACAAGATTTTGAGGAGAAAAGAAAGAAGGCTGGAAGAAAAGGCTCTTCAGGAGAAGAGATGAGCCTAGAGGGAGCCAAGAAGAAAAAATGAAAAGCATATAGAAGAGGCAGGGACACAGTGAAGTACCAGGAGGGCTGAGAGAAAAAGATGAAGACAAGTGAGGTCAAAGAGGCAGAGAAGAAATGGACCAAAACTGTCAGAGATGGAATGCACCAACACTCCTGGGGAGGGGGGAGCCAGGCTGGGGTGGTACGAGGTTAATTGGAGCCACACAATGGGAGCATTTTCAAAACCAGGGAGATCAGCTGCTCCAGAGGGCAATTCCAACACCTGGTGGATAAATGTTCTCTCAGTGCTCAGTAAGACAGGTGATTGTAACCACTGAGAGTCTTGATACCCACCCAGGTCTAATTAAATGAACTCAAGAGCACATAGCTGAATGTCAGCAGGTTCTTCCCGGTAGTGTGAGCAGGACTCTTTCCAAAGGAATTGGGTGAAAGTCCTAATGCTGAGGGCACTTATAAATAGGTTTAGAAAATGTGCTGTAAGGCATAATCCTGCCAACTGGCAAAACTATAGATCACACGGCCAAGAAGGTCTTTCCCGTATGGCTTTTTATGATTTTGCAGTTGGTGCAGAGGTGATGAAAGGCAGAAAAAAAATAAGAAACCAACACAGAAGAGAGGAGTCAGGAACAATGGTTGTGCCAGTCTGGTGCTAAAAAACGTAATGCAAAGCCTAAGTAAAAGAGAATACTGATGTACATGTGTTTGTAAGGCTGCATACCACATCGGGGTCCTGGCTTGCCCCTGTACTTGGTACTGACATTCCTATCAATAGAAATTTGCACTGCAGACTGTCTTTCTTGTCTTAATTAACATTCTGTCTTCAGGAGCTTTATCTGAGAGAAGTTAGGATGAGATCCCAATTCCTTGTCTTCAAAAGAAGCCAGGAAGTCAAGCATTACAGATAAATACATTTTCCTTTGGATGCCACGAGCTGTTGGCATCCATGTGACACTTGGCTGACACTGCTGAGCTGGTCTCCACTCTGCACATTCCTCTCTGCTTTGTAACCTGCCAGTGTTTGATACTCAAGTCAGATATGCCATGACAGCAACCAGGTTTCCTGATTAATCCGCTCTCTCAAGGGGGTTTTCAGTAACAAAAGGGAATATATTTGTCTTCAGAAAGGCAAAGTAGGCTGTTGCAGGTCTATCAGAAAAGCAACCATCTTGCAAAAGCATCCCTCTGTCACCTCAGACAGACTCTGGCTCAAGGCAAGAGGTACGCTCAGCTCTGGATGTGAAAGGGATGCACTAGGTTCCTGCTCCATTTGTGTGCATCAGCCACATCTGCACATCCTTAATTGCCCAAGTTGGGGGAAACTGATGCAATTCCTCTCTAATTCACCACTGTAAAATTGGCAGCACGCAGAAGCAAAATACCTTGGAGAAATTCTGAATTTCCACTTGCCAAAAAGAACTTGTGCATACAGAATCTTGGAGAAACAGAAGGAATTTAATGAGTTAGCATTTCAAATGCATGCCACAGGATTCAAAGGGAGCAGAACAAGACAAAATAATTTTGTTTAAAGACTTTTTTTATAATGCAAAAATTTTCTTTAAACAGATCTGACTCCTCAGACTAGCTGTCACTAAATTCACAGGTTGTTTTGTTGCTTGGAAGAGAAATAAAACCTAGATCTACTAAAAGACTCAGGGGACGTAATGACATAATTTTAGGTTTTGGAACCCCCAAGCTGAAAGAACACCCTAGAGAGAAATATGAATATGCAGGGGAAAAAAGTGTATTTAGATGAGCGGACATCTCAAAAAGGCTACCTTAGGCTAACCAAGTATCCTCCCACTCCTTTGCTCTCCTTCCGGCCCTGCCAGACACATGTTTCTTCCTTCAGTTTGGCACGGATTCAGCATATTCAAATATTCTTCTCTTGCAGCATTTACAGAGGAAAGGAGCAAGGATGGAGGTTTGGAAAATCTCTCCCTGTGAGAGAGCATCCTGGATATTCTCTAGGAACAAATACCAGATCAGGCAGTCTTGATGGCTGTTTCTGTCTCCCACCAGGATGACAGACAGGTGAGGAGCTGTACAGAAGTGTCCCTGGGGGTACTTCAGGAACTTTTCAGACTGAGCAGAAAAGCACCTGATGAGTTCCTGTTATCTGGAGCTAAGTGGGCTGTGAGTGGGGATTCTATGGAGCACAGCTCTAGATCAGCTGTCTGAAGTCCCCCGAAATCACCTGAAAGTAAATAATCTCTTTCTGGATTTAGGATCAATTTAAATTGGTAGATGTTTGTCCTCCTTCAGTCTAAATGCTGGTGCATGCTCTTTCCTGCCTATTTGCCTTTATAAATTGATTAGGGAAAAAACCTTACAGGCTTGCTCACAGTTTTCTAAGTACAAATTACACCATTTATCCAATTCACTTGTCTCAGTAAAATAAAGTCTAAAATGGCTGAGGGTCATGGAAGTTATTTTAAAGGTTTCTAGATGTTTCTGGTCAACTGCCATTATTTAACAACAAATATACAGGATTATAAACGGCTGTCGAACAGTGCATTCATTTTTTAAAAGGTGGAAGACACAAGGACAAGAACTGAATACTGATAGGAGATTAACAAATTACACCTTTACCAACGACCAAAGATGTTTAGGGTCAATAAACAAGCCAACCAATGAGGGGTTTTAATTTTAAATATCTCTTAGGATGTACCTGGATTAAACTCACAAACATATGTGCTTCTTTTTAATTTTACTGCACTCATTCAACGTATGCCAGAGGCACTAAGCTTTGCAAGGGTTTTCAGCAACGTGAGGTACTGGAATACACACTGGAATTATCAAAATCAGATCAGTGGTGGTATAATCAATATGAGCTGCTGCTTTGGAAAATTCCAGGGGATATTCACAGGATTCCTGACGTATTCACTGCATGTACCTAAAATTAGGGGCATTTTATTTCTAGTTGCTAGTTAAGCTGACAGAGATCTTATTGGCTTGTTAAGTAATATCTTTAAAAAACAAATAAACCCAAAGCTTTGTGAAACAAGCCAGGCACACACTTAGTCACTCCTGACTTAGAGATAGATCTATATGTATATTTATTTTCATATGCCAAAGCATCATAAAAGCATGTCAAGCAAATGGAAGAAAGTATGAAAACTAACTTCAGAGATGTTCAATAATTTCACCACACAGACAAAAGCAATTGAGGACTCTGCTAAGTGAAAAAATACAAGCTGCTTCATCATGATCTGAATAAGAGTGCGACAAAGGCAATCCTGAGAAATTCTGACTGCAACTGATAATTTCAAACCTCTGAAAAAGGTTTGTTTTTCCAGAGGAAAAAAAATCTAATTCCCTCCAAGTTATACAGGCACACAGCAGCATTCAGATCCTCTTGTTCCTCTCCACAAAAGCAGGTAAACAGCAACTAGGCAGCTAAAAATATCATAACAGGGTCCAAAAACCAGATGTTGAGTCCGTCACAGTTTCTGCAACACAACTTCAGCAGCACAACCTGAGCTGCATTTATAAAAGCACCAGCACTGAATGCAATTGCTGAAAAAATGAGGCCACCATGACTTAAGGAAGTAACTTCTGATGTAACATCACTTGGTACACCGGCTGATGCCACCCCTTCAGGAGCATTATCAGCAATGGGCAGATGGAACCAGCATCAGCATTTATCTGGAATTTAAGGTTCTTAAAGCACTAAATTGTTTCTCAACACTACTTCTTCAATGATTTTATATAAACAACCACACTATAACAATCTTCAGCTTCATGAGGCCAAGTGAATTTTACCATTTTTCTGTGGGAATTGCTCATTCTAGCCACTATTCACCAATTTAAACATGTCTTTGCCTATCCAGTAACTTGGCCAAACAGAAATCGTCACTGATTCTGGGGACGATAATTTTCGTGAAAATTTCCTTTACTGAGAAAAGAGTATCCCCATTCAAAGGTGTAAATCCTTCTATTGGTGTTGCCTGGTATTTTTGGAAGTGGGTGATGCCTCAAAACCAATTAGCATGGCCTGGTTGTGTCACCCAGAAACATACGGGTCCTTGAAGAGGAAGCACACGTGGTACCGACATTTGCGGCGCGTTATGACAAATGCAGGCAACAACTTGTCAGAGGTGGAAACATTTGCTGGATAACAGAGATGACATAACCAGAAAGTAGGACAGCCACCCCAAAATGGGGCAAAACTGTGTTTTGGCTAGAACAGGACATGCAGGAATTTGAATGACCTGGGATTTTCCTACAAAAAACATCTGCCTCGTCTTGAAACACACAGCGCTTTCTTTGTATTAAAGAACTTGCAAGAAAGTGTTGGAAACTGGCTTGTATCAGGGCTCAGGTCTTATGAGGAGTATTTGAGGGAGCTGAGGGTGTTCATCCTGGAGGAGAGGAGGCTCAGCAGGACCTTATTGCCTTCTACAGCGCCCTGGGAGGAGGCTGTAGCCAGGTGGAGACTGGTCTCTTTTCCAAGAGACAAGATGACAGGAAACACCTTGAGCAGGGGAGATTTAGACTGGATATTACAAAACATTTCCTCATGGAGTGGGATGGAGTGGGACCAGGTTGTCCAGGGCAGTGGTGGAGTCACTCCCTGAAGGTATTTAACAGATGTGTACATGTGGCACTTGGGACATGGTTAAGTGGTGGGATAGCAGTCGGTATCAATGATCTTTTCCAAACTAAACAATGCTATGATTACATGATCCTGTGGAAAAGGAAAAAAGAAAAGACCTGAAAGGGGCTCAAATCTTTGGAATTTCCCACTCTCTTGAACCTAAAAAAGTGTTACTTTCAGAACACTCACGGAGGCCTATTTCTAAATAAGTACCCTGGCAATCATTTCATCTTTGGCCTGCTTTTCCCAGGGAGCTGTAGAGGAGCACAACTTTATCTGTGATGTACCTGTGAATTGAGCTCATGATCCAGGGCTGAGGGGCTCCCTGTTATCGTGACTGAACCTTGACTGGGATCCTCTTGCTGAGCTTAGCTCCCCTCTCCACCACAGACAATTCTCTAGCCAGGCCACCTAGCTGAAGAGGCAACAGAAGCTGCCTGCTCTGCCACCTTGCAAGCCCTACACATGCCCCAAAATGTCATAAAATAGGTTTGTGGGTCAGCTGCAGTGTGAGCTGCCAGCATATCCCAGCTTAGTACTGCAGCCATGGTGGGAGAAGCCTGGCTGAACCTTTCTGCTTATTTTAGGAGCAGCCTAAAAGGCAAGTTTACAAAGTAATCTCTCTTTTTTTGCTACCAGTAGTGCATTTCTATAGAAAAAAAAAATAAAATAAAAACGATCACACTGCGCTTTCTAAGCTGACAGCAGGCCTTTAAGATCAGAGCACAGACATTAAATTAAATATGCTCCATCACACACAGTTCTTGTCTATTATATAGTTCATATTAGAAAATAGTTGTCATTTCTTTATCAGATCCCTTTGGAAACTCACTTCTGTTGGACCCTGCCCTCTACTGACACGCTTCTCTTCTGAACACAATGCAGTCTCTTATACAGATGACAACCTAGATGGCACACTTAAAATGAGTCTTTTTTTAAAAGAGAGGTAAAAAAAAAAAGACAGGACGACAAAGCTTACAATTCTAGTGATTTCTATTTTCTATGTCAAATAACTGAGAGAGGGCAAAAAGAAAAAAAAAACTAAAATTAAACATTAATAATAATCTGAAGAAAGTTCGTTTGGATCAATACCATTTTATAAATAAGAGTCTGGATTGCCTTCTATCCTCCAGAAATAAAATTGGGTTTTTTATAGTGTTTGTCAAACCTGTTCTCCGGGTTTAATACAGAAAATATGCCAGACCTGGTAGAAGTTGCAGTGGTAAACAAGCAGCTGTGCCATTCTGCCAACCCACAGCATCAGCACACAGGGCACAAAGCAGCTCTGGAGGTGAGGAAACACTTCCACTCGCCCCACTCTGTGCACTCTGTCCAGTCCACATTGTTTTAAATGACAAGAGAGTAAGCATTTTCATATCTGTTTTCACTTAAGGTCCTTAAAGTAGAGACAACACCCATTAAGACCTACAGCAAATTTCTGAGATGAAACTTCTCATCCGTGTTTTCGGGATGAGACCAGTGGAGCTGGGTGATTTGCTCATATAGGTCTGTCCTGGGGCAGGAGGGTGCTCCGACTTTATCCTATGGCCTTTTGTTTTACAGGGCAATGACCCTTGTTACCGGGAAGGCTCAGCAGAATTAGAAGGAGATGAAACATCAGGAGAGGTGCCATTTGCTAATTTTGGAAGCAACAAGGCCCCAAACGAGGGCTGTTCATCTGATCTGGTGCCCAGCTGCTTGTTTAAAATAGGCAGCTACCGGAAAAAGAACTACACCACAAAGACAGTAAAAATTCCTTTAAGAAATAGCATTAATTCTTCCTAAGTCATTGCTGTAGATGTCACTGGGGTCGGTGTTTGTGCTCAAGGAATTGTGTTTTTTATGCCACAGTTGTTCTGTGTTTGTAAGCACAGTCTGGAGGAAAACCCCACTGTGCTGCTTTCTCTTTCCATAGGCTTCTCAGATTATTTATTCTAGCCGAAAGCCAGAGTTACTGCAGGCACAGGGAACTCTTTATGCCCTCCATAAAATCAGTTAACAATCCAAGGAAAACTTCCCTGAGACTGCTGTTCAGATTCCAGTATGATTAATTGTATTTAGTGGGCACTTTACCTGAGTAAGGATTGCAGGGACTGACAATACCTGAGCAGTCCAGCCCAAAACACTGAAATTATCCATAAACATAGAAATAAACATCTGGGGAAAAAAAAAAAAAACAAAAAACCTCTTAATAGAGATCAGCATCACCACTTGAGGGTGCTGCAGTAGTTCTTAAATATTAACTCGAAGATGTGCTGCCAGGCAGGTACTGTACACAGAGCTACACGGCAATAATTCACCTAATTACTTCCATGGAGGCACTCAGAACATTTGGAGCTAAATTAGCACAAAATACTGCTGAACAGGAGAGCTTCTTCTGAAATAGAGGTTTAGAATCCTAAAACCCTTCCTAACTAACTGCAGTCATAAAAAGGGATTCTCCTTAAAAAGAGCTGGGAAAAGGAAAAATTAAGTCAAACATAAGAGGGCCCTCAATTACACAAGCACATGCATCTCCAACTTCAAGAGATTCGTTCCAAGTATAAATTCTCAGCTCTGCACACACATTTCCTTTGACTGTAATACAAGCGAATATTTTTCAAGGCATATCAAATTGATTTTGCTATAAACTATTACGGGATTATAGCCTCTTTGAATAGTCTTCAGTACAGGAAACACACAGAACTGGTCTCTGTGGGAAATATATTGAATAGTCAGTAAAACACAAAGCAATACCAAAATACAATAGAAAATATTTCAAAGAAGCCACAGCAACCTAAATGAAGAGCCTATGTCAAACATAATCTAGGATGCTCCTATTATGTAGAACCTCCTTTTTATAATAAAAAAAAAAATTACTTGCTTGTGAGGATATAAAAACATGAAAAAAAAGATAAATTATGATATTTCTTTTGAAATGTATGAAATCACTGTATATATGAAAGCACAGTGACTGAAAAGAGCTCTCATTTGTAAAGTTTGTCCAATTCCAGTTTTTTAATCTGTCTCTTATCAGGTACTCAAGAGAGCTGGTCAGGAACTATTTCACAATACACTTGGAAAATGCTGACCCATCCAAGTTAAAATTGCTGGTGGTAAAATAGCTAGTTTAAAAGAAAATCCCTGTTCAAAGACGTTGGTGGAGGAGGATTTGTTGATTAAGGTTAGAAGAAATAAATCAGCCACTTTCAGCCTGAATATATCACCAATTTATATCCCAAAAAAAAGTGAATTTGAAATTTGGATGAAGAATGGGAAAAAAATAAATTAAAATAAATCATTTAAGTTGAACCAAACAAATTTTACTCCTTGGCTTGGCCCAGAGCAGACAATTCCAAGACTTATTACCGACCCCACCTCAGAGCAGCAAAGTTTTTGAAGTCTTGAAACCTTCGTTTTTCTCAGCTCTGACCTCCTTGCTGGGTGCCCACTAGAACACAGTATGTTCTAAGGCTTTCTGCAACTACTGAAAAAAAGATGATGATTACCTGGACCTTGACCTTGAAGTCAAAGAACTGCAATCAGCTGGAAGAGTAAGAGTGCCCCGGTGCAGGGCTGAATACAATCTGCAAACAGGGAAGTACCGGGGACAGTCCTTCGCAGTGGGAGGGGAAGGGTCTCACCCCTGTTGCACATCCCCTCCCTCAGGGCACTGGTCAACAGCTGCTGCTGCTGCTGACATGGATGCCACCCATGATCCACGACAGGCCTTGCCCAGGGCTGTGCTCTCAGAAATGAGGAACTGGTCCCATTTTTGAAGAAGATTGATTTCACCCCAATGAACATATTTCTGCAGTGTGTACGCGCTGCCCAATAATGCTTAAGCCTCTCCTTCCCAGCGAAGGATGACAGAGGGAAAGCAGCGAGATGAGGGTGACTGTATGAAGGTGTGAAGAGACAGAAATTCATTCTGCAAACCGTGCTGCTCCTCTGGCCTCAGCACTCTAATAGCCTAGAGCCATTTGGCCCCTAGATTGCAATACTCAGCAACAGAAAAAGAGAGCAAAATCTTCTATAGGCACTTTGCAGAGAAAGGAGTAATCTTTGAGCCTCTGTAGCAAGACACTGTTTTATCAAAGCATCTGAAGTTAGAGCCAATATGTCAATATTCCCTCTATAAAACGTGTGTCAGAAATAGGCAGACGATCTTGACATTATGTGGGTTTTCCTACAGCCTATTCATTTCTACATTGCATTGTTCAACCAGTTATTTTTAAATTTTCATTACTTTGCAGGCAGTGTCCTGATTATTCCATTGAGAATGGTATCCTTTTAAATACCTTTATAAAGGCCTTTACACGTGATTAATATTAGTCCAAGGCCTATCTGCTTCCCTATGCCAAGGTCACAAATACCAGATAAATATTTCCAATGAGGAAAATAAAATCAATATATAATTTTTACAAGTTAAAGGAGTGCTGTGAGGACTTTTTTGAAAGACAAAAACAGGAAAAGAACGTAGAACGCCATCTTGGCCTCATTTAAAATATAAGTCCATCTCACAAAGGTGAGAGCTCCAGCTTGGCCTACATGTACAAGAAGGGTCAGCAAACAGGCCAGAGTGATTTGGCAGGAACTCATGATTATTGACATGCATCTCTACTACATGGGAAACTGTGCCTCCAACAAATTTTACCGAAGAGTTTACCTCCTATTAACTTCAGTCAGACCAGGATTAAATTTTGGGCAAGCTTCTCTGATTCTGTTTCACTTCCCCAGGAATAAAATGTGTGCACAACAACCTCCACCTACCCCAGAGGGGGCTGTGAAGATTAATGGTAGGAAAGCACCTGGATCCCAAGGACAGACATTTGTCCTAGTTATGTCTATGTATGAAAAATGATCAGACTCCCTTGTCTCTCAGAAAATGGTCATGGTTACTTTAAAAGACATGTTGAAGCTAAGAGTTACGAACTCAAACACCAGAATAGCTCAAATTATTAACAAGTAACATATAACACTGTAAATATATTTCACTGGGAAAAGGTCAGCATTAGAGATAGGAGACAGCCTTCCATATTAGAGTAACTCATATCACCTTCTCTTCATCAGTCATGCATTTCCATAACTCTGCTTTCTTTCAGTCATCGTATTTAACAAAAAGAATTTATATTTTGTGGCAAACAGCACTGTGGAAAAGGCATATTTATTAAGTCTGCCATTGCAAAATCTTTTCTAGTAGATAAGTGTTAGGAGCCCTTAGCTTTTTCAATACAGAATTTTATTATTTATTGCACAATAAATACTCCTACTTTATATTATGTTCAGTTTAATTACACCAGTAACATGCTGGGTAACATTTCTAATTTTCTTCCTGTAAATAACTGGTACCACAGCAGACTCCTGTAAGCACTCATTACAGATGAAGAGCACTGACACTCAATTAAACCACTTTGGTTTCCTACATACAAATGTTTTTAAAACATTGAAATCTTTGGGCTGAAATATTTCATTTAAAGAAGCATGTGGCTGTTTTGTGTCAATGCACACAGGAGAGACAGAGAGCAGTGCAAACACTGAATTATGGCATAATGCAAAACTCCTCAACTTCTCCACAGAAGCATTTCAAAACTCCTGCCCTCCTACAAGATCTTGAGCACTGCATTTTGTGCATAGCAGGGTCAAGATCTACCATCCTTTTACTCTATAGGCAGCATGCAGAGAAAGGGGACAACAAAGTGATTTCATTATTCCTGCTCCACATTCTTCCTTCACAGCTTCACTGATGAGCAGGAATACTGCTACTGTTGAGATAATTAGCACAGGCAGTTAATAAGAGATTGTTAATGTTTCACTGAAACACAAATAGCAAAAGATAAATAATTCCTCCCTTAAGATCTAAACCAGAAAGAATAATTAACAGCTGGAGGGGAGGGAAAGCAAGAAGCTAGAGCACACTCCAGAATTCCAATCTGCTACCCAAACTTTACAGGAAAACATGATTATAAACATTAAAACGTGCATTATATCATTTACACAAACATCTATCCTGCATCAACAAAACACCTGCTAAGTTCCCCACTGAGTTCAGTGATAGCAGAATCGCACCTGAAGTTGAAAATTCTTATCCTTGGAAATGGGACATCCTAATAATGTGATCATATGGTCAGCTCCTGTAAGAAATGCTGTTCAGCCTGCATGGAAATCTTTGCAAGATCAGGGCTACAGCTTTATACTATGGTCACCTCATAACCCAGTATCCTCACCTTTAGCCTGTGAAGAGTGATAATCCTTCTTTCACTTCTTGCTTTCTCCAGCTCTATCATTTTCTTTCCTCTTAAGAAAAAAAGCTTCACTACTTCTCAATTACTAAGAACTTCTTTTGCTCCTCAGGGAGAGTGAGAAACATACAAAGCAGAATTAAGACTTAACAACCCTGTGTTTTAACTCAGGACCTCTAGAA
This sequence comes from Picathartes gymnocephalus, assembly GCA_013390045.1. Classification (NCBI taxonomy): domain Eukaryota; kingdom Metazoa; phylum Chordata; class Aves; order Passeriformes; family Picathartidae; genus Picathartes; species Picathartes gymnocephalus. The sequence goes on along the minus strand of WEKY01028533.1, from coordinate 76,409 downwards.
AAAACAGATGTAACTAACTCATTCTGCATTTCATGCTACCCCAGGTAGTGCCCTACCACATTTCTCTCTAGAAGGTATTTTTTTCTTGCTCTAGAGGGATGTTCCCCACAATCCTCTTCCTAGGCCACAGGCAGCTCTTTCCAATTCTATCACCACACCACATTTTCTGCTTCCTAAGCCTCATTACAATTTGTACTTCTTCATGGCACCAACATACCCTTCTCCTGGACACAGCCCTTGCCAGACACTGCCAGACAGTCACTTCCTAAGTCTCTGCCACTCTTGCTCCCTCTGAGCTGAAATACAGAGAGGGAAAGTCACCCACTGTACTGGGACAAGCCACCTCTAAATCTGTCCTCTTAAAAGGAGATGCTCTGCACTAGAATATCCATTTCAAAACCACTGCATTTCAAGGTTGAGCTTTTCAGGTGTTTTGAGTATGTGGTTGCCTGATTCCCATTATGCACTGATGGTGCTGTATGTAAAAAAAAAATACTGCCCATCAGAGTCTGCCGTCTATGTATCCCTTCCAGAGCTCTGCCATGCTTCAGGCATAGCAGAGGAAGACATTTGTACTTGCCCCTTACACACAGCAATTCTCACTTACCGTGGATCAATAAAAGTCCCCTTCCTTCTCCTGGGGACTCTGCTCCTTTAGGCAGCAGAGGAGCAGGTTTTGTAGCTGACAGCAGGCAGCACCCCTCTCTCACTTTCCTCGTACAGACAGAACCGTAAGTTCTTGCTTCCAGGCTGCCTGCACGCAGGATGGCCAGAGGGCTCTGCCATGCAGGGCAGCACACCACGGGAAGGCAGCAGTACAGAAGCACTGTTTCTATGCCCAGACACTCTCCTGTTTCTGGGATTACTGGTGGGCTGAGGAAGTGTCTAATGAATCACACTCATTTCTTAAAATCATCAGACTAAATCACTGAGATGTTTTCTCTCTGCGGCACTGAGGAAAGACAGTTCTGGAGGAAAAGATAGTTTAGTAAAAATCAAATGGAAATGTTTCATGTGCTGTGACAACATGTTTGTTTACTCAGATTTAAAAGAAGTCACAAATCTTCCTCTCCATGGGTCTCAGTGTCCTATCATTAACTACTCAATAGAATTTCAACTGCTTTAAAGTCATCAGTTTCACAGAAACCCAGACAGCAAAACACTTTCAAACTATCACTTGCTTCAGTGCAGGTAGAAATCCACTCTGCCTTTTGCAGCATACTCCCATTCTTTAAAAATGGGTTATTTCAGTCCTTTGAACAGAAACTCATTCCAGAGTCCTGGAGAACATTCTTCTAATTGCCTTCACTTTTAATGGGCACGCAGGTCAGGCACCCTTCTGATCTCAGCCTGATGATGCAAGCTTGATCCTTGTGCTGGACAAACTCCTGCCACAACAGATCACAGGTGGCACCTTGTGCACCATCCATGGCCTCAAAATGACCAGTGGGGATCCTGGGCTGGCCATGCCAAGCAAGAAGTTTTCCTCAGAAGGAGGAGTCTTGCATCTGGAAATGCACATGGAAACGTGCATCTCCATAGCTGGCCTGTGACAGCAGGACAATAATCTGTTCATAGATGACCAGGCATGGACAAGGCAGATGAAAAGGAAGGTCAACAGGCATTGTCCAAGGGAGATCAGATGCAATTCTTTCTGTCTAAGGTACAGATAATACCTGCTTCCTCATCCTACCCTCAAGACTTCCATATTAATACAGATGAAGTTCAGGCAGTTCACTTTAATCCACACCGAGACATGACTGGAGAGACTCTGACTTCCAGCACTCCAGATTCACTTTGAAAATGCTCCAAAATACATCACTGTTAGTATAGAAATACCCTGGGGCACACAAATATAGAGATACAAGGCACTGGTGTGGCAAATTTTGGAGCCTCAGTCTAGGCTGGAGACATACAGGGCTTCCAAATTCTCAACAGTCGAAAGCTGAACTCAGGCCTGATCCAAAGTCCACTAAGAGTCTTTTCACAGGCTCCAGATGTTAGGCCTGTATGGACTGAAAGAAGAACTGAATTCTCCCAAGAGCAGCAAATTAAGACCAGATAGGTACTGGCTAGGGGAGTAGAACGTTTATGAGATATTATGTTCATCCCTGGGGTTATTTATAGCTAGAGAAGCAGGCTTCTTGTTTATTTGTAAAGAAAGTACAGCCACAGCATGCTGTCTAAATGAGGAGCATTTGGATCTTTTAGTAAGCTCTTCTATTTATACAATTGGGCAATATTTCACTCTCCTCCCGTACTCTGAATTTTACCTGTGATGCCCTTGTCTATACACATCTTTCATGACTCTGGCAGAAATGAGTACCACAGACATTTCAAAGCACCACCAGTCATTTCACAAGTGTACTACAATGCAGTAAAATATACAGCATATTGCAACTACAAAACACATTTTAATCTTTCCAAAACCTGCTTCTGTTGATGACCCATAAAAGGGAGAAGTTCAAAATAGTATTTCATTGCTTACCTTCCCTGCCTAGGCTCCAGCATTACAAGCTGAGAAATGTTATGAGTCTGAATGAACTGACCACCTGCAATAACCAAATTTCTTTCTACTATTTGAACAGCAAATATGCACACAAATTGCAATAACCTTCTATATATGTCAAAAGGGCAGAAGAATCCTTAAATTCAGTAGTCTACTCATATAATTGCCAGACGGCTCTGCAATGCAGGCCAGAAACTTAATACAAGTGGGCACTGTTCTTTTCAAGCTGGAATAACACTGGTTTCCATTTAGAAAAGCAATGCAAAAAACTAATGCAGCATGAAAAGTGTTGCGTGAAAGCAATTTTTGATACCACTCACTTCTCCAATTTCCCTACTGCAGATTTCCTTCCTATTTCTTACCATCTCAAATCAGAGCAGCAACCTTTGCTTTCTTAAATTATCACAATGACTTAATGCAGGCATTTTACATCCACCATTGCCATGATTAATGGAAATAGATTTGTCCCCACTGCTTAATGTTAAACAGCTGAGGTCAGGTTATATGCTAATTTAAACTTCAGATAATCCTCCTGGCGTCAGTGGGATCACGTATGGCACAAAACATTGCTCCAGCTGCATTTCTGTCTCCTGAAGCCTTCCACTGCATCTTAACAAAATTTTTGGTGGGGTTCTAATGGGTACAGAGCAATGAGAGACATTCACAGCAGATGGTATTTTACAGTGCTGCTGGATTTGCCAGTCACAAAAAAAGACCCCAAAACTGGCCTAAAAGCAGACCATAAAAGCAGGACATAAAAAAAAATCCCCAACACGTATTTTTGTGGAGCAGAACTAGTGAAGCAAACTTTTCCAACTAGACAAATGTAATGGTTAAATCCTCTAGTGTCTACTAGAGGTATCAGCTCCAGCTGGAATTTGTCCTGCAGGTGTGCATTTTATAACTGCTCTTCTTTTAGAAGGCCTTTAGTGCTAGATAAGACAAAAAATTACATAGCAGTCTCCCTTTAAAGGTGTATGAATTGTGTCTTTTCTTACCAAACTACCTATTTTTAAAGAAAATTGTAGCAATATAGACTTCTGCCCTCACTCCGTTTTGCCAGAGTTGGTTATAAAATTACTGAAATAGGCAAAATCAGATGGAAACACGCAAACATGACTCTGGGTGCCTCAAAATCTTTGGAGATTTCTTTGGAAAAGAAGCAAATAAGAGAGCATTAGAAAAGTATTACCATCTGCAGTTGGGGTGTTCAGACAATGAAATTACGCATACTTAAAATTACAAGCTCTGAAATCACACTCTGGGAGGGTATCCCCCTCTCCACTGGCTGTAGAGATTGAGCTTCCTTTCTAAGATATCTGAACTGACTGCTGAGAATTAATTTCTCAAGTTGTCAGTTTTGAAGACCAAAAACTCCATGGATCTAGTGGATCCCCCAAAACATTCCCTGAATGAAACCAGGGAGTTTCCTTTGTCAAGTTTGAATAGCCCCTGGATGTGAGACATCCTATGAGCAGCCCCACCATGAGTTGAAGCTCATCCTTAGGGCCTTCCAGGGAGAGAAGCAACTGCATTGTTAATTCTGAAACACAGCTGGCACAAAAAAAAAAAAAGAGTGGCAAAATTGCAAAGGTTCAGCGCTTTTGTGAGATGGTTCCCATATGGATATGGCACATCCTCTGGGATATTTCTGAATATTGACATGTGTTGTGATGTGAGTACTGTTTCAGCAAGAAAAAGATGCTGCATTTGGCCAAAAAGCCTGCTTCACATATCAGTTCAGTGTTGCAACACTGCAACACATCTACAGAAAAATCTTCACCACTACTGCACCTGTCACTACTGAAAGGCCATCTGGGATCACTTCGACTTTATTTCTGCTAATGCTCCATCCCAAGCTCAGCTGCAGCCACTGGGGTTTTGCTCTGACATCTGCAGGATAACTGGTAGGCAAGGGCTGCATGCACTCCCTGAAATGTCTCAGCAATCTTGTAAAATAACTGAGCACAACTAAGGAAGCAGCAAAAGATGCAGAGTTAGAACTAGTGAAAGAAAATAGAGTTTTATTATTTATATTCCATCAGCACACGGGAACCACAACTGGGATCTGAGTCTCAGTGTGCCAGGCAACACATAAATACACAGTGGAAGCCAATTCTGGCTCTGAAGAGCTTACAGGCTTCAGAAGCAAGAGAGGTGGGAGGTGAGAAAAGAAACAGAGAGAACTAATATAAACACATCAAAACCAGTCACAGAGCTAGGAGTAAAACTGTCTCTTTCCAGGCTCTGAAGCCTCTCCTCTGTCCAGTCTGTCATGCTGCCTGCTAATCACAAGTTTGACATCTTTAATACGTTCACTTTCCACAAGATCTCTGCGAGCCAAGCTGTGGGGAGCTCCAAGCAGAAAGCAGGTTGAATCACATCTCCAGACACAAAAATGATCAGTTTATTCTGCTATAACTCTTCATGAATCCACACTAGGTTATTGCTCCTTTGTCCTTTACTTCTCTTTTACCGTCTTTTTTTTTTCCCCTAAGTAGGTCACCTCATCTCCTGAAGTATGAAGCCGTAAGACTATGAAAACATAAAGGAGATTTATTTCTCTTTGTGTGCATGATCTTCTCCACTGAAAGAAGTATGGGAATGACTACAAGGTTCATCATCGACTTCCAAGAATAGACAAATGCTTTTGTTAGGCTTCTGTGGCATATCTCAAACACAGGCAGGATTAAGCCCTCAGTGAAGGCAGAACTCTTGCCATTAAATTGTTCACTGAAACACTTGAGCATGGTCCAAGGGTGATAAAAGGTCAGAGAATAATTTCATTTGACAATTTTAATTTGCTAGACTTAACATAAGGCCATTAATGTGGGGTTTTTTTTTACCTCCCTGTCTCAGACCTCTCCGCTCCTAGATACACATTTATATTAAATTTATGATTTACAAGCATCATGATAGACTGCGCTAGACTGCCTCTTAGACAATGGTCCTTCACATATGATGCTTTAATATGTTGATCTCAAGAAAATAAAATCCCCAGCAACTTAAACCCTCGACATGTCTAATATGCAAGGTTTTCATAGAATAAAACCAAGCACTTCTTTTTTCCCCTCAGTATTCTTATTTTGCATCTTTTTTAAACTGATTTCTGTTTGTACTGATTCTAGAGGTCTCAGTTCACACCACGAAAAAATGATGTTGTCAACAACAGATGCTTGTTCTTGGGAAATACCTCCACAAGAAACAAGGCAAGATTGGAGAAACCCACAGAGCAGAGCAGAGCCTGCATTCAGGCTGCCTGTAGTGAAGGAAAACCTTGTGGCTATTTTATTAAGAGGTGGATGCCAATGCTATCATTGCAGAGCTATTTATGAATGTACCAGACAGCACACACAAGCTCACACAGGCAGATAAACACAAAATGTTCACCAGAGTCATGAAGGACGTTGATTCACCAGTGGCCATTTAAACAAACACACTGAAATGCTGACATTTCCAATCTTATGGAAGATGCTTCTGACAATAGATTCATGAAATATGCCCTTTAAAAATTAATGATATAAGCCCATATTCCAAACTTCTCTGCAACAGGCAGACTCTTTTTGTTATATAAGAAATAAAATTATGTGGAATAGGAAAACCTCTTTAGAAGACTAAAACAGAAAACAACACATTAAGGATCTGTACTTCTTAAGGTGTTCCTATCTCAAATTTTTACTTATATTTAAAGCCTACTAGCTTCCCTCAGGATTGACAACTGTTAAGATCCAATACCTTTCTTAGGAACTAACCACATGTCCATGGGCCCTGCTGCCATCAGAAATACCATCTACATTCCTCTGCATCTGCCCACTCACTTCTTGTGCATACACTTTCAAACTAAAAGCAATCCTTCTTTCTGGGCATCCTTTATCAATGGTTCTTTTGTCCTTTGACAAAGCAGAGAACACAACGTTCAAAGTAAGAAAGCTGCTATGTGCAAATAAATCAATGAAGTCCACAAGAGGAATTAGGTATCTAGCTATGCTGATATCTGATTCCAATGGAATCAAAGGCAACTATACTAATGTAGTGTCTGCTGACCTAGAGCTTTCATTAGATTCACAGGAAAATTTAAGCTCTTAAAAACACTTGTTAATAATGCCAGATGACACAGTTATGCAATTATCTGGTCCATTAGTTTGCAGTTTACAACCACTTGCAAGCAGCTTTCCCACACTTCGAGAACTTCGATGAAAAAAACTATTTACAATAGAATAGTTGACAACACAGTGCTGATACCAGAAACTCTTCTCAAGTCCCTACTTCAGCTGTATCCAGGGCTGGAATAGAGATCTCTTCTGAGGATTAGGAGAAAAGCGTATGTGAGAGCTCCTATTGCCTCTGGTGACTGTCAGTTCAGGTTCCTCACATGTGCAGAGTCTTTGAAGCCACGACATTTGAAAAAGCAGAGTTTTCACACGACTTAGTTGCTACAACTTGCTCCAGGAAAACTGTGAGCAGAATCACTAAGAAAGGAAACACCAAGCAACTACTAAATTCTGAGACTTCATTTGACCTACAAGAGCAGTGAGGTTGATAGTGCTCCATCCATTAGTATTACTGGCCAAGGCTGCTCAATAAAGGTTTTACAATGAAAGCCTAACAACCACAGCAGGCATAATTCTTAGTGTTCCTGTGGACAATGGCTAAATCAATACTGAGCACCAGCCTCAGAGTTTCCAGATAGCAAAACGGTAAGTCTTCCTTCTTCATATAACTTCACTAACAGCATGCAGCATTCAGCAGGCAAGAAAAAATCCTGCATTTCAACACAACAGCATAAATTTTCCCCTACTAGATCGTCCTCTGCTGTGAAAACAGGACAGATAGGCCAGTGTGAAGGGTGCTACCTGGACATGCATTCACTTCTAATGGATTTGCTCCTGCATGATGAAACTTCTCCTTTATGATATTTAGATGAATACAGCTATGATCTCCAACGCATTGCCCATTTTCAACCCACATCCTCAATTATGTCTGCAAGGTCACGCAGCTAAAACCCAACAGTGACAGAAAAGGCTCTCAAGCCAACACTGTGTCCGACTTTCCTTAGAAACTAAGCATGGAGTCCACAGTTAACTCACTGCTTCCTAATCATCTGAGCTCTTGGCCATGCTGTACCTTCACTGTACCAGCTGAGCTTTATTTCACACCTTTAACCTCCTCCAATTTAAATATTTATAGCTAAGCTCATTACATAAGCTTTCTTTATAAGTAATAACCACTGTAGGTCAGGAGTCATTTGATCTATTTCAGCACCTATTTCACAGCAATGAGTTCTGTGCAAGCCTTGCTAAGAGCACTCACTGCATCTCCACACATTTCAGCAGGAAACTGGGATGACCAGCTAAGATGCAATATGCCCAGCCCTCATACATCTACATTCCATCAGGAATCCGGAATCAGTCATGAATTAATCCTGCCCTGTGTCTGTCAGTCTCCTAAGTGGGCTGTAACACTGATCTCACATAAAAGTACTGTGAAGAAAAAGCCCTTAAAGGCTGTTCCATGTGGCTACTGAGGCAGTGAGGTCAGCGAAGGACAAGGCAGAGCTGGGATTGAGTGTCCCTCAATAACCACAAGTTCTGACACCTTCTTGGGGAGAATTTACCAAGGTAAGGGGAGATTTCCAGCCTTAAGATACGGCAAAAGAAAAACCACAGCTACTAAATGAGATACGCTTGGAATGTAATCCAAATTCAATCTATCCAGTACTCTCTGTGAAACATTTCTATGTGTATTAAAGAATTTTCAAGTATGCCAAAATCAAAATAAACCAAGTACGGTTTCTTAATTGCATATATAATAACTTCTGTAGTATATATGTAAATGCAATAAATAAGGCACTGAAAACACATAGGAATATGAACAAATATACATTTTAAATGTCTGCAAAGCCTCACGCTACCTAGGATATCTGGGCTCAGTTCTGTATCTGACTTGAGAGCACAAATGCCTTTCATTTTCAACCATTAACTCTTTTGTGACATTGGGATGTGCAGGCCAATTAACTTGAGGGTGGTAAAAACTGCAAAGATCCCTAAAGAATAGTCTGACTTTACTTATGTGTGAAGTCACTCATCAGTGAATGCAAGAGGAAAACCAAACAGAGCCGGACCCAGCCACAAAGGTGATGGAGAGGACAGGGTAATACCACAATCAACTTCTTTCACAGGAAGAGAACTATTTTCTAGTTAAATCCTCTTTCACAGAGGATTAAGCCACTATAAAAAAAAACTAAAAAAAGAAGAACAGTGTATGCATAACAATTCCAAAACTGCACCATCTGTAGACAAGCATCAGAGTACTTAAAATCCCACTGGCAGACCACTGAAAAACCAGTTTGGCAGTGTCTGCTATACTCAGAATCAAGTGTAAGGAGAAGCCAAGATTAAATCTATAGAGATACTCAGATGTGGAGTCCCTCTTCTGTCAAATGTGGATATATCCCCATGCATCACAGCCCAGTGAAAGAGAAGAAGCACGCAGACAGGCTGCAGCTGGAGAGCACACACCCTGTGGGGTCACAGCACAGGGGAGAAACCACGTGTGCTTCAAATGCAAGATGCACAAGCCAAGGGGACTCCAGAGTGTGAGGTGGAAGCCAAATGTGTGATCTTATACTTCATGCATGAGACTCGTCAGGCCTGCCTAGAGCTTTACAAAAACACTCACAAACCAACTGCAGCCAGCTGGTTTGTATTTTCATTGTTATTTCCTAGGGGCAGAAAACAGAGTCTGGCCAAAAATTGCATTCGTATTCTCCTCGTGTAAATTTTACTTTTCAGCACAGCTATGATGGGTTTAATTTCACCTTGATTTCTTTGGAGGGTAAAAGCATTACAGAAAAAATAAATTTTTTCTGCTTTGCCCTCAGCCAGAGAATGACAGCAACATTCTCCCTGTGAAGAAACTGGCAATGCTGCAGTGATTTTTATCACTAGCACTTGTATCTCCTGGATGTTAATAGACGTTTGGAAAATGCTGTAGTATCTCTTTATTTATAAAATATAACTGGGTATAATTCTGCGAAGTGATGAATTCCTCTGTATCAGGAGCTGAGTGAGCAGAACACTTGTCTTAACTCTGCAGTTTACATTAATGGACCACTAAGGTTTGGCTTGGAAAGGGGATCATACCATCCCAGATCAGGCAGACCTACACGATGCAATCAGCATCTACTTTGTCATGACAAGGGCACAGCTGCACTCCCCCTGCTTGCTGCAAAGTCAAAAAATGTGGCTGCACCACCTGTAAATGCATCCTGACCCTTGCAGGGAGCATGTGTGTCTGATTTTGTAAAAAGCTGACCAACACATTATAGTATCAGTCAACATCAAGGTGTCAAAATTCAGACAGATTTTAAGCTGGAGAAATAAAAAAAAAAAAAATACAGTAAGGGCAAGAAACTGAATTTCAATGAGAATAATGAGGTACACAAACCTCAGGACTGAGAAATTTACAGACAGATGGAAGTTCTGGGGGAAAGAACTTTCTACTAAACTGGTTCTTAAACTTGGTATGAGACAATAACACCACTCCTTTGGGAAGTGCAAATACTATGATGCAGCCAGTGAAAGAGAGAAGTGCTTTAAATACACTTCCAGTAAGATTTTTACTAAACTTAGCATTTAGGGTTCTGTGCCCATTTTGAGACACAAAATGCTGATCAGTTTGGAGAGAGTATGGAGGAAAACAAGGAGGAACATGCAGAAGGAAAAGTAACTTAGGGGGGTAAGGAAAAACCCCAACAGCTTTGTAACAGCTGGTTATAGAGGAAGAGGCAAAAATTGCTGTCCCTGTGGTGGACAGCACAGATAGCACAGGAAGATAAGAGAGGGAAAAGATTTCTAACGATTCTGTAACATCATCCAGGAAGAGTGTGAAACCTACCCCATCAGAATTTTTGAAACATTAAACAGACACATCCCAAGAGTGACTAAGGCAGCACGATCCTGGATTGCAGCTGAGCAATGAACTGAGTAAAACCTTATATTTCCCTTTAACTCTAGATTTCCTTTGCTAATGTCAGTGTTGGTGAGCTTTCTTTCTTGGCAGAATGTACACAGTCTGGTTTTCAGATCCTGACAGGAGATTGTAGGGTGTAAGGGTACAGAAAAAAAATCTTTCTATTCTGTGGAAACTATGCACACTCGAAATGATAAAATTCCACAAAAAAAGTTTCAGAGCCTTCAAACCATCATGTGCTAGAGTAGGTATTTTAAAGATGATTTTCATTACACTGCATCTTTCTCACTTGATTATAATCTGATTCTATTCCCACTTTAATAGGCATCACTTTTACTGACTTCAACAGCATTATTCCTCCACTTTTCACAAGCACTACACTAAATGAGGGTAGATCCAGCCCTAAATGAGTAAAATGGATTTAGCATTACACAGTTTCAACATTATGGGTATTTTTTGCCATTTACTACTGTCCTCCAGGTTTCCTTTCTATCTATAAATTGTCTCTTTGATGGCAGTGGCAGGGATGTATTTGTGTAAGACAGTGTTTGCTTCCATAAGCACAGGAAGACAGATGAACCCCTGCAGAACCCTGCAGCTGGGGCGAGATTGATCTGTAACTCAATCCAGCAGTTTTTAAATACAGGTAACACAAAAAGCTCTCCAGCAAGCTGCTGAATGCAGCAGTCTGTTTAAAAACAATACAAGAAGTGACTGAGCAGATTCATCTCACTGTAACAAAATTCTCACTGAATAAGAGAAGCTTCCTCAAAAGCCTGGGTTTTCCACTCACTTTCTGTGACTGCAGCCCCTGGTAAGATGCACTTCTGAGTTCATGAATGCAGCAGCATCAAGTAAGGAATACTGAGAATCTGGTGCTCTTTTTGGATCTCAGTCCACCTGTAGACAAAAGCCCTAATAATGGTCAACATTTTACACATCAGCTGGACCTGAGGAAACATATTGTTACCACAACAATTAGTCTAACGACCTGAAAGTTAAACTAAACTGTAAATACTCTGAAAGTCCATTCTACTAAGTGTTCTAAAACTACATTCATTATCAAAGCTCTGGTGATCTCCAGCAGTGCCACATCATTGCTCCAGTGGGCATCTTTCACACACAAATTTCATTTTTTCAGACATAAAGTTTCTCCAGCTTCACAATGTTAAACTGGAACTTGTAAGATCCAAACAGCAAACTAATGAACGAGAACTTGCCTCTTTTTATCCTGGAGTACTACCTGAGGGAGTGTATACCCAAAATACGGGCATACCAACTCAGTATCAAGAACACTGGACTGGCAAAGGTAATTTGAGAGACTATCCTTCATGGAGGCACTCCAAGAGTAAAACAGTCCTTACATCCAAGAAGATACTTAACCTCTAAAGGCTCTAGGAAAGTCACAGTAGGTAATTTTTAATTTGTTATTCTTAAAACACATCTGTCTTTTAAAGAACCAAAATGGTAAAGTGTCCAAATCTCATTCAAGTAAAATCTAGTTTAGGTCCCCTTCCAAAATTTGTTTTACCTAGGAAGATAATTGGCAAACTGGAGGTTTTTAGGGAGCCAGGAGACAGTTATCTCATGACCCTTTTTTGTTTTCTAAAGTATTCCATGAAAGTTGAACCTGAGGAAATCCACAGAGCTGATAATCACCACAATCATCTTCCCTTGCAAGTAAAAATAGACAAGGTAGAAGAGTTTTTCAGGTGGAAAAGTTTCATTACTTTCACAGCAAAGGAATTCTGCCTGCCTAACCACACTACTAACACCTTTCTCGTAAGAGAAGTCATCAAGGTGACTTTTGTGAAGCAGAATTTCTGATTTCTGCATACTATATGATATAAGCAGAAGATCCTAAAATCCTGGATAAGACGTAAAAAGAAAGTGCCTAAGATGGAGGAAAGCCCATAAAACCCAGCACTTGGAAGCCAATGTTGAATCCAGAGCTGGGGTTAACTGAGGATGCCTTGAACATTGTGTGGATCATCAATCAAGATAAGCACTCCAAAGGAAATGCTCCATCTCTGCTCCCTATGAAAGAGCTCCCGCTGCTCCTCACGCAGAGCACCATTGCTGGAAAGGCATTTCAGGAGAGAGTTGTTCCCTTGATTGTGCACCCTGCCAACAGCTCAGAGGATCTCTAACAAGCCACTCACAGAAGAAATCCTGAGCATTGTCCTGTCTCAAATCTATGGTAATTCTCCAGGTCAGGGGTCAAGCTCTTTGGCAATTAGCAAAATAAATTAGTTTGTTAATCACCCTGGAGGAACAAGTACTTAATCAATAGGGAGGTTCTGTGATACGTGACTAAAGCTGTTCACATAATCACAGAGCTAGAATGTCCTGGTTTTGAATGACATTTCCTACCCAGAATAGCCTGGAGGATGAGAAGTGCTGTTGACAAATGGGAGCTGAGTGAAGCTGTTTGGGAATGCAGGAACGGTGTGTTGCCTTAAGCAGTTTAAGTGAATCTGTGTGTATTGCAAAGCTACATCTCTGAAACTATTTCAAAGTTAAGAGTTGCAAGAAGCTATTCAGGAAATAATGTGAAAAATAGATCTGGTGGCATCAATCAGAAATCCATAACACTTCCACTGCATGGCAAATCAGGAAAAACTGCACAGAACTGAAACTAGGAGAGCAAGGCCATGGAGAAACCAACTGACAAAATAAAACTGCCCACTGGCTGTGTCTGGGAACTAGAGCTCCCCTTAGTATCACTGCATGCTTTGCTTTGGTAGGTGTTCATGATTTATTAGCATTAATAAAATTGTGTCCTGAGTGCAGCAATCAGGGTATGCTCAGTATTTTCCAAACAGCAGACCTGGAGTTTGCTTCTATTTTAAGATGAAAGGTCACAATACCTACAGCTTTTTATCTGGATCTTGCTTTGACATAACCTTTAGTAACTCTGGTGTCATCCAGAAGGACCTTCATAGGATTGAGGAGTGGGCCTGTGCAGACCTCGTGAAGTTTGACAAAGGCAAGTCCAACCACATCCTGGGCTGCACAACCAGAGGCTGAGTCAGGACATCGAGGGAGAGGATTCTCCCCCTCTATTCTGCTCTGGTGAGACCCCACCTGGAGCACTGTGGAGTCAGAGCTGATAAAATCTGGGGCCAGACCTGTTAAAGCAGGTCCAGAGGAGAGGTCAGGGGGCTGAAACACTGCTCCTATAAAGAAAGACAGGCTGAAAGGGTTTTTCACCCTGGAGAAAAGGAAGCTCCAAGGAGACTTTTCTGAAAACTTTCAATACTTAGAGAGCCTTATAAGAAAGGGAGACTTTTCACTAAAGTCTGTAGGGGCAATGGTTTCAAACTGAAAGAGGGTTGGTTTAGATCGCACATTGGGGATAAATTTTTTACAATGAGAATGTTGAGACATTGGAAGAGGTTGTCCAGAGAAGCTGTGGATGTCCCATCCCTGGAAGTGTTCAAGGCCAGGTTGGAGGGGTCTTTGAGCAACCTGATCCTGGGAAAGATGGCCCTGCCTATGGAGATCATGGGCTACATGATCTTTATCGGTTTCTGCCAACCCAAACCATTCCATGATTCTATGAACTTTCAGTGCTTCCCAAGCAGTCCTAATTGCATTCAGTTCTGGGCAACTTTCCTTTGAGAGCCAGAAAAAAACCACAATGACCCTAGGCAGCTTCTGTGAAGCAAAAGCAAACAGTTTATGCAAGGGAGCTATGGACTATCACACAAGATGGATCACATATACTCTCTTACCAAGAGCTTTTAAGAGAGCCCAATGTCTTCTAAAGTGCCCCAATTACAAAACCCAAGGTTTTCCTATGGTTTTTGTTTCCCCTCTCTATCAAGACTGTTCCTTCTACCATTTCCAAATTACTTACCAAAGTTTCTTAAATAAGGAACCTCAGTGCAAACCCCAAGTCCTCGTTTTATCCTATCAGCACTTTGATAAGATTTCAAGATCTTTATCTGTATTGTTTATCTGTCTTAGGCTTCTCTAGGATTATTCACTTGACTTCCTATAGGAGGTCAAAATCACTCTCTGGCATAATGAACAAACATGAACAAGCTTGTGCAAAAATAAAAGGAAAAAACCTTCCAGATTTCTCCTTCCTCATCAGATTATTTGAGCCACTGTCATATGCTGGGGCCCAGTACAATCACAGAGCAGAAAAATGCTCAGGAAACATTCCACTCTTATGTAAGGTAAGAGGCAATACACTCTGCAAGTAAAATTTGCCAGTCAAACTAGCACAGAAGCTCTACCAGGTCCCCTGTGGACTTGTATTGCACAGAAGCTCTGATTAGATTATCATAATGATCTGACTTAGGCCACAAAATCTATTATTCTGAACCAGCACATTATCAGAGATAATTTTGTAAACTGATGTCAACATTAGAGAAACTCAGATTACTATTCGATCAATACTTGGAGCATTAAAATAAATTCCTTAGAGTCCTTATGTGTATCTAGTGCATCAGTAACAGACTGTAGTATTTGCAGAACTCAGGGCAAGTATCAAGTCTATTTGCTTAGTCAAACAAGAGTCCTCTGAATTTCTGTGAAGTTTCTCTGGCCTAACTGACATTAGCTAACAGTTTCTCTTAAAAATCTTACTGCTTTTAGTAATGAATCCAAGGGAAAAACTCTAGGATGTATTGACAGGACCAACCTGCCCTAACCTCCTCCTATGCAGGAGTATATTTTTCAACAGCTTTTCAAAGAACTAGAAAATGTGCTTTGGAAACAAATCAGTAAACTTCCCAGCTGGCAAGACACCAGCTTTCCCTGACATATTCTTGTTATCAGCTAATTTAATGATGTAATTCAATCTTCCTCTGGCTTTCATTCTTAGAGATCCATTCATCTACAAGGACCCTTACCATGGACACACAGCTTAGGTAATCTCTTTTGACTCACTCCATCACATCAAGCTTGGAAGTGAAGTGAGGGTGAGGCACACCCTGCACAGCTCTGGCTTTTTGGCCAAAGTCTCCACCAGTTAAAGGGTCAGGAAAGAAGAGCCACCTACTGAAAAGCAAACATATACTAGTGGAAAAGCAGAAGCTAAAGCTCCTTCCCCTTCTCATCAGTACACAGGAGCAGTAAAAATTGGGCAGTTAGTCACAGTCTAACAGCCTGCTCCTAGCACATTTACTGGCACAGCACCTGGACACCCCTCCCAGCCCAGCACAAACGGCTCAGCCCAGCCCCAGCAGCTCTTCCCTGCAAAAGGACAAAGGCCAACAGGCACAGGGCAGCACGCACTGCTTTAAAACAAGCCATTAAAACAACCTCAATTTCTCAAATAGCCTATGTTGCTCTGGGTACTTCTGGCTAACCAAATAATCTGGGGGAAAAAAAAGAAATGCAGAAATTCCTCTGATTTTCTTGCCCAAATATATATAGCCTGAAACACGTAAGATCGGTGCATAATGAATTCCTAATTCTAAGCTGGCATCCTCAGCTCCTCAACCACAGTGAGCACCAGAGCAGAAAACACCTCAGAGTTAGGCTGATTCTTCTCAGTAGACATGGTTAACTCTCTCGCTGATGGGTATATTGGAGGAAAGTACTCTGCAAAACAATTACAGCACTTAAAAAGGTTTAATATGCACCAATTTGCCAACCCAAAATATCAAAGAGGTGGGGTTTTTTTGAGATTTTACCATAGAAAAGAACAAGACCATAAAATTGGGGCTGTTCACCTTGGAAAAGGGCAAGTTGCATTTAGACCTCATCACAGCCGTCCAGGTATTCGAAGATTGTGCAACTGTATACATAGAGAAGAAACTTCTTTTACCCCTAAGCAACGTGACCAAAATTTATGGAGGTGTTCTTTAAGGAAGTATATATTTAAGTTTCCTTAATTTTTTTTCATTGATTGGCTACAGAACACAGGTTTACAAAGCAATCTGATGGAGGAATCAGTTTTAAGGTGACTTGGGAGCTGAACCAGGAATATCTCCTTAAAATTGTATCTTTGCTGAGCAATAGCAATTGGTGTGACAGATACAGCTAACAGAAGGCAACAGACACACAGCTGTTGCTTTTAAAGTCAGGTATTGTGTCAGAAAATAGTCCAGTAGTTCCTAAAATAAGTATCAGAACACACAGCATAGCATTAGACTACTGCAATGGAAATTCTGCCAAACCCCTTCAAACCTAACAAAGTATAAGTGAAAGAAGTGAAGCATTACTCGGTTTTGGTTTTCTAGCCTTAAATACTCACTGAAAATCTAATTTTTATCTGTGTGTATATACATACACACATGTATTCCTAAAAAAAAGCCTATGGTGAGCTACATATTACAAATTGTGAGATTACTGCATGCTGCTCATATATCCCATCATGTACTTTCTAAAGTCATATCAGCATCTTTTAAAAATAATGGGGTAATATGGGGTAGACTGCTCAAAGCCTAAAGCCATACCAGATATGCCATAAGAGTACTAATTTAGGAACCTTAGGAAGGACAAGGGAAAGGTATAATTTAACACTGTCACAGTACCTGGGACGTCCCAGTGTCAAATCACAAGTAGCAAAGAAATGTGGTCTTGTAAAGGCCTGACTGATTGAGGCTTGACCATTCTATTTACTATCAAAAAGAAAGTAGATTGATTTTTAAAACCAAAAGGAAAGGAGGAGCTGTAGCTCCAAGAAGTCTCCAGAGTAAACCAGGTAGAAATTATTTAGCTGACCTACTTAGAATAGATTAGGAAAATCCCTATAGGTAAGCATAACATTAGGGGCATGTTTTGGTATTGTATCTCTTGCTTCTTTTTTTCTAGGAAACACATTTATTTTATCTTGTTTATTATTTTTTACCTTCCATGTAACTTATTTTATGACAATTATAAAGCAGATTTATTAATGTAAATCTGGAATTTCCCTGGCAGTTCTTAGTAGAACTTGTTTTATTAAAATTCCTGTTGCAACAAAACCTGCAGAAGTGTGTCCTTGCCCACTGTTCAGAAGCAGAGCTAGGTAGTCAAGAAATTTTAAACCTCACATTTCTTTGCTCAGACCATACTTCAGTAATACAGAAAACCTGCCTGTAAGGCTTACAGCACCAGATCAAAAATTTTCTAGCTACATGACACAGAAGATTGTCCAATAGAAGCTCATTCCGCCGGTCGAAGTCTATTACAGAAGTATGCACAAGTTGAGGTTGTACCAGCAGACTTCTGGTGAAATCAGGTATAGTTTTCCCTTCCACAGCAGCCTTGGAAGCCAAGGGAGCTGACAGGAATGTGGGCATGTGCCAAACACCGAATTAGATCCAGCTCATCTTGCTGTATGGTCCAGTAGTCCAGAGATGAGTACAAATGATTTTGAAGCAACAGCTTCTGTCTTCTCCAGAGAACACAGATAGGTCTGTCTATTCCCACAGATCTCTACTGGCCCCAAACTTTAATTGAGTTTGAAAAGCTTAAACAACAGCAGTACAGGGCAAGAGGAAGTCTGGACCACAGCACAGCAGAGAAGAGCAAAAATGCCTTTGTTTACAGAGTTTCAGCAATTCTGGGCAGTTAAATTCTAACAGAAACTCAGAAATACAAGTCAGAAGAGGAGAGTTAGAAATAATTTCCACCTTGCTGTTTCAGAGGCTTTTGAGTACCTGAGTTATTGGTTAGTTTTCAAAGTTCCTTGGTGTTTAAAAAGTGTCAGAGTTCAGAAAAAACCAACTGTTTCTGGTGAGGGTAGCGCCTGTGAAAAAGTCTCATTTTCCAATGAGGCAAAAAGCCTGTTCTCTCTCTGCACGTGCAAGCTTTGTAAGAGTGATGAGCTTTGTAATTGAAAAATCATTTTATTTCTTGACAGTACATACAAAAAATACTGGTGCAAGATAGTTATGGCTGCATGCAGTCTGAAATCTGGTCTCTTCTGGAGGGCAGGCCCAGAAGAACTTCTCCATTAACAGGACAGCGACGAGACTTGGCTTGGATCGCTTCTGTTCACACCTGCAAGATGCTCTGAGAATCAGATCATCTTGCAGATGTGAACAGAAGTGCAGGAAATACAGAGAGTTTAAAAAAACCACTGAGGTTCAATACAGACTGAAACTGAGTTCTCCATATTCTGAAGCAAATCAGAATGTTCAAATATTTCTACCTCGTCAATGATGCATAGCGTTAAATATTGGTTGGCTGCACTCATTTTCTGAGGGGAAATAAAATATTTAAAACAAAAGCATAATGAACTATTTAATAACTCACTCATCAGCAGAAGTCACACAGACAGACCATATAAAACAGTCACATTTACATCATTGTGTGGTAATAAAAATGTCCTTAACCTGACATGATTTGTTACCAGGATGGTGGTTTTTTCCTACAGTATTTTCACAAGCAGGAGACTGAGGAGCATTGGTAGCTCTTTACTCTGTTTTCAGGGGCTTAGATATCTGAAATGACATTCTGCACTATCTGAACTTTGGCAGTTAAATAAAACTAAAATTGATCCTCAGCCCTATATAAAAAATCACATCTCACTAACACCGCAGAGAGCCAGGCACTCCACCCATTATGAAGTACTTTTGAAATACTATTCCTTATGACAGTGATAGCTTTTAAAATGAGTTGCAACTTAGAGTGTATTTTAAGAGGCTAAAATAAAACATCAATTGGCATCTGACAAGCAGGGAGATGTGGGAGAAAAATAACACCTGTAAAGGTGGTCCTGATCTACAAGAAGACTCCTCAGTATTTTCAGCATCTCCATCAAGGCTCCTTCCTGGACAAAAGAACCTATTTCAGTGCATGGATTTTCCTGTAAGTGAGGGTTTCCTAGCAGAGAAGGCCATCACTCTATATGCTTCTATCCTAGAGCACCTAGATAAGAACTTCGTGCAGGTTTTGCATAGAACCAGACAAAGTCACAACCCTGGTTTGTGAATTGGGTTCATAGGTGCTACTCAATCTGAACTAGTATCTTTTTATGCTAGGTGAACATTTCCTTGTAAATATGGGAAAATGTAGATAAACTATCACTCTCTGCCTAACTGCACTTTCTAAAATTCTACTAATGCTGTGCCATATGTCTAGCGCAGTATGTAATAACCTGGAAATAATGAGAAGATATTTGAGGATCTATTATCTTTTTGGTAGCACCTGCTGCAGTCAAGTTTCAGAACGCCACTGAAGATTTATTACGTTTTCACAAAGTATGTTTTCATATGTGAATCTTCAGACTGGAGAGAAACTTAAAAATTATATACCAGTGTTTTCTTCCATCTGTGTGTGCACAGAACTGTAGAAGCATAGGATGTTAAGGGGTTGGAATGGACCCTAAACATTCTCTAGTCCCAACTTCCCCTGCCAAGGGAAGGAACAACTCCCACTAGACCAAGTGATTTGAAGCTTTATCCATCCTGATCTTGAACACCACCAATGATGGGGCACTCAAAACCTTCCTGGACAACCTGTTTGAGTGTCTCAGCACCCTCACAGTAAAAAGAATTCCTTCCTAGAATCTAACCTAATTTCCCCCTCTTTCAATTGGTACTCCTTAGTCCTTGTCATGTCATTTGTATAGGACATGCTTGGATATTTTTATAGTTTGCCCAATTTATCAAGATATTCCTGTTCTTCAAATCAGTAAGATAAATACTTAAATAATTATCTTCTAATTACAAGATAATACTTTAAGATCTGATGTTTATAGAGAAGGGCTTCTGGGAGAGCAGCTGGTCACTAATGGTGTCCACCAGGGCTCAGGATTTGGGCCAGTCCTGTTTAATATCTTTTATCAGTGATCTGGATGAGGGGATCAAGTGCACCCTCGGCCAGTTTACAGATGGCACTAGGTGGGGTGGGAGCGTTTATCTGCTGGAGGGCAGGAAGGCTCTGGACAGGGGATCTGCCAATGGCATCCTGGCTTATACCAAAAATAGTGTGACCAGTGGAACCAGGGAAAGGGTTGTCCCTGTGTACTCAGCACTGGTCAGGTTGTACCTTGAGTGCTGTGTCCAGTTCTGGGCCTCTCACTACAAAAAGACATGGAGGTGCTGGAGCAAGTCCAGAGAAGGGCAAAGAAGCCCGTGAAGGGTCTAGAGAGTGAGTCCTATGAGGAGCAGCTGAGGGAGCTGGGGTGGTTTAGTCCGGAGAAGAGGATGTAGCAAGGAGAGTGTTGATCTCTTCTCACCAGCAACAAGCAACAGGACAAGAGGAAATGGTCCTAGGCTGCGCTAGAGAAAATTCACATTGGACATCAGGAAGAATTTCTTCACTGAAGGGATTGTCAAGCTTTGGAATGAGCTGTCCAGGGAGGTGGTGGAGTCATCATCCCTGGAAATATCCAAGAAATGGCTGGATGTGGCACTTGGTGTTTTCGTTTAGTTGATGTGGTGATGTTCAGTAAAAGGTTAGACTCGATCTTGGAGGTCTTGTCCAACCTTAATGATTTTATTATTGTATTTCCAAGTATTACTCAGAGGTGTCCCTGAACACATGACAAAACCATATACCAGAAAGTCAGGACTGCAAGTTTTGAGCAGTTATGAATTAATTACAGTGCTGAACTTCCTTAAATAATGCAAGAAGTCATCATGAGATCTAATAATTGCTTACTCCTAGTGCTTTTATTTGCCTTTTGCTTTTCAAATGACTGAGATTTCCATTTGCAAGTTCCTTCATAAGCATCATGGACAACAACTGCCTTTATAAATACTGTAATTGAATATTAGATTTTCCATTAAACACATGACTGCAAGGCTGTAACATGAGAGACACTTCACTATATACTGACATACTCCCAAAGACATAAAAACTGATAATACAAAGGCTATTATTGTCTCGATGTGCATGAGATTATAATAGCCAAATATAACAAAGATAGGAGAGGAACATAATAACAAGTAATAACAAGACCATGGCATAAACAGAAAATGCATATTCATTGAAATAAATGTTAATTACTTCTTAATCCAGAAGTGCACATCTACGCATAAACCCCAGCCCAGAACTAGTAACAGAGCAAGTAATTACAGAAGAATGAAATATCTCATTATGTTACTCTGTACCTCTCAACACCTTTTACAAAATATAGTCTTTCTATTTTACAGGTAGCAAGAGACACACAAAGTCTCCAGGAGTAGCCCAAGGTCACTGAGGTCAGTGCCAGTGTAGTCAAATCAAAGCACCTCACTGGAGGTTATTTCCTGTGCTCATACAACACTGCATTTGTGATTTCTCTCCAATTTCTATTTGCTACATACTCAAGTGACAAAGACCTGATGAAGGGTTCTTAAATCAGGTGTGAAGAGAATACTTTTTAAAGGTATTTTGCAGATAAAGGTTAAACAAAGGGGAATTTTAGAGAGCCACTGACAAGACTAAATTTCTTTTGCACACATTTCTCCTGTGCTCATTTTTCTCCTGCATAAAACTCCT
Source organism: Picathartes gymnocephalus (assembly GCA_013390045.1). Lineage (NCBI taxonomy): Eukaryota > Metazoa > Chordata > Aves > Passeriformes > Picathartidae > Picathartes > Picathartes gymnocephalus. The sequence goes on along the minus strand of WEKY01028533.1, from coordinate 54,553 downwards.
CTTGAAACAGAGGTGCTGATTTTTTGAAGTGTTTTTATTACTGCAAAAATAGAGAGGTAAACTGAGAATTTCTCTGTCCTAAGGGATATTTACATTTATTTAGCTTTTGATCTGAGAGATACAGTTTATCACCTGTCTCTCTTAAGACAGGTATGCTATTCAAAAATACAATGAAACAAGCAGTGTCAGTCTGAATTACAATAACTGCTTAATTCAAAATGCATAAACAGGCCTAGGATCACGAACAAGAACCCAAGACTCCCCAGGCAAATATAAGTAGTTTAATCAGCTGCCCAGTGGGTCTTGTGTTGTCCTGTGCCCCATGAATCCCAAATTGCATTCAAGTTAAAATTGTAAAGGATAAAGGGAAAAGGCTCTTCTACATCCAGGAAGGGACATGTGGGCTTGAGCCACTTAGGCATAGGAAGGATCTCATGCTTTATATAGTGGAAAATGCTAACCATGAGTATTTGCAGAAGAAAATATAAACCATCCCTCCTCTATACTCCTCCACCATTCTTTCTGAAGCAGCAGCTGTGTGTTTTTTCAGTAAGAGTTGATGAATGCCTGCCAAGGGCAGCAGCACCTACTGGAACAGTCTTGCTGGGATCTGGACAACTTCTCCCGACCTGGCACAGGCAGAAGTTTGTTCCATTGTGAAAAAGAGACAAAATCCAGCATGCAAAAACAGGTTGTGCAGGTACTGGGCAGACTAAGATTAAAAAGGAAGATATTAAACTCATATATGTATCCTGAGTTTTAGGCTACAGCTGATCCAAGAGTTCCAGGACTATAATTCTTAATTTATATGACTAAATTCTTGACAGCTTCAGCTTTAACCAGATGAAACGTGGTTTTTTATTAAGTTCTCATTCCCTACAACAAACGTGTCTATACCATCAGTTTACGCCTAGTCTGTGCAAAAATTAAGACTGGTGTGGACTGAAGAGAACCAGAGGTCCAGACCACAAAATTATTACTTGAGCCATGTATGGGGAAAAAAAAAAAAAAAAAAAAAAAATTAAGGGGTGCTTGTGAGCTGATCATTTGCAAAAGACTAGAAAGATGAGTACCCAGAAAACAGAGATATTTAATGGTGGATGACAATCTTAATGAATTAATTTTCACTCCAGAAATTGAATAAAGCTTTCCATTGCCTCATATATCGCTGAATCATTTGTTTACCACATTAAGCCAAACACCATGAAAGCAGAAGAGAATAAAGCAGATCTTGAAAAGAGTTTGGTGAAGATATAAGTCCATTCATTTTCACATGGCTTTCATATAACATATTCTAGTTTTGCAAGTATTTCCCTGAATAAAAAGCAATTTCAGTTTTAAGAATGGGAATTCTTATGGCCTAACAATTGATACAAATAACACATAAATGTAGCAAAGAACAGTGAGAGTAACAGGATAGAAAACCATCTTCTAAAGCAGCCAGATGGAGATTCTAGCTGGCAACTGGAAGAAAGTGGTTTTCTACACAAAACCTTTGCACAAACTTGGAGACAATGAAAGGGAGAACAATTTGTATTAACAGCCATCATGAATAATGATGAGAACTTTTACAGTGTATTTGTGGAAGAAAATGAAAGGGCTATGAGACAGACTTGCCAGGAATAATGCCTCCAATCCAGTAACAGCTAATGAGAGTGTTTAGTAAGTACCAATATTCAAGAGGAAAAGAAAACAAGGAAAGGGAAAAAAAACCCAGAGAGAAATACCTTTCTTCATATAGCAAGGACCAAGAAATGGAAGAGTGATTGGTTATTGCTGAGCAATGAGGGGCTGAGAGGTCATGTCTTGCAGTAAGTGAGCCCTTTCTGCAATTAGCATGTAGCTCTATTGCCATCAGAGATTCCTGGTCAGAAGAATGTTTGGGACATTTGATTTTATCACATAGGAATAAGGCTTGAGTTGCACCTGATCTTAGAGAAGGTTGCAAACAGCAAAGGTAAGAGATCTGACGGAAAAATCTAAAACACAAAGAGTCAGAACAAGTACTGAAGCCCAAAGTTAAAAGAAAACAAGAAACAGAACCAATACAGAGGCATTTGGGTCCAGGATACACAGAGGGAACGGGAGTGCAGGAGGCTAAAGAAAGACAGGCAGGTCACGTGCTGAAAATCACTATCTTCTAATTTTGAAAACCACAACCATTTAGAGAAGAAAGAAGGCAATGCATGCAGATATTGAAGACACAGAGATTTCCAATTAAACAGAGCTACACAAAGTGACTTCAGCAAATCCAAGGACCATCAATGTGTAGACACTATGGGAAAGAACTGCCAACCATTCAATCATCACGTTGGCAGCTATGCTGTTAGGTCAATGACCAATTCTGTTCCAGCAGGATTGAATAGCCAGCTGCAATGTTATCCCTACAGCTCTGACAAGGTTCTAACAGCAGACCATAATACTTGTGAGCAAGAGCTGCCCATAGACAATAAAGCCACGTTGAGGTCAAAAGGAGACCCACAAAAAACCAAGAGTGAGAACTGCATGAAGTTCACATCAGCTGACATGCAGAACTGAACAGGTCTGGGAAGTGCAGACTACGGATTTAATCACAGTAAAACATTAGGAAAACTTGAAGTGATGCAGACATAAGAAGTGTCAAAACAGAGTTTATGCTGCATTGCATTAAAATTAAAAAAAAGTATTTTCAGGCAACAGACTAGAAATAACATGTCATATACCCCAGGAGGAGAGTGAAATACAGAATTCACAGGAGTCAGTAAAAACTATAATGGAATTAAGATTGTCAGTAGCAAACAAGATGCTTATAAAAATTAAGGACTTTTACTTAAACCCACTTTCTACAGCACTGCATGGGGAAGTTGCTCGCAGGTTACTGCTCCAGTTTCTCTAAGCTGAGAGGTCTGAAGATGTTCAAGCATGGACTGTTGACACAAGAGAAAAGTTGGTAGCACATCTTTTGTGTTGAGTTCAGACAGAAGACAAAAGTAGACACAGTCAGAATGTGGTGAAACACACAATTGTTGGGGTGTCAGTTCTTCCCATTCATCCAAGGAGGAAGACAGAAGTGCCTAATTGACCAGTAGACTAAACAGGAAAGGCAAGAGGGGAAAATATGGGTTCCCTTCTCAAAAACATTGAAATACTGCAGTTATCTCCTTCCAGCAGACAGGAAGTCAGGATTCTGCTTGGTCTCTTCAGAACAATCAACTGCGGCCTAGGAGAAAAATGACCATCAAGCCAAGAAAACAGCTGAAAGAAGATCAGACCATGGAGGCATCCTACAGAAGCAAAGAAGCCAAGAGGACAAAACCATTGCAAACAAAAAATCTGGGCTACTTCCAGCTCTGAAGCAGCCACACAAATGAAATGGGCTAAATGCAGTCGGACACACAGCATCCTCCACAGCTACAGACTTGGGGAGGTGGGGTGGGGACAGAACAGTGGAGAAGGTAACTATGGAGTAAATACAAGGAAAAAAAAGGATCAAAAGGGATGATCAGGGCAAGCAAAGGGACTTCTGCTTGTGTTATGTTGAAGAGGTAGAACTCAAGCTCAAAGACCACTACAGTGTCAGTCAGCAACAAATTCCTCTACACCACCAGCAATCACAGGAAATGACTGATCAGTGTTTACCAAAGGAGCTGCTATTAACAAGCAAATCCAAAAATGTACTGCAGACCGGCAACCACAAGAACTACATAGGACACTGTGTAAGACTTGCAAGGTGCTGCACAGGTAGCAGGAAGAAAGCATTAGAGGAGCAGAAGAAATTCTGCCTGTTCCTGAACTACATGGAGTGAATCTCAGCCCAAATTATCACATCAGGTAAAAAAGGTCCCTTAACCTATGGCCATTTTACTGTCTGGAGTCCCAAATCCTCTCAGGCTATTTCCCAGCAAGTGAAATTATTTCCACTCATGCAAAGGGAGAGTAAATGACAACAATTCTTACGTGGCAGAGGGCTATTCCTCCTTGCCCAGGCCGTTAATGACTGCCTCAAGCAAAAGGCATTAGAGAGGCAGGCTGGAGATGATAACGAGTCAAGAAATCAGCCAAACATGAACCAATTGCACTGAAATAGCATATTTTGATAGAGATTTACATTAATAAATATTAATATAATTTCTTACTATTTGAAATTCTATCAACTTGTTTTGCGTGCATTGA
>WEKY01028533.1:30595-50347 GCA_013390045.1 Picathartes gymnocephalus | reverse complement strand
AATCTGCAAATATCAGCAAAGTTCATCTGGCAAGTCCCTTCTTGGGGCTTTGTAAGGGTGTGCTCACCTCCTGGGCAAGAGCTGGCATTTTCAGCAATACTGCCAGAAAATATTTTATTTTATTTTATTTCATAATTCAACTTCAAGTATGATGTCACAAAAATGAGTTTTTCTTGCCTAGAAGGAAATTACTCCCCATCTCTTCATATCACCTGGACACTGCTGGTTTAAACGCCTTCTCCTCTGCAGGTCTTGTACCCTGGAACTGCTTTTCACACACTGCTGTATCCCTGTGCTCCTACACACCATCCAAACTCCCTCAGGAGCCATTATTGGACCTCTTGCACTCCTGACTGCTGCCAAATGCCTGCAGCCTCCACTGAGCTACATTATTCTTACATCTACTCTCCTAAAACCATAACTGGGCATATTTCTGTTGCATCATCCCCTTCTCCATCTCTGTATTTCACCCATTTTTTTTGCCTCTTGTTGTCCATCAGGAACATCCTGCAGAACCTGCGTCTACCACACCTGGCCCTTCTTCTGTGAGCAAAGACCACAGGTGCTCCTGGAGCATAAATATGCACATAATCCATCAATCCTCAAAACTCACCGGGACACATTATTCTGCTCTTGCCTGCAGCTCTTAATTTGCTTCTGTCTTTGCCATTACTTATGATTAAAAGCCCTGATTCTGTTATTTAGCTCTGTGAAGCATGCAGCTTATATGAGATGGCGCACAACGCAAGCTGGATCTTACAACTTAAAACACTTCATTATATTAAGAAGAAAAAAGAGGCTTATGATTAACTTTGATTTCAAGCCACAAAATGAAACAGTTTAAAGCCATTTTAAATATGCTTCTCACAGTAGGAAACAGAATAAACCAACAAAATAAACTAAACATTATAATAAACACAATTATTACCTTCTATTAGCCAAGTGCTTAAGGGGTGAAAAACATCAGCATTTTAACCTGAGTGAAGCATTACAGAGACATCAGCCTGGGGAATGGCTTCCAGGCTACTTTTAGGTTAATCCTCAAAAAAGATTTGCCTTTCCTTTAAAGGCATTCAGGTGCTTATAGGTGTGCGTGTGAGAAATTAAATCTTAGGACTAACTTTATATTCCACTGTCTTCACATGTTTCATGGATGAGCATCAGCAAGAAATACGGAGGATGGTGTATAACAGTTTAATAATAAAAACCCACTCACATACACTAACTAAAAAAATTACAAAATCTGGCAGCAGCATCACAAGGATGAAGGGGAGTGGCATCCACAAGAAGGATCCATCAAGCGAAGAAATAACCAGCATCATCCCCGAGTGTTTGGCATTTTGCACAGCTCCAGATCACTGTCTGGAAATAAAACTGACTCCCCCTCTTCCCTGGGAGTTAGAGGAGCACAATGGATGAGATTTAAGCCTTTTTTTCTCTCAGTGAAAGGCACAGGAGGTGCCCTTCTGGGCAAGATGAGCGGCCCAGGAGGCCTCGGCTGAAGCACTGCTTCCCACCCTGCTGTGCCCATGTGAGGCACTGGCCCCTTTCCCTCAGCATGGGAAACACAGGGGGAGGCTCTGCTGAACACCAGAAGGGACTTGCCTTCATCAGTGGAGTTTTCCCTCCCTCTTCCCACTCCCTGCTCCTTTCCCCACACTTTTCTCACTGCTTTCTCAGCTCTGCTTTCCTGCCTGAGGGGAACCAGGAGCTGGGGGATAGAACACTACTGAGAAATACAATTTCCATAGTAATTTGTAGGCTGCTGAAACACTGAAACTGCATCGCGGAGATGAATTTAGCCTTCTGTTTTACAACACGCGCTCTCGCCGCTGTATTTAAAAGGCCGACATAACTCACCCCCGCCCCAGCGCCCCGAGGCAGCTCCTCACAGCAAGCGGCCTCAGCTGCGCCGGCACTGACATGGAGGGGGAGAAGCTGTTCCACAGGCAAAGCCCTGGGAGGTTTTTAATCATAAGAGGGCAAACTAGTGGGAGGCTGGGCATGCCCAGGCCCAGGAGGGCTGCAGAGAGCTGGGGTGAGCAGCAGGGAGGTTCATGGCTGGGGCGTGAGGGGTGTGAGGGCAGGGCATCTGCCAGCTCGCTGGGAGCTGTGGAGGCCACAGAGGAAGAGGAGGAGGTGGTGGTCACTCGCTGAGCTGAAATCACCACTGGTGTTGTGCCACAGCCGGTGAGGAAGGGATGTAAAATCCCCCTCCTCAGTCAGGTCAAGGCTCTTCCTGCTCCAGCCCCTTCCACAGCTGAAGGTGCTGATGGATCTTGTCCCTGCACCCTGGAGTCTCCTCATCAGTTCTCTCATCAGCCTCCCATCGCCTTCCTCAGGGCTCAAATCAATCATCAAAATGAAAACCACCATTATTCTTCGGGCTGTCCTGTGCAGGGCCAGGAGCTGGACTTTGATGATCTCTGTGGGTTCCTTTCAACTCAGAATATTCTGTGATTATCCCCGTTGCAGGTAACCACCCTCCTCTCTCCGGCTGTGTGTGGCAGTGAGCAGGGCTGATCCAGTCTCTGCCATGTTAAGGCATGGCTGCTTCAAACCCTCATCCCAACCACTGCAGCAACAGCACTCAGCTCCTATTTCTCCTCTCCATTCTTTGGGACAACCCTTCTTCCACGAGCCTGAAGTGGTTCACCATTCGGTTGTGATAATGAATTTATGATATTTATGCTGGTGCCAAGCCTACCATAAACTACAGAAACTCCCTGGAACACAGTTCCTTTGGCTTAGCCAAGTCAGCCATTTTATTTATGTCCCACTTAAACACCTGAATGTTAAACGCTGTATTTAAATGGGGCCATAAATCAATACTCAAGAGGGGATGTGTGTGAGGAGGCGAAATCCAAAATCTCTCTAGCTTTGCTCCCAAAACATAAATTTGGATAAGCAGAAGGAAAAGATGCCCGTGAGACTGAATAAAACTCATCTGAACACATTCACCACAATTCTTATCTCTGGGAAACAATTACTATTACAGATTCAATTAATTCTTGCAGAGTGTTAAAATTAATAGAGAGAATGATGGCATAGATGATTTTTGATCAAATTTGATTTTTTTTTTTTTTTTAATTTGGGAATAAAAGGTTAATTTAAGCTGCTCCATTTTCAAAATCTAACATTATCTACTGGAATTTGCAGTAAATTGATAGTTATTGATGGTCAAAGGTTTGGAGAATGGGACATGTTTCTCCATACCCAAGAGATACAGAAAAGTTTAAAAGAGACCTACAATGTATCAGATCAAATCGCACTCTGGAGAAATGAACAAGTTTTTTCCCAATTTTCAAAGAATCATCACAGAACAATTGGGTTGGAAGCAACATTAAAAACCATCCAGTTCCAACGCCCTTGCCATGGGCAGGGACACCTTTCAGTAGACCAGGCTACTCACAGCCCCATCCAGCCTGGCCTTGAACCCTTCCAGGGCTGGGACATCCACAGCTTCTCTGGCAAACCTGTTCCAGTGCCTCACCACCCTCACAGGAAAGAATTTCTTTCAATATCCAATCTAATCCTGCCCTTTTCCATTTGAAGCTGTTACATCTTGTTCTATCACTGCATGTCCTTGTCCAAAATCCCTCTCCAGCTCTCTTGCAGACCCTTTAGATAGTGGAAGGTGCTCTAAGCTCTCCCCAGAGCCTTCTTTTCTCTAAGGTGAACAACCCCAGCTCTCTCAGCCTGTCTTCATAGCAGAGGTGCTCCAGTGCCTGGATCATCTTCATGACCCTCCTCTGCACTCCTCCATTAGCTCCATGTCCTTCTCACATTGGGTGCCCCAGAGATGGATGCAGCACTGCAGGTGGGGTCCCACAAGAGTGGAACAGAAAGGCAGAATCACCTCTCTTGACCTGCTCCTCACGCTGCTTGTGGTGCAGCCCAGGACACAGCTGACTTTCTGGGCTGCCAGTGCACATTGCCAGGTCACACCAGGCTTCTCATTGAACAACCCTCCCACCTAAAGCACAACATAACACACAGCCTGATCTGTAATGTCAGAGTCCTTCATGCTCACCAAGGGCCCCTGGCAGCCTGCTGTGCACAGGGAGTTACGAGAACCTTTCAGGAACAGATTTACAGAGAACATGGAAAGCATCAAGAATGTTCACCCCTACTGAACCTGGATTTCTTACCTCTGAAGAAGCACTGCTGATCAATAACAAGTGTTCACAACAGGACCAAGAGGACACTTTTATGGTTATGATTGAATATACAGGTTTACTGCCAAAATGTGATAAAAATATTTTCACTGAGTAGATTTTTGTTTTGTGCTAAGGCCATATATCAGTAAAGGAGTTCTCAGAATAAACATTTGATGCTGGCAGATTAATTCTCCATGAATAAATTAGCTCAGATTTATGGCCCTCATTTATTTATCTCACATGTGAGATCAGGCATCCACACAGTGTTGACAGGCTCATCAGAATTGCCTTGACAGTTTAAGTAACATCTTTTGTCAAACTTTACACCTTTGCTCCTAACCCTGTTTCCCTGAAGTCAGCAGGAAATTCCTATCATGAATGCAAACATTTTGCTTTGCTAGGGATTTTTCTGAGACTGTTTTTTTAAATTTCTATTTGCTTTCATCTATAATTGTGATTTTGTTTTGGTTTTATAATACAATTTTTCTTCCTGGAATTAGTTTGTCCCAGTTACAAAACAGTACAAAGTTGGGTAATTCTTATATTTTTTTCCCATAATCAATACTTAATTATTTTTTGCCTCGGATACTTACTTTACAAGGACTGTCTAGAAATGAAGCCTGTAAAAACTCCATCAAATGTATCTTCTCTTTTTTCTTTTCCCAAAATCATTGCAATTATGAGGCACCCACCTCAGAGTCAACACCAAAAACTGCAACAGACTATCAAGGCATTGTGATCACATCCCCTCTGGCATTTAATTCATACAGGGATGTCACCCCAGTCCTTGCCAAGGAAAAGCTGAGTGGTACCCAGGGTTCAAGGAAGCAACCTCACAGCTTTTTAAGTCTGTTCCAAATTTCCTGATAGATTTTTTGCTAGTATTACAACATACAGTATCAGAGATGCTACATTCCTCTGAGAACAGTAGAAGGGTAAAGTCTGGCATGGAGCTTCTCAGGCCTTACTCAAAGCAATTCCTGGACATACTTTTAGTAAGTATATATATGATCTTACCAGATACAGTTTATTGAATTTCTTATCTGTTCTAGGAGGTCAGCTTTTTACCAAGCACATTATTTATGACTTGTGTCACCACTCCATAAATTCTTTATGTAGAATCGTAATTTAGGTACCAACACCTGTTATTAACAACCATTTCTTGAACATCCCTTGCTTTTTCTCTGCCACACTGGTTTATTTTCCTTTCCCTCAGAGACAGAAGTGAAGAAGAGTAGCTTATTGCTCATGCTAGAGAGAGATTTCAGTCAAGAGATCTCAAAATGCCCAAGTACCAATTTATTCCTGCTGTCTTATTTGTTAGTCTGTGCAATTTACAATAGGTCTATTGTTTTACTGTCACAAGTGTAAGCTCCTGTCAAGCTGCAGCCTCTCATCTTGTTAATCAATGCAACTCATGCTGGCTCTTCACGGGAGTCAGCCATCGCTAGAAAGTGGATTTTTATCCATCAACAAAGTTTCAGCTCTGGATTACCGACCTAATTATTCCATTCAGCATATGTAACTCTGAGGGACAGGATAATGCTGTAGAATTGTTGAATTCTACAAGTTCAAACCATTTCTGTTGTAATACCATAGGAGTGCCAGACCAAGGTGTCTTAAGAATCATCGCACTCTGTTACAGGAACCTTTGCTCAATGTTACCTTGATATTCTGCTTATATCAGGAAGGACATAAATTAGTATTTCTTTATAAATGTTCTAATTTGGGTGGGTGTAGGTAGCCCCATTTCTCAACTTGCTTAAGAAAATTCATGGAGTCAGGATTTTCCCTGAGTTTTCATTGGCATAATTATTTTATAGTTGTAGAGGTAAAACAAAGGCAATCCTAATTTAGACAATACGTACTGATTAAAAACAAAATCACCATTAAAATGAAGAATCACTCTTTAAGCAGACTCCTCAGCACAGACTCTTTCTAAGCATGTTCTTGGAGTAAAATATAGATGTAAAAGTTATATATTCAGTCACAATCCCTTGAAATTACCACCTAATGTTTATCCAAACCCCGAACTCCGTTAATTACAATAAATGTACATGTTCATTGTCCCTGAGTTTGTCTAGAGAAATAAGATACTTCAGAAAGAGATTTTAAGGTAGTGTTTTAAGTGTGTTAATCAAATGTTTGCTTCTTTCTCCATATACTCCTCTAAAAGATAGCCTTCACAATAGAAAAAACGTTTATCACTGGGAGATCCAACCATTAAAAGACTGAATATGTGATCACTGCTTTTTTGTTTAGATGTTTCTTCTCATATAAAAATGCTGAAATCAACCCCAGACCTCTGCACTTTAGAAAGGCATCTGTATAGAGTAACACTGAACATCTCTTCCCATCATATTCTCCAGAAAATAAAAAAGCCTTGTGCTAGCTTCCTGTCAGAAGCTGCTTTTAACAGGGAGCTGACATGTAAGTAGTGGCATTATCTACTGGTTCCCTGGGTTGCAATAGGCAGGGAGAATTAAAGCTCACATCAGTTAAGGTTTGCCTCCCATTTCAAAGATTTAAAGTGATATTTGCAGTTTTCTTTATTGCTAAGGGATCTACTATTTGGAAATGTTATCACCAAATGAGACAGATCCTTTGTGGTGATAGTCAATGGCATGGAAAAACTTTACACTTAAGATACCAAAGGAACCCTGCTCAATTAAGTACAGCCCTAATTGTTAACGTTTATAATTTTTACTACAGCCATACATATGAGGTCTCACTAACCTCATGATTTCACTGACATTTTATAGAAAAGAATGAGGAACTGTCCCTTCTCCCACAACAGTTTTCTTATGCACAGCTGTACGTGGGCCAATATCGATATGCATTTTATTATCTGCATTGAAGTGGAGTCTTAAGGCAATAAATACTACTGCAATACACCTGCCTAAAAACCTTCACTTTTATTCCTCTGCCACTGTGTGGGAACAGGGATATAGAGGTTAATGATGATGTCTTGGTTTTTTTCCTGAAGTGATGATTTAAACTGGAGTGAAGGAACACACGTTTTCTGGGCTGGTGACTGAAAGCCACACCTAACACACCCATCCTTGCAGTAAAAGGGTTTCTTATTTAGAGCTGCCAGCAATAAGTGCTGTGATCCCCCCAGGGGTATGGGGCAGAGTGTGGCCATTGGGAGCCACACACTGTCCTAGAAGGAAGCAAATATGGCAGGTCAGGATTTACCCTCCAGGTCACTGGGAACAGCTGTCAGAACTGGGACTCAGGCTTAGTACTTCTTGCTTTGCAATCTCATCCTAGAATGAGCTCTGATCCTGCTGCACGTTTCACAGCACGTGTTGCCAGCAGGGCTGCAGAAGGTGTCATGAGAGTCTGAATTAAAACAGAATGCTGTCATTTTTGATTGGGACACCTCAGTAATTGCCTTCATTTCACTTAACTCTTACAGGTCTATTCTCCAGCTTCCTTCTTTTGTCTGCTATCCCTATGGAGAGGATGCTCCCCATGAAATTAGACGCAATTAGTATTATTGTCAACATTAGCGACATCTTTACATCTTTACGTGAAACCCCAGTAACATATAGTGAAAGCTAAAACAATAAAAGTAACTGCTACAGTGAACAAGGAGAAAACCCCTGTATTACCAGAAAACCAGCAGCAATTCTACTTGCGATTTTCTTCATATTACCAGATGGGGAGGTGGATCAGAGAGAGATGAGGAAAGTAATGAGACATCCAATGAAGACAGCTTCTCTCTCCTCTGATCTGTAAACTGAGCAGAGGATTGTTTATCTGCTGTGCAGTCCTCCCAGTGTCTCCCCTTCAGCAGAGAGCACCAGGAAAAGCTGAAGAGACTCTTTCAGGCACCTCAGATAATAGAAACAATTGTGGAACCAAATACACAAGGAGCCTTTGACCGTTCACAGAAACACGTGCAGTGCTGCTTGGATTTCCACCACTGTGTACTAATACACCGTGTACTCGAGCTCTCTCCACCTCTGCCTCTCATCTTCTGCCCCCAGGCTTCACTTCACACCTGCTTCATTGCTTTGCTTTTAGCTGAGTCCCAGCTGAACAAGCAGAACCACAGTAAAACGTCCCAGAAGCTCTTATGAAAGCACACTGCCCCTGCTCTGTGCACACACTGTCTTTGTGCTTGTATGAAGTCTGAAATGTGGACTCCCGACCTTTTCCCCACAAAGGCACCTAACACAGACCACACACCTTTTAGGGCAAGAGCTGCCTCCTCTCTGTGTCTGCCGTGTCTGAGATACAGGGGAGCTCTCCTCGGTAACTTGGCAATAAATGCAACTTTATTACTTTGCTAACAAATGAAACAGATAATAATGAAGTTCTTCCCCAGAGACAAAATATCTGTTAAATCCACGAGGAAAAAAATGAACAAGCTCATTTTAATATCTTCGTAAATAGGAAGACCTCCTTAATCAGCATGAAGCTTAAATGAGGTACTTGCTTAGCAGGAACAGCTACACAGGAACTGATTTTCAGCAAATTGTCTGAGATGGCCCTCTACTCTGGATAATTTTCAACGTGATTACTCCATCACGCTGGAGGCTGAGGAGTAGGACATTACAGGTACTAACAGGAACCGCTGTCCTCTATATTACACGCTGTGACATTCAGATCAATTTTCACAATGTATCACATCTCACTTACAGCTGCATTTGGGCTTCAAAGCCAACCCATTTCAGTACTCAGCTGCACGGGAAAATTAACTTCTGTGGCTACAAAGCAGAAAAGAATACGTGGCTATGGATAAATTGATATTGCATGCACTCTAATTTTAAATAAAATCATTTTTATTCTGAAACAATATTTACCATGAAATTAAGATCTGCATAGCAATGGAAGTACAATTAATCTTTTATAGTTATATTGCTTTTCATAGAGGAAAATGAAAATTCTTGCAGCATTGATTATTACCTTGCATTGCTACAGTGATCGATTAACGATTGATGTGTGTGTCAGCACTCACCTTGGCTGGTGCCAAGGTAGCCACACTGCTCATTCATTTGGCAGCTTCTGCTTTTTACCACATTTTATTTTCAGCCTCCCTCCACATAAGATTTCAATCCTAAGGGCCTTGGCTACATGGGCACCATCCACAAAGGAAAACCAGGACACTGCAACACTCAAGCAAATGAAATGGTTATTAAGAACAGGAATTATAAGATCAAATGTAGATGCTTCTGACTATCTGACTTCTGAGTTGGCCATCCTTATCTTGTTTGATAGCCAACAGCCCTCACATGAGGCTGGATTCCTCTCTCCCTAACGCATATATCTAAAATAGGTCAGAGGAATTGTACCCTAAACATGCTACTTGCCCTCCACTCACTATCAAGGAAGTCTAGAATAAGCAGCAGAAATAGAAACATTCACACTGTAGAGGACTTGTTTTGATGTGTCTTGCTCGTATCACCTCTGGTGGCTTAGTTCACTGCTGAATAATTGGCATGAAGTTATTTATTCTCCTTTGAAAAGCAATTTTTATCTCTGTGGACAAGAAATATCACAGAAGTTAATTTTTTTAAAGAAATTATCTTTTCTGTTTTACTAAATGGGCTAAAATTAATTTTATCTAGTTAAAAGAAATTAATTTATTTAAATCTAAACTGAATTCCTCACAGGAATGATTTAAATTATATTCACAAATTGTTAGTCTGGTGACCCTTTGCCCACAGCACATTTAAGTTGTTTCTCACATGTAATCACCACACTGTAAGAACTGAGTAACTCCTGTTGAAATGGAACAAAGTTCAAAATCGTATGTGAGTTGCTGAAATCACAAATGGAAATCTGATGACCTTTTAGTCACTTCTGATGTAAAAATAAAATCCAGGTTTATGTTTCTGCCCTAAACTCTGCAGCTTGTAATGAAAAAGGGTACCAGGTTTGAGAAGTCTAGTTCATAAAGAATACAGAAATAAGTTGTCACTCATCCTGCTGGGGACAGGCTTTTATTAGGCAAAGACAGTGTCACACCCCCAGGAGACCTCTGTCAGAGAGCCCCAGGAATATTCCTTTAATTTATATTCGAGATGACAGGCTGGTATTTCTGCAGCACACTGAGCAGAACCACCTGCTTCAACCACACCGGCATCAGCCACTGCCTCTCTGTGCTCCTCCATCTTCCAGCACTCCTAACTCAACAACAGTAACTGCATTTGACATCTCTAAGCTCTTCCAAGGAATATCTGAAAAGCCAGTTGGTTAAAGTGGCTCTAGAACTTCAGTACAAAGCATTATTTAAGCAGCCCCCCAAAAGGAAAAAAAACCACACAGACCAAAAGAGGACAGTAGTAAAAAAAATCCTGTGTTTTACATTTTCCTTGTTTAGTCTTTTCTAAGTTTTCCTCGGTTTAGCTAAATAATTTCAGCTTGAAACAGCAGACTGTCCTGCTTCCAACACGCCCCCTCTACATCATTCTTTTGAATTTGCTTGTCATTTTTCACTCAAATCCATCCCAGCCTCTCCTAGGTCAAGAGGATCTTGACACTAATTCCTAAAAACCATAGCAGTGCAGTTTTCTAATATTGAGTAAGGTTTATATCTACCCCTGTGGAAACTCTGCAGTAACTGCTCTCTGCAAACAAGCTCTGTGTTTTCTCCTTCACTACCAGTTCTCAGCATTGCCTGTGCAGTTGTGGCAACCCAGCACTGGGCCCAAGGAATCTGTCCTGAGCTTTGGAATTGGTTACCTTGTTCCAGGTGTCTCCTTTATTCCAGCCTCCTTCACAAGTTACCCCACCTCAGTTCATACCTTCAGGAAGTTAGGAAACAATAGTAGTGACATTTCCCAGGTAGAAGAGACATCTTCAAAGCTAATGCTGGTTTGCTGGAATTCATTTTTCTGGAACAATCAGATCCTCACTCACTCCTGTCTGGATAAGGCTGCAAGCATTTTTACAGGACCTTGATTGCAGCACTGAATAAATCCAATACCTGAACAATAAACAAAGCCCTTGAGCCCAAAGAAAGAAAAACTAAACCACTGATAGTCCTAAAAAACACAAAGAGAGAATACCACCTAACCTTCAGTTTTGACTGCACCTGGGAAATTCCATCACCTCTGGGCCATTACAGCTGTGCCGATTAGACCTGCTCTCAGCAGGGTTACTCAGGATGGAGGATTAAAATACTGGTGTCAGCTGATAATTCATCACTTGTAGATGAACAAGTGGGACACTTTTAGATTTCCCAGTGGAGGATAGGCCCTTAAGGCTGCTTTGTGCCTTATCAGGAAGGAAGGGGAAAGAAAAAAACCTAAAAGCACTTTGCTTTGACATCTACCTTCAGTGATACAGCACTTTACTCCCCAGCAGGAGGCTCAACCTTGTAAAACAGATTGCACTGTAAAGAAATTCAACTGTTACTTGAAAATGCTGAAAATTAGACATTAATGCTGTGTTAGAGAACTTATGTATTTCTTTAGTATTGTATGTACATCAAACTTAAGTTAATCTCATCAGTCAGTTGGCTGAGAAATGAAAAGCTGGCTTTGAAATACTGAAATGGTTTCATTTGGAGATGGTTTTTAATGAACCAAAAAAAAAAAAAAAAAAAAATCAAATAAAACANAAAAAAAAAAAAAATCCATGTACACACACCCCTGGCAATAAATATAAACTTTTCTGGAGAAAAGAAAGTAATTCTCAATATTTTCTATTTATGAAAGCACATCTTGATATTAACTCCAAATGTAGGTAGTTATTACCCATTTTGGTAATAGGCAGAATGACATGATTATTTTTTGAACTTGTAAGATTTTTGGTAAGTTTTAGTTCAAAAACGCTTCTTAAAAGAAAGAAGTATTTTCAACAAATTAGGATCAGACATGAGGACTACTTAACCAACCACTGTATTTATGAAACACACTTAAAAAAAAAATTTACATCCAGATGACTACTTTCAGGCTGGTAGATTTCTTGTTAGACCCAAATCTGCTCACTTCTTATCTGCCTTCATATTGATCACTTCCCATGTCCATCTGAATTCTTTATCTGACACCGTAGTCATTTTGGAGACTAATTTTTGCTGCCAGTTGGATTGTAAATCTTAAGTTATGGGGGGGTTTTGGGCCAATTACTGTAGTTTCCTTTTGCTCTGAGCACCATGGGAGTCCTGCTGTGTAACTTAGGCCTCACAGGCATTAAAGTCAGATTGAGTAATTCATAATTAAGGGTAATGATTATATCATGTCCCAAATCTCACAGTATCGTTGCTTCAGCTGTTCAGTCAGGCTCACCAGTTAAGAGAATTTTCCTGTAGTCAAAACAAGGGCTCTGCCAGCAGATTCCAACACACTGGGAAGCTCCTAAGATTTTGCAGCTCTGATACTTTGTGCTTTGTGGTGGAGAGTGTCTTTCACCATCATGCTGGAGAACATTCCAATCCCTCCAGAGCAAACAGTGGAAATAAGGTCAAAGAATGGAACAAATGCCACAAACAAAACACAAAAGGGGCAAGTGGGGAACCAGATGGACTCAAGACCTTTATCCATAACCCTGGGGACATATTGGAGGAAATAGACAAAGGAATTCTTGTGGGTAGCCATTAAAGAATAAAGATTCCTTGGAATTGGACTTGGGGAGGATGAGAAATTACTTTGTAACATTCAGTCCCATTTTCCCAGAAAACAATTAAATCAGGCTTGCTTTTCTTTTAACAAAAGTAGGATGTGGTTCTTGGGATAAGTTAGATAAGGACAGATTAATTTTCCATCCCCACGGAACCCCTTCACAATCTTCATTCTTTAACACCATTGAGTGGCTCTCCTTATTCCCACTCCTCTCTCCTGGAAAAACCTCCAATAAAAAAGAAACCGCCAACATGTAAATTTACACCAACTTCACATCCTTTCCATCAAAAATAGTTCTGAATCTAAAAAGCTTGGTGATAATTTATAATGTTGAGTAACACTGAAATACCTGCTTTATCAATTTTTTTTTTTACTCATTACTCTTTGAAAATAAATTATTTTTAAAACACTGCGAATGTGTACTTCAGCTGGCACCTTCTTTCCCTCTCAGAAGATGTGACAGCAGGAAGAAAGTGATGGCAGCACCTTTTGGGATGGGACACGAGGACCTCACTTTGTTCCGTGTTTTGCTGTGCTGGATGCTTTACAAGCCATTGTCAAATTCATAAAAACTGCCAATATGAACAAACACTTACTTTGATCCTTTGGGGATGCTTAGCACTAGTCAAGCAATGGAGTATCACAGCACATACCTACTTTACCTCCTCACGGATGCAGATTATGGAAACATGGCAGAAAATAAACTTCTTAGGCTGTCAGTGTAGATTCATGAAGGGATTATAGGACACCGTGGTCTACCATGTGTTCAGATGGTCTTTGCTTAGAAGCAAATTAATCAACTGTTAAGCTGGGGAGGAGGAGGTGTTTTTGTTTTTGTTTTTTTCTAAGTACACACAGCTAACAAAAACAGCTACATTTTTGTCCCAAACCTCATACTCCACAGAGCTCTGGCACTGCCTTCCTGTGAAACTGGAGCTGTGCTGAAAGAGAATTTACATCCTAGAATGAAAGTCAAAGTGCATCAGAGTGATAAGACCTAACACCAGTGAATAAGCTTCTGCAATGATCTTATAAACCTGTCCTGTGGGCAAACTCTGCTCTACTTTCAGAAGTCTATTGTAACAGCACTGAATGTGGGAATTTGGAAACAAACCACAAGACTTGTGCCCTTATTTGCATGTTAATCCCTTCCATGCTTTTCCATGTCCCAGCTGTTTCACAGCTTGCAGATAGTAGTGCCAACCCTTACTTCAAAGTGGAAGTTCAAGGCCTTTGCTAAGTGTGCACCGGACTCTAATGTAGTGAATGACACTGGTTCTTTCCCCATAGTTAAATTCTTTGGCTACACACTTTAAATTACAGTGCCAAAAAAGGTATTGGTTGCACATCTCTGACAAATCACACCAAATTCTGTTGTGGTGAAGTAAATCAAAAGTATTTTTCTCTGAACAGGACACAAATATTGTTCAAGGCTCAAAACCACAGATGAAATCACATTTAATATTAGCCTCCTGATTAGAGGCAAAAGCAGGAATCTTTTGTTACATAACCTACTGGAAGAGGCCCAAACACTTTGCTTGTTGTTCCTTGAAGAATTTGAGTAAGCACGCAAGAACTGTGGGAGAAATGACAGGGTGCTGTGCTTCCCTCCTGCTCTTTCTCTCAGCTCTTACTTGCTCTGGGAAACCTGACTTGGCTCTCTCAAGGGCCCTGGCCTCTCACTCACAGTAGCAGCTCCAGAACCTTAGGTGAGCACGATGCTGTGCCTTTATAACCTCAGAGGACAGCACTCTTCTGTTTTTCAAGTCCCCAGGGTTTCATTAGAGGATCTGCTAAATCAGGCTTGTATAGTCTGTCATTAACTGCAGAATTTAATTACGCTGATTTGCATTTAGGAAAGACTGAAGCTTGCTGAGTTGTTGCTGCTATCATGCTGTGTTTATCTTTTTACTCTGTTTTCTAAGGGGGTTTTTTACAGTGCATAAAGGTCAGGGGGACAAAGATTCTCAGTGCAAAGCCACTCCTGAAGACACAATCACACTGGGGACTTGGATAAATGCTTACTGCTGAGGAAACAGACTCGGTAACAACACTGGCGTGTACCTACCCCATACATCAGAACAGCCAACATCAGCCTGGTATAATCAAAAGAAATTACGAGAAGAGCAAGATGATCCATTGAGACGCTGAAATGCACCCACGGGACATACATTTGCAAACTGCTTATTTAAACATATGAGTTCCCCATACCCACAATGTCACTGAGAAAATGCCTGCTGACTTCAACAAGAGCTCTGCTAAGCTTGACACTTTTGGTAATCGCATCTGTGTCGCTGAACTGCTGATGAAGCTTTCTGCTCTCCTTTAACTACATCACCCTGGATGAAGAATTGATTAAAAAACATCCCAGATTGTTCTCTTGCTGCTGGAGTTTCAGTGATCTTGCCTGCAGTATTAATACAGTTTATATTCTGAGTATTGACAAAAAGAAGTTATTTCCTTCAGAGTTCTTGCAGAGTGGAGAATAGGAACGGTGCTGCTGTAGCTGAAAGTCTCTTTTCCCATCTTGCAGGGTCTCTACCACACCAAGTTCCTGCTTCAGGTTTCTGTACAGGACTAAGAAGCCCTGTGAAAAGCTCTTTCTATTCTCATTCTAAATACAGCCAAACACAACCACTCTGTGCCAAAAGAAAAAGACTGCAGCTGGTAAGGAAATTAAATTTACTCCAGATCATCCAGTAATGCATTATAACATAAATGATGGAGAGACAACAATCAAGACATGCATAAAAGTGTATCAGAGAGCACTTTAAAAGTTTAAGGCTTTATCTAAAAGAGCAAAAACCCACCTAGTAACCATGCCTTTTTTTCTTTTTCACTGGTGGATGGATTAATAAGAAAAACAATGTATTAACAGCGCTAATATGACATTTACTCTGTATTATTCATTTATCTCACAAGTCTTTTGAATCCCAGTAAATGCTACACCTTTTGCCAAATTTTTTTAAGTGGAAGATTTTAATTCCAAAACCCAAGGCATTCAAGGCAGATCATCATTTTTTCTCCAATGCAACCCACACCCTTACTGGGCCTTATTGCCCAAAAATGCAGAGATTCATCACCAAGAATCTTTAATCTGTCTTCTCAAACACTGGAAAAAAGCTTCCTAGAGAAATCACTCCTGTAATTCCTGCTTTTACACCATCAGATTTTAAAAAATTGTATACTGGGATATAAAAAGAATTGTGCCTTCAACTAAACATGCATTAAAAAGCCCAAAAAATCCAGAAAATCTAAACTGCTTCACTATCTTTGCACCCATGCTAAACCCATGCTCAAAAACATTTCAATGTTTTCTATTAACAAGATATGAGGTCTACTGCAAAGACTGACAGAAATTTTAAGATATGAAGAATTTGTGGAAATTTTTTCACTCTCTCTGAAATTGCTTTCAAGCACCTGGAATGCATTGCTAAGCTCTATACTGAAATGATGCTGTTTAGACTATTAGATTTCAATTTACATCACAGAAAAATGCATTTGTGAAGTATTTATATACACAAAGAAACATAACATTAACTGCACAGTGGAGATGTTATCACTTACAGCCACTGAGTGCCTCAACTACAAATTAGAGGATAATTAATTTAAAATAGTCCTGTACTAAAACACAGAATAGAGTAGTTAAAGAAAAAGCTGTAATAGCTCCCATGGTAGAATTTTCTTTATAGAAAGGACATGAATGTTATATCAATTTGCTTAACAATGAAAATTCAGAACAGGTTGTAGGCTAGGGTTTACCTCACACCATAAAGGGCCTTAAGCAAGATTCACAGGCACAGCTTGACATTAATCCCAAATTTGTCTCAGCCCCACCTTGCGGTCCTGTTTCCCCAGATCTCTATTGACTGGATTCCTGACACATAAAAGTGAAGCCTGTAGCTCTTCTTTCACAGGGCTTTAAGCAATCCAAAATGATCTGATACATGCTTTGGGGCAAACACGAGCAGTTGTGGGAGACCCACAACCCCCGGGGTTGGACCAGTGCAGCTCCCAGCACCCACTGCATCACTGCTGTGCAAGACCTGGCCTGCAAACTCTCACCCACAGGAGCATCCCTGCACATGGCACACTCCCCAGGGAGCTCCAAGCACAAAACACAGGTACAAGTTGCTCATGCACCTAAACATTTACAGGTTCAAAGCCTTGACTTCCACCTAGGCCTCAGATGAGGGAAATTATGTCTGCTCAAGGCCAAACTGTTTCAATTGCATATTTACCTTCCCAGCAAGCATGTTTTTTCTTATGAAAGAGACCTTTTTTATATAAATGCATATAATGCATATTGCCTTTCTAATTTTTTTCTTTATACATCTGTGTAGAAACCTACAGCGTAGCTGGCAATTACAAACAAGAAACAACCTTTTACATTGAGAGAATTTCATCCTTCTCATGCACTTAGGAAGACACACGTTTTTGTGCTGTGTTTTCCTCCCACCCCATTTACTGAGATATTGGCATAAATTTATTGTAGGTTTTTAACTTCAGGTTGTTGGATGTTTTTCAGTATATTCAAAAATATCTGTAACCTCAGTCCACATACTTGGAAAAATGAATGCATATAACAACAGTGAATACTATATATGTATAAAACAAAGTTCTTCCTTCTTGAAGCATACTGCATGCTTCCTAAAGCCAAGCTGGCAGAACCCTCATATCTCAGGTAATTGTGGTCTTTGCATCTGCTTTCCATTATTCTGCAGGAATTCTGGGACAACAAAACAGATTTTTTCTGTGCTATTCCAATGATACTCATGAGAAAGAGTCATTCATATTAGACATTTTCAAATGTCTAGGAAGTACTTACAGCTATTATTTTTCATGTTTCAAAACATTATTTTAAATGCAAAACATATTATTTTTTATTTTAAAACAAATAAGAGGATTAGTGGTGGAGGATTTCTTTATAGTGACAAAAACCTGTGCATTTCATAGCAACCACGAAATAGTGCATGATTTCCCACAGCCTTCCCCAAAGATTACTTTTGTTTCTTTATTTCCCCAGGAAATAGTAACCCATGACTGCAATAAAATAAATCAACCACTTCATGATAGTGTTGCAATTAATGTTTGTCACCTTCTAATGATGAAGAGAGACTTTCTATAGTAAAAACTGTGCATAAATCACAAAATGGTTTGCATTGGAAGGACCCTAAAAATCATCTTGTTCCAACATCCTGCCATAGGCAGGGATATTGTCCACTAAACCAGCTTGCTCAGAGATCCATCCAAGCTGGCTTCAAGTTTACAGCCTGCTTCTTCTGCCTGTAATAAAGCTGCTATCTGTAAGCTACTTCCTGCAAACAAGTCCTTAGAGAGCCAGGACTCAAATTTGCAGAATGATTGCATCATCCAGAATGATATTAGTTCTGAAGAAAAAGCGGGAGTTCTGAATTATTAAGGAAGACTGTCACTGAAGTTTTCATTGAACATCCGTATCCTGAAGCCATATAAATGTCACAAAAAACCACAGCACTTCGGCTCTGATTCAAGGCAATTCTTAACCAGTCAATCAAACTACCTTTGTATTTAAAGCTAAGCATGTGCACAGTATTTCCTGCTAAATCAGGCCTCAAATTCCCATTTCACTTTATGAACCTGTGACTATCATGTTTCTAAGCAGAACTGAGGGTCTTAAATTCCACAGAAAACACTTACAGACCTCAATAGAACCTGCTTTGTCTACACAGAGGTAAAACTACTACATACTAAACTAGGAATTTACAGTACATTTGCTCTTCCATGTCAATTCCGCTGGTGAACAGTTGGTACCCTTGTTCATTACAAGTTTAAACACTTTCAAAGTATATTATTAAACAGCAAATAAAGGTTTTCTTGATAAAGACTAAAGACCTGTTTACCCTGTGATTCTTGGAATGCTACATGTAAATTTACTTTGTAGATGGATGGACAAGTTATGCCACATTAAGTGTCTGCAGAGATAGTCCCTTACGGAATTAAATGCCTTTAATTTAATTCAGCTTAATCCACTTCATGAGTAAAATAAACAAAATGAAATGAAGGCTACTTTAAATCTGAATGAGAGTTCTGCGTGGCTTAAATAGCCAACTGAGAACTTTTTAGTTAATTCACAGAATCACAAAGTGAGTTAGATAGGAAGGGACCTTAAAGATCATCCCATTCCAACCTTTCTGCTATGTTCAGGGACACTTTGCACTAGACCAGGTTACTCAGAGATCCATCCAACCTTCCCTTGAACACTTCCAGGGATAGGGAATCCACAACTTCTCAGACGAACTTTGCTGAAGATCCCCAAATAGATGGTCTCTGACAGTGGCCAAAGCGAAATAAGAAGACGCAGGTGGTCTTGAATAAAGTTCCTCCTCGCTTGCAACACACTGATAAGCAACAAGGCAGAGCATAGCAGTGCTGTGTTTACATCCTGGCTCCTACATGGCTAATTGTGGCTGTATTGTAAGAAGATGCCATTCTCGTGGTACTCTTGAAGCAGTCTGAGGTCTGTGGGCAACAAACCAGGGAGTGGGGCAGGCCCTGGCCCAGCGATGGTGTGCTGAGCAGCGCTCAGCTGGTGGGGACAGCGCTCAGCACCGCAGGGACAGCGCTCAGCACGACGGGGACAGTGCCCAGCACCACGGGGACAGCACCGCGGGGACAGCGCTCAGCCGGCGGGGATAGCGCTCAGTATGACAGGGATAGAGCCCAGCACCGCGGGGACAGCGCTCAGCCGGCGGGGATAGCGCTCCGTATGACAGGGACAGAGCCCAGCACCGCGGACAGTGCTCAGCCGGCAGGGACAGAGCCCAGCTCCGCGGGGACAGAGCCCAGCACCGCGGGGACAGCGCTCAGCTGGCGGGGATAGCGCTCAGTATGACAGGGATAGAGCCCAGCACCGCGGGGAGAGAGTCCAGCACCGTGGGGACAGTGCTCAGCACTGCGGGGACAGCCCTCAGCACCACGGGGACAGACCCCAGCACCGCGGACAGCGCTCAGCCGCACGGGGCGCGCGCCAGCTC
>WEKY01028533.1:11336-30315 GCA_013390045.1 Picathartes gymnocephalus | reverse complement strand
CAGCACCGCGGACAGAGCCCAGCACCATGGGGACAGAGCCCAGCACCGCGGACAGCGCTCAGCACCACGGGGACAGCGCCCAGCTCTGTGGGGACAGAGCTCAGCCGGCAGGGACAGCGCTCAGCACCGTGGGGACAGCGCTCAGCACCACGGGGACAGCGCCCAGCTCTGCGGGGACAGAGCTCAGCCGGCAGGGACAGCGCTCAGCACCGCGGGGACAGCGCCCAGCTCCGCGGACAGCAATCAGCACCGCGGGGACAGTGCCCAGCACCGTGGGGACAGCGCTCGGCACCGCGGGGACAGCGCCCGGTCCCACATCACCCACTCACTTCCACAAGATTTTAAGCCTCGCCAAAAGCGCGCCCAAAGAAATGCCTGATCTGAATTCAGATCCAGCGGGAAAGACAGCACAGAACAGGTCGATCTGAATGTGTAATGTTCAGGCTGGGCTTTCCCAGGCCACTTGAAGGATTATTCTATTTCCGGAGAACCGGGCATTCAAATCTCATCAAGGCTTTTGGAAAACGTTTGACTAAGCAGCCACTGTTATCCTTTAAAAAGTATGCTCATCCTTCAAAGCTCATCACTCAAAGCTCACTTAAGTAATGAGTTGATTCTGTGACTCCAAATGTCCAAGGCCTGAAGGGAACCGCAATTACACTACAGCCCTGTGTTTCTTCCTTGCTTCTGTAAGTAAAGGCTGAGGAGGAATTCTTGTAATATTCGACCTGGATGTAGAAGCACCTACCTGGTGTGCCCTGCTGTCAGTTAAATATACTCAGGATTAGGTGGCTTTATTCTTAATTTCTAAAGGCATTGTTTGTGCATGTGTGGTGAATACAAATACTACGTCTCCATGAAAACAGGCAGGAAACGTGCTTTCGTACAGGAGCAGAGTGCTGGCATCTTGCTGTAAGTGCTGAGCTGGACTTCAAATGGACAAGAAGAGCAGTGAAATAGTGCAAAGAATCAGTATTTTTTATATAGTGTCTGTCATCGAAGGATCTCTAAATGCTTTTAAAGTGCCCCCTCAGCAAACTGAACAGTACACCCATGTGACAGACAAACGTTAAGTTGCCCACTTTACAAATGGCTGAACACAGTTACAATGAGGCCCATTAGAGAAAATTTGCAGAAATAGAGATTTTTTTCACACCGAAGTAGCTGCAAATCCCTGCCACAAATACATTACAAAGGAGCAATATACCTTATTCTTCAAAGCAGGATCATACTGCATCAGCAGCCAGCTGCAGACTGAACCAAGAGACCACATCTACCCTCACTGTTGGTCCAGAATACCCTCGTCTCCAAAAGAGGCAGAATAAATACCCCCTCCACACTTTTCTGACAGGAAAGCAGCCAGCTTTGACATATATGAAAAGGAGAAAGGACATGGTATTGCCATCTCAGAGGTAGGTAGAAAATTCAGATCCAGAAAGTCCTGAAATGAAAAAAATAATAGAAAACTCCATATTGCCTTCTACTGCTTTTACTGTCTCACAAAATCAACACACAACATTAATTTTGTTGAAGTTTGCAAGTCTATAACAGTAACACCTTTAGTAGCTGTTTTGGCACAAGTATTAATACTTCACCTTTAGGCAGGTTTGAAAAATCAATATACTGTGAGTTTCCACTACAGACAGTAATTAAAAAAAACCAAACCAATACCCAAACCTTCAAATGAAGTGATTCTTTTATATAATCTGCCCAACGACTGTTTGAAGTTTAATTGCTCTAACTTTTAGCAATGAGTAATAGCCACCTGCACAACAACCTGATTAGAGAGCACAGATTCCATTTGTTATAATTAAAAATCTTGTTCAATGCCTTTCACTTCATTGGTAATTTGGTTGGAAAATTCAGAGTCATTTATGAAAGTGATAATCAGGGTCATTTATAGACCACACCAGCATACTGACAGCCCCGTAAGTCTCTGCTGTGCAGTGCTGGGGCAGACTAAATCTAAAGGAAACAAAAACCTTCTCTTCAACAAAACCATCCTTTAGTCTATTGGGGTCAGTCCGCTAATAGCCAGGAATTCTTGTCATTACAACAGAGAAGACTGCAGACAGCATGGCTAGAAATACAAGGTCCTTATGCACTGCAGCTTTGAGATGAAGCATCAGTTCTGATTTTTAAAAAAGCCCCATCACCTCTTTCTCAATAGCAGTTGGCATCCAAACTTCATGACAGTGTACAGAAATATGCACCTACACTGCCAACAGCTAAATCCAGTCCTTTGGATTCAATATTTATCAATTGCATTTTGCAAAAATATGTACTGAAGTGCTCCTGGCCACATTGCTGAGTGGGGAAAAAAAAAACAAAACCCAGCAAAAAATAGCAACACCACAGTATAACATACAAATTCTCTCCTGGTGAAGTTCAAAAGCCTGTCTGCCTCTCCCAGCAAAATAAACCCATGACCTACATATACCATAGTGCTGTAATGGTACAGAGAGATAAACCATGAGGAGGGCATGAATTTCATCCCACAGTGCATTTGTGATCACACAGAAGGCCTGAAGAAAGGGAAGTATGGAACCTAGATCTTCCATGCTGGGGAGAAAAACAACCAGGTTAGGACTACAGCTAAAAACTTTGTTACTGATGCTTTCACAGAGTTATGTTAGACAATGATTCAGAAACACAAAGTCCATGTGAGGAGCAACAACACTGTAAGAACTGAAATAGTATTTAAACCACTAATCCTTTGCATATTAGCTCCAAACAACCGATTGAGTGCTGCGCTTCAGTATTTTTCTTTTTTTTTTTTTTCTGTTACTTCCTTCTAAAGGAGATCACATGACATGCAGCACAAACTTTGAGGGGTCTCCTTTGTGAAAAAAACAGCAAATCTCCAGGCCAGCTTTTGTGCACAACTCTTTTTTGGGTCAGTTGGCACCATTCTTGTAGATTGCTGACAGCTACCCTGGGACATTGGGATCTCTCACCACAAACGCACACCACACCCCACCACCCAGGCAAATCTGCTGTGGAATAAGGATTACCCTAAGAGACAGCACTTCTCTTGGAGCTGTTTGTCTAAATCCAACACATACATCTCAGCAGGTTTAACAAGGCAAACAAGGACAGAATAAACTGTATTTAGAAAGAGTGAACAGAGTAGGGACTGTGATCAAGGTCAAGTTTAAATGTGGTCAGGGAGTGACAGCAGCTCTGGTAGATCTAACCAAGCAGGTCTGGGATGATATCAGATTAGTTATAGGAACATGGTGCTCAGAGCAGCTGCCTGACCCAGATTCACTGCCAGTGACTGGCTACTTGAAAACATAATGAAGAATGCCTTTATGTGCTGTAGTTTCACCTTGGGCATCATTTCCCTCTCTGTACTCATCCTGAAAGACATAACTGTATATAACAGGCATGGAGAACCAAGATCTAAATGGGTGGTACCAGTAGCAGAATGATTCCCCCAGATGGGATGTGGATCCATCCAGGCATGTTAGAAAGTTTTATCCATTTGGACATCTTAGAATGCTCTGCTCAAAACCAACCCGCAGGCATGCCCAGGACATCAGTGCACTCTTGGTAATGAGTGACTTTGAAAGTACATTTTTTCAAGGAATATTCATGGTTGCAACGGAGCTATCACATTCTTATTGTAAAAGCTGTAATGACTCTGTGGGCCCTCAACACAAAGAAAGCTACACACACCCATTATAGATCTCAAACAGCAGCTCTCTTTCTGATGAAGAAAGAGAAACAAGACACTCCTCAATAACATTCCATCCTGTAGAGAGTTCTAGTCTAAATCCTGCTCACTTTATCCCTACCAACAACCTGAACAGAGTCAAATCAGGCTAGAAACACCGTGTTGAATATTAAAGTGGTTGTGAATGCAGTTTGTGGTCTTCCATAAGCAAAGGATGAATTAAGAACAGACTAATAGCTTGTGTATAAATATGCTTTTTTCAGTCCGTTCAATTTACAATACATTTTTAATGGTATTGACAGGCTGTAGATGGATGGGAAAATTATGTGCTAAAAAGCAAAACCGAGGTGAGAAAAGGACATCAAATCTCCATTTAGCAGAAAAATTATTTCAATATTTGTTTTCCTTCCAAAGCAAGATGAAAAAAAGGACTGTTGAAACTTCCCAGTAAACAAAATTTCAGTTCCCATCAATCAAACTCTCATTTTATTAAAACTGAAATAATTAATTTTTCACATATTATTTATATAACATAAAAGCAAACAACCAAGCAATCAAGGATTACATTTCAATTTTTTTCAGATATCAGACTTTGACAGAGTACTCTAATTCATCTTTTTCTAAACATTGCATTATCAAAACCATAATGTTCCTAAATGAGGTTAATGGCAAAAATACAGAAAAATATTTGACCTGAAAATTTTATACTAGACTCCACTATCTGCCAGAATTTTCTCATCAACTGAAATATTATCAGTTTACTAATTCGTACGATATTGTTTGATTCAGTAAAAAAGTTAGTTTTCTGTGCACTATCTGTGACAACTTCTGCTTAGATTCATGATAGATTCAGTCCCAAACATGGACATGAATAGAAGACATTATCCTCAGTTTTCTTTGTAATTTGGCATAAACCTGTTCTACAAGTGTAGCCTAACTGTTACTAAATGTTACAGATTCCTATCATCCCTTATAGAACACTGTATAGTCAATAGATCAATGACATTTGTATCATTTAATGTAATTCTAATTATAGACAACCACTTAAATTTAGCACAATAAGACACAGTTTAAGCACTAAACAGATACAGATGGATATTATGGGAGTTTAAATTCCATAGTCAAAACTTAGAAAGAAAAGGAATGGAAGGAATTATCACCCTTATTTTACAAATGGGAAAGGAAGGTAAAGTCCAGCGTGGAGCTCCAGGCAGGATGTGGTTCCCACAGAAGTAGGTGGTTGAGCTGCCTTGCAAGGACGCAGCTATCCTGTGTATGGCAGCAGCATGAGATTTGTCCAAGGTCACACACGAAATGAGTATCATATTCCCTCTAATTCAAATTTGCTGTGTGCCAATACAAGCGTATTCATCTCAGGACACTGCTTCTCCTCAGAAACCCTGAGATGTCTCAGAGCCTGCGTGAAGAAGATCAGCTAAGGATACCACAGTTGCCCCTGCTCAGCACAGAGCACTGCACCTGTTGGCATTTAAACACAGGGCTTCCTTTAAATTTCATTTTTTATGACTAGAACAAATGCAATGCCCACTAGTTAAGTACCTCACCCCTCCAATCCCATGCAAAGGCCCTACAGTTCAACAAATTGTCTTGCACCTCCTGGAGCCTCCAATACCTAGGAAACTTTCAAAGCCGTTTGACTCTACTCAGCTTTGGCACACAAACAAGGTGGGAACAGTGAAATGTTATCACACTCTGCAATCCCAATGGACATCAAGGGCAACATACACCGTGAGAAGAAAACTGTGTAGACTATGGGGCTCAAGTGACACATTCATATAAAAGATTTACTGTTCAGATTAACATGCTGAATTTTGATCAGACACTTTGCATTTCATTACCATAGGTTAGTCCTTATTCTCGTTTACAGTCAAATCTCAAGACTTACTTTTCTCCCCATGGCAGCTCAC
This sequence comes from Picathartes gymnocephalus, assembly GCA_013390045.1. Lineage (NCBI taxonomy): Eukaryota > Metazoa > Chordata > Aves > Passeriformes > Picathartidae > Picathartes > Picathartes gymnocephalus. The sequence continues at coordinate 24,708 of WEKY01028533.1, read as the reverse complement.
ATTTGCATTAACAACTTCTTAAGTTGCTCCATATCATAGCAAGGAGGCACAGGCTTTCCAGTCAGACTGCATGACACACACTACCGCTCCAGCACAGCACACACAGAACTCCAGCAATATTCTTTTGCTTCTCACCCCAGTCTGTCCTTGCTGTAGTTAATTGCTAATGCCTTTCTTCTCATCAAGAAGTTGTTTCTCTACAGGACCACTGATACCATTTTTGCCTCTCCTCACACCTTCAGCATACATTCCTACTGCTTGCAAACAAGCTGTGTAACAATACCATTGTTTAGAACTTTCACTGATAACAGTTGTCTCTGCCTCACACTCTCCTGTCCTCTCACGGATGTGCGCACTCCATTTTACTGATGCCGCAGAATCTCAAATGGACTTTCTTGCTGATGGTGCTCCGTCTCACCTCGTATCATAAAGCATCTCCTGGCATCTCTTCTTCACCCTTGCTGGTTTTACTCTCATGATTTACAGCACTTACAAACAGACTTTCCAAAGTTAATACCCTATTCACCCACAGAAATGATATGGCTTGGTTAGTGTTCCTTTAGAAGGACTCTAAGAATGGAAAAGTGGTAAAGCTGAAATGGGAGTCAATTAATAAAGAATTAAAGGATAGCAACATAATTAATGTTAGTCCATACAGATTTCTGGAAAACAGGTCCTATCAAACAAATCCAATTTAATTTCTTGATGAAATTACAGATTTGATTGATAAAGGTAATGGTGTAGGCATGACAGACTCAGACAGTTGGAAACACACCTGGCTTCATTATTCGAACACATTCCATCACTGGATTTTCACAGCCCCCAAGCGCCCTGCTCTCATCTTTTTGAGTCACATCTTTCAGTGCCAGGAGTGCCATCACATGGTTGGGAGGTCAGGAGAAGTGACCCTTCCCCATTCCCATATCATGGATGACCTACAACAATGTACAGATCCTCGTTGTTAGCATGCAGCGAACAACCGACAGCTATTCCTGAGCACGTGTGAAATTAGTGTAACAAGCTCCAGTGCAATACCACATGGAAGAAAATGGTATTTATTAGCAGTATTTGAGTATGTTGGTTTTATCCACTCACTCATTCTCTCTCTCTCTAAGCTCATCCATCACACTGTCAAGTGCACCAAGATGTGTGTTCAGGTAGTCTCTCGCTGACGTGATTTGCAAATATCATGGCAGACAAGGGGTATCAACTATCAAGTTCTCCTCACGACACTGGGTTTTTTCTTGACTGGTAATGACAAGCTAGTTTTTTGTCAGATCTTTTATAATTTTTATGAGTCAACAGTTGAGAGCAGGTGGTCCTTTGCTTCCAAATCTTGCCTACATAGGCATTTCTAAATCTTAGTGAGGTTACAGCTCAGTTGCTGATCTTTTTTATACTGAATATGTCTGAAAAATAAGCATTTGTTAGGCTGGTGTAGCTCCTTGTTGGCATAACAGGGAAAGAATCATCATCACACGCACGATGTGCTAGTACCTAGTGCCCTTCTAGTGCTCTCTAGAAAGTGAGGTCCTGTGCTAGAGAGATGCCTGTACTGTGACTTTTTGGGCTTGACAGTACAGCACATTGCTCAGTTTTATTGCTGGGAACAATGTTCTCTGTTATCACCACATGTCATTCTTCTCACACTTATTTCACTGTTTTTTCCAGAGTTTACAGAGGCATATTTGCATCTGTATTGCTTTCATACCAATTTTAGTATTTCTGCTATTAGTCTCTACATGTTCAGCAACATGAGAGGAAAACCAGCTTACTATGAGAATCTCCAAAAGGAGAAAGCACAACACAGAATGCAGCACAGTGGATGAGGCAGTCTGACACACTTACAAGGCACAAGAGAAATAAATGAATTAATTCACTTTTCAAATAGCAAATGTGTTTACTGGGCTTAGCTTGTGTGATCCAATGGACTGTCCTAGCCTCAAGCAGAATTTCTCCAGCATGCATCAATAAAAAAGACACTGTGCTACAGTTACTTTAGACTGCTGGGAACTAGACTTTGCATCCTCCAATCCAACAACTCCTATGAGTTGCAAGTTCTTGATGTGCCTGTGCCTGAATTCACCAGCCTCAACATTCCTTGACATACGGACTCTACCCACAAGCAGAGACTGCACGTGTCCTGACTACAAATTTAACTTGCTCTTTATTTCATTCCAGGAACCAGGATTCGAGCATCTGTGTTTCCCACGTGGCAATTCCACTTCCAAGCTGCTTTTGAAGTAATGCTGCTAGGTTCCTGAAAAAGGCACAGTTCACGAAGACAGCCCACTCGAGAGCCTGCCCCACAGATGTGGTGCACGCTTAGGACACATCTCCTTCCTACTCTGCTCTAGCCTTGTCTCGGGAGCTCTTGTCGCCTCAACCCCTGCATGCAACACACGTTCATACATGACAAAACAAAATCATCTTTCAGGAGTGAATCCTGTTCTTCAAGCCGAAAAAAAACCCCATGGAAATTATTTCAATTCCAGGTACAAGGACGCCATTTGGGGAGAAGAGAGGTTCCTGCCCAGTGATGTGCAACTTGGATGCATCAGTCACCTCCAGAGAGTGCCTGAGTGGTCGCAAGGTGGTTCATAGCAATTCCTTATGCAGTTGGGACTCTGTTCCTCCCACAGCACCCAAAAATGAGCATGCAGGCAATGAATGTTGGCAGCCATCAATAACTACCAGTTTAGGATGGATTCAAACTGTGACTGAAGATTGAGAGCTTCCCCTTACACAAATGTAAAATGCCCAAAGCCTCCCAGTCTTTCCACTGTTCTGCTGTTCTGCAGTCTCATCTATTCATAACGTGTCTTCTTCACTCCAGCAGCAAGCAGAAAACTCAGGAGACTACTGTGGCCATTTGTCACCATTCTCCAGGTTAGTCCACCTTGTCTCAATGATTTTGGTGATGGCATAGTTAATATGCAATGTTTCAATGTTTTATGCAACTCTTTAAAAACTTATGGGGTTAGGCTAAAACCAAACAAACAACATACCTGAATGTGAAAATTAAATACTAGGGAACTCACTAGAAACCAGAAATTCAAACATGACAGAACTGTAAAAATGGTGGAAATAGGGAAAACTTTAGAGGAAACCAAGGCAGCCTCTCTCTGAAAATACTGGAAAGCTAAATTTTGTGCCACTGAATTCAGGTAAAATGATTATAGTCCTCCGCATCTGTTTAATATCTCCCTGAAAGTGTGTGCTTTTTCTCCTCATTTTAATCCATCAGAAGACCAGAATAGATAATGTGATGTTCGGTGCTACGTTATTACACTTTGGCAAGTTGCTTCTAGGCATTCAGGGGGTCATTTTCTTTTCTTCATTTGGTAAATAATAACTCCCTTATTTCTACAATAACCCCCTTATTTTTCCATAGATGGATTTCCATGCCTCCATCTCATCTTGCTTGCTTTATTGAATAGATGAATAGATCACCTTTAACTTCAGATAATTTTGCCTTTTCTTGTGAAACTCTTGAGCATCAAGCTCTCTTTTTTTCTCCTGTACTGGATTAGAATTCTTCTGATTCCAATTTTTTTTTCATTGTAGACACAGGCACGACAGACTCTAACATTGCAAAGAAACCTGTAAGAATATTAGATTTTATGAAAAATATCTGCAATTTATACTTACAGCCAGTTTCAAATCTTAAACACTCCACATCACAGCCAGGTGAGGTTTAAGGACAAGCACATGCATAATTCATGAAAGCATAACCACTATTGGTAGCTCTGTAGAACAAATAGTCCTTGGTAGACAGTGTGCATTTGAAGGATGCACCATATTCATGCTAGCAATATAGAGCCAAATTTGTATTTATGGCGTACTTGCAATCCATTCAATTCTGTTTCCATTTGAACACGCTGGTGAAATAGAGTGCAATATTCTCTTTCAGTTACCAGCACAAGATGCACAACTCAAGGCAGAGCTCCTGATAGCCAGGGAGCACACAAGAGCTGATGACTGCACAGAGTCCACCAGGGATCTTGTTATGCCAATCCAATTAACCTGGAAAATGCTCAGCTAGCACCGTGCTCTGGGCTCACACACAGATGGAAAATGGGCTGTTCAACTATTGTGTGTGCAAGGCAGGCTTCTCATAACTCCCAAGTCAGCAGAAACATTTAAGCATATGCTTACCATTAATGTTAAACAGGTGCTTAAGTACGCTGCTGAACAGGGAACATAACAAGGAGCACGCCTCTGGAGGCTGTGATTTTTGCTTTAATTGCTGTTGCACAGGATTTATTTGCTACCCTTAGATACTACCAACGGCCTCCTTTCCCTACCAAGACTGCAATTCTGTTAAAATTTAAGTAGGAAAATAGTAAGAAATGCTCTCTTTATGAAAAAAATCACAAGAAACCAAGAAACAAAACAAGGTGTATCTGTAAAACCCAAGATACTGAAGCAGAGGAGATTTTAGTTTTTTTTAATTCCTAGAATCTTTTACAGATTTTGATTCCCAAAAGAATAGCCAAATCCAACCAAATAGGACCTTCCTTAACAATACTTTTAATGCATTACAAATGTAGATGTACATGGTTAATGAAAATGAAATAAAATGCACAGAGAGTAACATAAAAACAACAGAGAATATAACATTAACTTCTCTTCCCTGAGAAAAATGCTAAACAGTGAGACCAGGAAAGGCTCAGTCATACTGAACTACAATTAATTTCTGAATTACTGCTCTACCCACAGCATTTTATACATCCTTCATGTAGACCACAGATACAGTTTTTAACAGAGTCAATAAACTCAGAGCTCATGAATAGTCATACTCCTGCATTACAATCACTCGCTTTACAAACTAGATCTTCGTAAGTGGTACTTTCAGCCCCCTCACAGCCAGATGAGAAGGCATTATTATGAGCATATTTTTTACATCCTTATAATTAGGCACTAGAAAAAAAAGCAATACAAGCTTATTTCTAGGTTACTCTGGTTATATCATAGGCTGCAGAAGAACTACTCAGTATTTACAGAAAACATGTCAAGCTATAATTTCAATTTTTCTCCGCGTTTTTAATAACGTCAGTCCCAAATGATAAACAAATAAAAATCTTTCATTTTCGGCATGTTTTCCAGTTTAACATCATCAGTGAAAACAAACAAGCAGAAGTGCAGGCACACAGCGTGCTCTGGGGAACAGCTGATGGAGGAGCTCATGGGGCTCTCCATAGGGACAACTTATAAAATTAGATGAAGTAAAAAATATAGAGTGCTTGTCTTAACCACCTTACTCTGCTTTTCTTCTGCTTGCTTTCTTACCATGCAGTTCACCTTTTTTATTTGTTTTTCCTGTCAACTGCAGTATATTTCACTGTTGTTACCTTTTAAAAATTACTGCAAATCCCTGGTGACACAGCATATGGTAGGGTTATGTGTTGAGACTCAGATCTGAAAAGACCTGAGCCTCACAAGAAGTTCTTACTCATTTCAGCAGGAGTAGTAAACCCATTAAGTTTGGCAAAAGTTTTGCTTGAGTAAGTGCTGAATAATGACTACAGAATGAGGCTATGCAATATGTGACTGGAATTCATGCCAAGTCTATCTACACATGCCTGAGTTGACAAAATCTTCTGGCCAGTATTCCCTGTAACTTGAGAGGGATTTTCCACAGCATTGACCACTCTGTTTACCATCCATTGCTTGACCTGAGCATACAGTGTTCACCACTGCAGCTCATTCCACTGTCTTGAATTGTTTGTTCTCTCATACTTGCTTTGATTGGACATTTGTGTGCATCTCCGGATAACCCCTTAAATCATTATTCCACAGTAATTAGGAATGAGATGGTGGGACTACTTCATGGAAACAGAGACACACTATGAAAAAGGTTTTGTCACAAAATAAAATCCTGAATTAGTTGCTGGAGGTACACAGAGTTTGCAGCTCTTCTACCGTGCCTTGCAAGTGTGCAACTTGGGAACCACCTATTTCCAACTGAGGGTTGGACTCAGATCCAGTTACACACACAATAATTCTCCCCCTGATCAAGATACAACAGGCAATTCCACTGTTCTGTTCCCACTCTTCACTTCTATACCAATGAAGAGGATATTGCTGGGCATACAGAACCCAGAGGGAAAATTCTGTGCTCAGAAACCACTAGCAAGGCACACACTTCTTCCCAGAGCACAGCATAAACATTTCAACATGGGTGCTCCAGGAATTCCCAGGAACTCACCAATTCCCTCGCCTCACCAATCATAGGTGCACAAAGCCAGTTTTTGCAAAAGCAAAAATCATTTTGACATAATCTTGATAATCCACTCCAAAGGCAACAGGACACAACAAATGTAAACCCTGCGTGATGCAATGCAAGCTTTGTTTGCTACAGCATCCTAAAGAGGATAGAAAATCCATGCAATCTACAGGTGAATGCAGGATACAGCTGGGTCCCAATTCTCTGTGTACTGCAGGCATTCAGGCTCTAATGGTTTAGATTTATTTTTAAAATTGCATTCTCAACTGCAGCCTTTTCAAAAGGACTGAATACTATGGGAACTTCCTAAATGCAATGCTCCATTGGGAAGGAATGCCAAGCTTACTAAGTAACAGCATTATGCATTAGTGGATTACATGAGATTTAGAGTACATAAAACAATTTAATAAATGGGCTTTGCTTGTTAATCTCACGTGAGTCACTGCGTAGTACAATACTGTACAGAGAGCACACATGCAAACACAGACCCAGAAGAATAAACCCTCATATTGCACTTGTGATGACATTAAACCATTTGGATTAAATAATTTTAAAGCCAAGGGTGCACTATAATGTTTTAGGACAGCTCAGTGTGCACACACAAACCATGGACCAAGAGATTTTCTGCTACAAGATGGCATCTTGCTAAGATGGAGCTCCTCTCCTGCTACAGCTGGGCTGTGCTGCTGGGAGACTGGACCTGCTTCTGCACAAGCACCCAGGGACCTGGGAAAGTAAAGCTCCAAATGTGGAGCTCATTTATCTTCACATGCCACTGCAGATGTAGTTGACAAAGCCTGGGCAGATGAGCAGAGTGGTTTTTGTCTGATGTAATAGCAGAGGTAGAAGAGGGTTCTTAGTTTCACTTAAAATGCTCTGGAATATCTATGACAATGTTGAAGCCACAGACAGACCCATCACTTAGATACCTGCAGGGTAGATGTTTATGGATCAGCTTGTATCCCATAATTCCTTGAGTCAATAGAGAGAAGGTGGCATTTAAGAGTGCAGGCACTCTTGCCCATTTTACACATCTACATGAAGATGGGATGAATCATGGCCCAGACTCCACTGACTAATTTGTAGAGTTAGCCCAGGCTGACTAACTTAGATATAAATGTCTATACTGAAGAAGCCAGTGTTTAGTCAGAGGAACCCTGTGCCCATCTTGTTCTAATGAAGAATTACCACACTCCCACAGAGACTGTTCCAGCAGTTCATCACCTTCACTGTAAAAACCGGGCACTTTATCTTCTAGTTTGGAATGCTCTGATTCCAACTTCCAGCTCTCAGTCTCGTTTTGTTTTTGTCAGCTGCATCAAAGAGCCTGTTGGTACTAAGGGTTGGCCACCAACAAGAGGTGTTCTTGGGGCATGATTCCCTGTTGCCTTCCCCTTCACATAGCCAGTTAGGCCAATACTGAGAGAGTGCAAAGCTCTGCCAAAAAATGAGACCTCTAAGATACACAAGAGTGACACTCGAAACGTGCTGTGTAGTGTCTGCTGGCAGTTGAAAGACTCATTCCACAGCGTGGAAAGAGAAACTCTCCTCATCAAATAAAGCCTCAGGCCATCAACATCTACAAAACTTACATTTCAGGTATTTATCTTAACATGCAAATCCAGACTTCATTAATGAATAAATGTAACCCCTGAAATAAAAATGAATGCAATACTGTCTTCCCAGGTGCACAGACAGCTCTGTGGCTCTGTTGCTGCTCAGGGCTCTACAGCCACCCACTCAGCTGTCATTCACTAAAATCATAACAGTCCCTTCTACTTCTCCTTTTACTGCTTGGGAAAGCAGTGAAAAGATTCAGAAAGAGAGGCAGGGAATAGACTGTCCGTGAACAGTCAGACAACTCAGAGGGGGAAGACAGGAATTAACACAAAGTGCACCTTTTTCCTTGCAAGCAAGAGGAACCAGAGAAGCTGCTGAGGAATACTGAAGAAAAAGATGCAGGTGTGAGGAGCACCATCTGATTCAAGATTCTGAACCCTTCTGACAGTGAAAATTAAAGTCAGACCACATGCCCTCCTTCAATCTCACAGTGCTAAATAGCAAGCCGGCACTGCAGAGTGCTTCCCACAGCTCTCAAAGTTATTCTGAGGCAGCCTGGCACCATGTGTTTTTCATGGGTCCTGCATCTTTAGCAGATCCCTTATAATTCCAGGCTTTGTATTTCTCTATTCCCTAAGTAAGGATGTATTTAAAAGGACACTACATTACATGGACAATATTAGGATCCTACAAAGCCTGTGGAGCTCTCTACCATCCCACCTTAAATGTAAAAAGACTCCTAATTTCCACCAACTAGCAACAGGACATTAGAACAGTCTCAGCATACCTTACAGCCTCCCCATAATGCAGCAATTCCAACACCTTCTATGGATTGTACTCCTGCTGCACATTCTACCCTAACAAAGTTGAACCCCTGTTCCCCTTTATGCCTGACCCAGAAATGACACCAGAATGTTACAGCCCTCAAAACATAACTTGCCTTTCACTAAGCAGCCGCAATCCCAAAGAATTTTTTGCTGCAATTCTTCCTATAGTATCAGCAACTGAATTCCTGCCTGGCTTTAAACTTCAGCTGAACTCATGGTAGCTCACCTGGGAACTGCTGCCACTGTTCCCTTGCTTTGGGTTCAGGAGCTCCCTGTGTTTCAGCTGAGGTAGTAGACAAATAAGGCATAGTACACAAAATCTGGATTGCATTTGGCTTCTAAGTTAAGCTGAATATAAGACAGAGGGAAAGCTAAAGTAGCAGGAAGCTGCACTGGATCACAAATTCCACTACATACGTCAGTGTGGGAATTTTTAAAAAAATTAATCTTTACACAGCTTCTTTAGCCCATGTTAGGACAACTGCATTCTTGGCTGAGAAGAACTTCACCCTGTTTCAGTGCCATGTGATTGAACACTGCAAGAAACACATCTCGAGGTAAATTATGGCAAAAAAGGCAAATCACAATGGAACACCAAGGTCTTATTTATTTTAGTAAGAATTTATTTCTCCTGAGAGGCACCAGAGTTGTGTTTCTGAAGAAAGAGCAGGAGCAGTCCTGGGGTGGCAGAGTAGCTTAGTCTTCGTGTCAGTTGTACCCTTGAGGTCTCTGAGGCCTCAGAGGTGCTAGCAGACTTCCACAGGGATAAGAGTTTCCACTGGGCTTATTTTTATTTGGATTTCTTATATGTACATCAAAACTGCAGCTATCAGAGCTGGAATTTAAATGGTCATACTGAAAATCTCAATCTCCAGACTCCCCTACAAGTCCTCTCAATGAACCCAAAACATCTCTTTTGCCCTATTTATACATCTTTCATCAGAGTAAAGCAGAAACATGACACATCTACCACAGCTTCTCTTGGCAGTTTCCAAACACTCAAGCAACTGCAGGTTAGACTGCAATTCAGAACAGAGGTTTCACAGCAACATCTTTCTAACACACATAGACAGAGCAGGGTGCTCACTGCTTCCACTGGCCACTAAGGGTGCCAAAGTAACAGCCTGCTCACACACAGCACATTCATTTGCCTTCCAGACCCCTCTGCACTCCCCCAAGCCCATTGTTCCCACTCTCCTAATTGTCTGCAACCAAAGGTGGTAGCTCCTTATTACCCTTGTCACAGTTGTACCTCTAACCAACTGGGATTTACACAAGTGCGTGTGAGAGAAGAATCTGGCACTCCAGTAAAGGCCCTCTTCCAAACAGCTCTTTTGGATACAGTTGTTTGCAAATCCATCGAAAACAAACAAAAAGCCTGTGAACATGATAGATCAGTACCTGGGGAGACACGGGGAAGTGCAGAATAAAACACAGGGCTGGCACTACTGTCCTTGACCCGACAACTGGACGTGTAAGGAAAAAGACTGGAATATTTTAATGAAATAAATTATATAGCCATACCTACAGTTAGGATAAAATGCAAGTCATTGAATTTACCTCCCAAAGTGATAAACGTTTATCTCCATACCGTATTGTTGCATATTAACTTCAAATACACTGTGGAAAACTCAAGGGTACATCAGTTCTTACTAGGAGAAACTACTGAGTATTAATCACTCCCTACAGCTTTTATGTAGAATTAAGAGAAATCCCATTGTAAGAGCCTGAGCTATTTCTGTAAGTTGCATTCCCCTGGCTCAAATGATGAATGGGAAATACAGCAGTAAAATAAAAATAGGCACCTTTCCAGGTAAATGCTGTTGTTCTAAAAAAAAAGAAAAAAAAAAAAAAAGGGGCCCTAGTAAAATACTGCCATAGGGATAAAAACATTTATCTCAGTGTCACAAGAATGGCTTCGTTTTTTGCTGGTCTAATTAGGTAATAAAGAAATCACAGGTATAGTGACTCCATGAGGTATTACCACACTTAAAAAGGGTCCACTGCATGGCCAGGGACCAGTGTGTCAGTATTATCACTTGCTGTCACACCATTTTAGGAATGAAATAGCTCAATTTAACAAAGATTTTTAAAGAGAAGAAAAATCAATACGTAGTTAGAAGCTTGTCAGGATTCTAAGCAACAGCAAAACTGCCAGAAAACAAACAAACAAAAAAATAAAGTCATGGTGGGCTTTGAATTTTCAATGACTCTTTGGATTTTGCTGAGGCACTTAATGCAGGGCACACTGTAACGCACCTCCTGGGATTCCACACACCCCAACCCTGTACTCTCAGTCACTGCCAGGTATGTGAGGGAGGTCATCCACAGCATAGGATGTGACTTGAGCAGTTCAGGATTCTAATTTTAATTGTAACGAAAGTGGTACAAAAGCAAAAATACTATTTTTTAAACAACAGCTTAAGGAAAAGAAATAAGTGGTGGTCTTAACTTGTTGGAACTTCCATCAAAAGTGTACCTCAGTTTTCAGGATTAGATCTGCTAAATACTATCTTGAAGAAATATAAAATCTATTCAAGTATCTTAAAGCTCAAATATTCACCTAAACTTAGTTCTTGCTTCAATAAACTGCAGATCCAGCTGCAACCACAGACCACATTAACACAGAAACCAGGTCTGTGTGGTTGAGGTGGTCCATAAAAACAGACCTTATCTAAAGAAATTTCCTGTCCCTCCATCAAAATCAAATGTAACGGTTTGCTTGTCTTTAAATTTGATTCCCAGTGTCTCAAAAATGAGGTGTCCAAAGAAAACCTTGCATTGAAGTCCAGGGAGACTGCCCCAAGTGACAGAAGTAACTGGGACTTAGCAGCCTGAGGGGCCAGATCTTGCTCCTGTCTGAGTCAGAGGCAAAAACTCCTGTGTCTGGCTGAAGGCTGGAGTTGTGGACAGCCCCTGCTACCCAGCCCTGCGTGCAGATCGATCACCCAGCCTCTGCTCATCCCGCAGAGCTGTGGATATGCGGATTCATTTTGCCACGCGCAGAAGCGCCAGCCAGAAATCCCAGCAGAAGCTCCAGCCCTGTGCTGAGTGGCAGTGGGGGAATCCCTTCCTGCACCTCATTCCCTGACTTCAGAGACTAGCAAAGAAAATGTGCAAGAGGTTTTTGTTAATTCTGTGATTTTACACATTCCGTGTATGTGAATTATGCTCATCCTGTACTTGAAACAAACAGTGTCATCTCAGCTGGTTATTTTCTCTTACAGATAGAGAACATCCTAACCAAAGGCTGTAATGACTACTAGGATGAGTAGCTTAAGCAGATAATAGTCTCAATTTTCGCACATTAAAGAAGTTCCAGCACTACGTATTTCCCAGGTATTTAGGAAATACAATAAAAGGAGCATGCTGCAATCACACAGGCTGTGCAATTCTCCGGGAAAAAAACTGTTTGTAGAAGTTCCTGTTCAGTTCCCTTACTTGAATTCACAGGTCACATAGCATTGCACCTTCCTCTTAAACGCTACTGCTGGAAAAAGCAGTATTATTAGAGTTGGAAAAGGAGGCACTCCCTTAAAAAGCCAGCAAGGCATTTTACTACAGAACTTGATTAAAGGATGGCGAATACTTTGGCTGCTTCTTGAACACGTCAACAGAAGGCACGAGAGAAACAGATACTACCTTTGCATTAAATATTAACATTTCCCCTCACAGGGGAGGCACAACACAGACAGGAGCGCTCTGCCTGAGCAGAGAGGGGACAGAAGACCAACAGGTACCCTTCACGAGCTTCAGGTTATTTGAAATAAGTTGGTTTTAAGGCGAAGCGCCCTGAAGGCTCTCCCAGCCTGCGGTGAACCCCCGCCCCACCGCAGCGAGCTCCTCTCGGCTGCGGAGCCGCCGCATGCGGGGCCCCGCGCACCCCCGGCCCCGCCGCCCCCAGCGGGTCAAGCCAGCAGGCAAAACACACCAATATATTTCCATCAGCACAAGATGGCAACCAGCACTTCTTCCGGCACAGCAGCTGCACGCTTTTATTTTTTCCTTAAGGGAGGAAGGGGATTATTGAAAAGGCATCCCGAGTAGTTTGCTGGGGTTTTTTGGGTTTGTTTTTTGTTTTCAAATGGCATCTAGACAAATGTTTCCTGTAGTAATGCCGGAGGAAAGGCGAGGCAGCCCCCACAGCCCCCAGCTCACGCACACACATCGTGGTCATCAACTTGGCGAAGTTGGCCGTGCCGGGGCGCGATGCCCCAGCGAGCCCCGCGCTGCGCCCCACTCCCCCGGCAAGGGGGGACGCCGCGGCACCCCCAAATCCCCCGCCGCCCCCTTCAGCGGGGGGACAGACACCACGCGGGGCACGGACGCCAAGCAAAGCCTCCTCTGCTGTCTCCCCGGCCAGCCCAGCCCCAGCAGCGGCGGCTCCGCACCGACCGTGCGGGCGGGGAGCGGGCTCCGGCAGCGCCGAGCCGCGCAGGGAGCCCCGGCACTTACTTACAGTCACTGGAGGCGCCAGCAGCAGCCACTTACCAGCATGTTTCCTTGCATTTTAGCCGTTTGAAACATTGCCTTTTCCTTCATTTTTGCCGTGTGTGTGCGTGCGTGTGCTGCTCCCCGAGAGTTACTTAATCCAGCGGCTGGATCACTTTAGTGAAGAACTGGCGTGCACTTGCGATGGCTCTTTTTGGTGTGGAGTGGAGGGGACTACGAGCAGCAGAGGGGGAGGGTGCCTGCTTTCTGTCTTTTCCTTCCCCACCCTTTTCAATATATCTTTCTCCTTTTGACCCAAAGGGGA
>WEKY01028533.1:0-10012 GCA_013390045.1 Picathartes gymnocephalus | reverse complement strand
AAGCTTTTTTTTTTTTTTTTTTTTTTTTCCAGTAAAGGAACTGCAGACGTGTCCATGCACCCTTTTGTTATGCCCATCTGTAGCACTTTGACCTCTGGTCCTTCACAGTTTGCAGCATCTTCACTTCATAGGCAATGGGTGTTCATTAGAAATAGGACAGAACATGTGCAATCCCATAGTGTTGTTCACACTCCAGTTTTCTTTAAGCCACCCAGCTGTTCAAAGATACATAAATACAAAATCTCACCCAAGACGTTAAGCTGGTATCTCAAAAATGATGATAATGGGAAAAGTGAGACTCCAAGACACTTGTGGGAAGTGCCAATGGCAGCTGATGCTGGTACCTTTGAGGATTACCTGGGGGAGCTTTTGTTTCACAAAAATGCCACCCCTCACTTGAAGATCTTGATTACTGTCTCCCTTGTCTTTATTTGGGAATAGCTTATACCTTATACAAGGTGCATTTTGAGCAGGAAGTTCTTCACTATGTTCCTCAAACTCTGGTCTCAATTTCTTTACTTTGTTTTTGGTGTTTTATCAGGCAGTCCTTTTCCCATCTCAGTTTTTATCCTTAGGTGTTTTAATTATGTACAATTGCAAAATATACCTGTACTTCACTGTTAGTAGTTCCATTTACCTCCTGCATTACTTCACACACCAACAGAAATACTTACCATACATGGAACTCTGGCAGTAGTGGTGTTTTGGATATTTTTACATCAGCTTTGTCCTAATGCAGTTCCAGTGTTTATCTCTTATTTTTATTTCATATTTAATTTATGCACTATTGGCATAAAAGTAGCAATTATCTTGATTAAAACAGCTTTGTTTAAAGTTGAGATTACTGGCAAAATGCTTAGTTTCACCATTGACAGGATCCAGGGCTTTTTCTTTTATTAAACACCGACCAGGGTCCATTTGGCTGGAATTTGTACATTACTGTGTTTCCACTTTTGCCATTGAAGTCTGACCCTATAATCCAGAGACTTTCAGAAACAGGAAACAAAAGTGTTTTGCAGAGTTGTGCAAAATGACACTGATGATGGTGTGGCAAAAATGCCAAACACATTATGAGAGAGAATTCTTGTTTACAGCTTTTAATTCTTATTTTCTGACTGACTTGACACTTTGAGAAAAGACATAGTGAATGGTTTATCTCTGAGAAGTTTTATGACCAGAGTCCACCCTTGGATGTTCCCAAAGCTGAGTGGATAAAGCCCTGGTCATCCTGGTCTGATGGGAGAGCTCACCCTGCTCTGATCAGGAGCTTGGGCTAGAGACCTCCTGAGGCCTCTTCCAGCCCAAAGGGCCACAGCACCCCAGACAGAGTGACCCTTTTTGTTACAGATCAAAATGTCTCTTTAACAAATGACTTGCTCTGTTGCTTCCTGCAATGATGCCAAAACTGCATCCCTCATGCTTCCCAAAGACTTCAGGTTCTGCTGATCAGGATCTTGGCTGGTAACTTTCACTCCTGAACCGCTTTTGCTTGGCTGATGGAACAGCTAAGGCTTGGTCTCAGATCTAGAAGTGTGAGACTAAGCCGTGCTGCAGATTTGCACCCCGGGCTGTGGCCCGGAGATTCTCTTGCAAACAGTGACACTGTCCCTCAGATTTGGAACATTTAGGGCAGCTACAAGTGATACAACAACATAACTCCCTCAAGTGCATTAATCTGGCTGGACTCCCTGTCATCCACCATTCAGACATTTTTTGAGTTCTTCTTCTTGATGGATGTTCTCCATGTCATTTTAATGGAAATTCGCTAGAGCTGCAACAAATACTCTCACTGAACAAGGAATCAAGTTTTTTATGGTTAGGAAGTGACATGGTGAATGCAGAAGTATGATCTGAAATTTCTTCCCCATTTTTGCAGGGAACATTTTTTTTGCTTCCTTTGAATGATGTGGAAGGACAGACAATCACCCTGGGACCCAATAAAGTAATGTGATTTAAGTAGCTGAAAAGCTACTGTATTTAAGACCAGCGATCTAGCCCAGGAAACCTCAATAAAACATGAAAATATTCCTTCATCATATCAGGCTTCCTCTCAGAGGGAAAATGTTAAAATTCATTACTTTTGCATTCCTTGCTTTAGTCTCAGGGCACCTCCTTTGCCAGTAGAGTTACTTTTGATGTCAATGTGGGAAAGTTTGGCCCAGACTCAGCTGCATCTTAACAGCAAGGTCTGAAGTGAAAATCCTGTATATAAAAGGGTTTTTTTGCAATCTGTCAATTTGTATCTAAGGTTCGTAACAGGAGGAAAACCCCGGGAAATCAGAAAGTTTTCATTTTAAATCTGATCTAGAGATAGCCTCCATACTTCAGGTACTATGACAAAACCAACATGGCATCTTCATCCACCAACATTTTTATAGGCTGGTTTGAGGAAATGTGCTTTTCTCACATCTCTCACAGAATGAGATATAGGAAAAAAAAAAATAAAGCCTCATAGATTTTCTATTCTTTGTGGGTTTCAGTACTCTGAGGCTGACCTTCTTTATCTCAGAAGGAACACAGGCTACAATGCTTACATCCTATTCACAATACTTTATTTAAAGCCATGTTGATAAGAGACTGGGAGAATTTATTTTATCAAATAAAACCCATTCAATGCATTTGATGCTGGCTCTCCTCACTCCCCAAACAAGCCTAGGAACAGTCCTTCTGAATAGAAGGAAAGAATGAATTTCATACAGTATTAGCTGGCTGCAGAGCACAGACGTTCATTTTTCAATATTTTGAAAGAAAAATCTTTTAAGAATGTAAGACCACAGACGAATATAACAGCTGCTGTAATAAGAGTCTGCTCTAAGAGCATCAGGATTTCACTTCCTCTCCTTAATTTAAGGTTACTTTTTACTGTCTTCAATAAAAGTATTTGTGTTTTCAAAATGTGGCAAATGTCTTTTCCTCTCAGTCAGACCCTTTTGTGAGGTTCCTGTCTGCTACCTCTCAGCTTGATGCCACAAGCCTACGCCCAGGCTTCTCTCCAACTTAATTTCAAGACTGTGTTCTCTACGACTGGGCTAAGCCATATTACTCTTTTGCTCTGAATTCTCCCCATCCTCTGCATCCCACCAGACCCAGGCCCCCAGCACATTGTTTTGTCATGTGACTCACATCTTCTTCCCTTCCCTGGGCCCACAGTCTGAGCTGAGCACCAGGGGAGGCTGATTTGCACTTTCTGTCAAGCCTCCAGGAAATCTGGTGCTTTCCAGCAGAAATGCTGAGGGGGAACCCAAATCTCAAATGCTTGAGATCAGATCATTGAGACTGGAAGGACCTCAGGAGGTCTCCAGCCCAAACTGACAATGAAGCAGTGTCAGCTGTGAGGTCAGACCAGGTTGCTCAGAGCTTTGCCATGTCTTGAAACCCTGCAGGAATTGGGATTGCACAGCCTCACTGGGCAACCTGTTCTAATAGATGACTGCTCTCACAGGGATAAATATTTTCCTTATATTCAGTCTGAACTTTTCTTGTTTCAACTTGTGCCTGTTGTTTCTCATCCTCCTTACACATCTCACTGTGAAGAGTTTGGTCCCATCTTCTCAAAAACCTCCCCAAGAAGTTGGAAAGCTGCTGCCAGGTCCCCCCAAGCCCATCTCTTCTCCAGGCTGAACCAGACCACCTCCCTCAGCCTCTCTGCAAGGGTTAAGTGTTCCAGTCCCTGACCCTCCTGGTGGCTTTCTGAACTTGTTCCAATTTATATCAGTCAAGTAGTGAGGCCCCAAAGATGAACCACAGATGTGATCTAGTGAGTGCCAAGAAAAGGAGATAACAGCTGAGGCAGAGATCATCTCTAGTACTTGCTTTGTTATTAAATTATAATATTCAAGAGGAATGGGATTGGTGAGATCCCAAATGAAATAGTTGAGTGTTACACTGTGCAACACTAAATTAGTCAGAAACAGCTTTAGTATTAGAAAATTCCATAAGAGTATTTAGTAATGCAACACTGAAAAAAAACCCCCAGAGAACTACAGCAAGGAACAATTTTTTTTCCTAAGTAGATCTATTTTGAGAATTTCATTGCTTAAGCCATGCTACATGTCTCTTCTGAAAAAACGTCACTCCTAATATCCTAAAACTTTGCCCAAGTATTTACAGCTTCTAGCCTTGTCTTCTAAGGAAGTCTTGGCTTGTCTTCCAGAGAAGAAATTGGAGAGAAAGATAAAGTACATACACTGTTAAATAAATTTAAAATTTATTTCTGAGGATCACTAATTCTTCAAGAGATTAGAATAATGACAGAGCAGCTGCTGTTAAAAAGTTAATATTTGCTAGCTTTTACTGCATGAGGGTACTTAAACTATCTTTGTTAACATAAATGGGAGAGTCTGAAACAAAGGAAATTATGTTATCTCAGTCAGCATCATCTGTTTCCTGAGGAAAAAGTGAATATGATAGAAACCTCTGAATTTTAGAATTTAATATATTTTGATTAATTTTGTTTTAATTTCTTAGATTTTGGTGGGTTATTACCAACCTATTCTCCGTGTTATTTTTTTGACAGCATGTTCATTCACTTCTCATCCCTCCTAGTTAAATGTAGGACTTTAAAACATCAAATGCTCAGGGAATTTGCAATGGAACAGCTGAACACTGTTGTCTTTGAGAAAAGACTATGTTCCCATTACACCAACAGGAGTGTATTTTCCCAAGGGTATAACTGGACAGTTTATTCCTCAGGTACCAATTTCCCAAGGGAAACAGCTCAACACATCTGATGTCTCTTAACACTACTGAGACAATAAACACCTATATATGTGCTTTGGCATTTAGTACTTAGGAAACATGGTAATTTGTTAGATTCATCAGGGATTTGACTTGAGACACATCACCTCTGGACAGCTCCCTGGAACTCAGTCAGCTCCCCGTTATCCCTGAGTGAATTATTCATCTGCAAATAGACCATGGGGGCAGTACAGAGATCCCCAGCCTGCTTTCACATAGCCCAAGATAACCCCAAGAGCTCACAGTCTCAGTGGGGCACTGCCTTTTAGTTTGTTATGCTGAACCTTCTGAGCTCTCACAAAAGCAGATTGGATGGGGGGGTCTCAGACTCATGTCCACAACAATAATGAATGTGCTGTATTTTTACTTTCTTAGCTAGAAGTACCAAAGGTATTTCATTCATGAGTCCCTGTCCATACTGAGCACGAGGTTTCCTCTGAAGACAAGCAGCAGACAAACTCTAGAGTGCAGCCCAAGCATGAAGTGATGTTGACAGCTGCACGAGGGCAAAATCTGGAGGATTTCCACTAGAAGTATAGATTCTACCTTAAGGCTTCTTGTTTTTTCACATTTCCAGCTTTTAAACTCCATTAATAAAAGCTAAAAATACACAGAGTTCAAATAATTACTTTTCCATGAATGAAATTGAAGTTGCTAAGATATTCATTGTAGGAGGAAAAGCATTCAGAATATGATTTCTGCATCATGTCTGGGCGTATGAAATTTAAATGCGTGGGGATGCTAGGAAAATCTGGGCAGAATCATTAGACTCACTAGTTGTAAGAGGAAAATGCTAATAGGAAGCATTATGGGACTTTGTTTTTCAGGCAAGTACCACGTCTGGTTAATCAGAGCTAAAGATTTTTATTCTTCAAAAACTAGAAGTCCTGCTGTAGAATTATAGACTCCTCATTAATCTTTTCTAGCAAGTATCCTCACCCTTAAATGTACTTTGGATTTCCATCTGGATTTCACCAGTTCCAGTGCCTGGCAAATGGATCCCATTGTTTTTGCTAAATTAAGAGTATCCTGTGCCACCAAGCTTCTCCCAGTACAAGTGGAGACTGCAGAGCTTTAAAAACAAATCCATAAATCCACACAAAAGCCTAACTAGAATATAGTATGCTGAAAGCAACATATGTGCTAAGGTTTTCTCATTACCACTGAAATGAAAATATAGACAGACTTGTGGTAAACATTTGAAAGTTTGTTATGCAACAGATTTTATCCTCTGAAACAAGTTTAATTTTATTTCAATACCATTCTGACAGTTACATTTTTTAATCACAATTATGTTGAGAATGCAAAAAGCATCAAAATCTCCTTCTCTCAAGTGTTCACTCCTGACAGTGATTCCAGCCAAGTTGGAAAGATACCAAAACCACAAGTCCCAGAACCAAGAAGGATCTCACATTCTGCCAAGAAAATGCCAAGCACTAAGAGCCAAGGAGGCTCATCCCTTTGAAATCAACACAAATCCTGTCACTGAAGCCACAGCTGCAGCCAGGATCTACCCTTAAATTTTCCTTCATCACCACAACGAGTCAAGCTCTACTGGTATAAAATAGCCCAGTTCCCACTGAAGCCAAGCAGAAAACCTGGACCCACAAATGAACCTTCTGTTCAGCACAAGCGCTGCTGATGGCACATTGCTCAGACGGCATTCTGCCTTTGGTATATGTTATTTCACTATTCCAATGCATTAGTCCTGCAGATAACTTATTTTGTGAATATCAATGAATTTCTATTTAATTTGTGAAGCTGTATAGGATCTTTTAGGTAGATAATTTAATGCTTGCCAACTTTCATTAATTTTTAACTAGGCTTTCTAGCCTGGAAGACATACTGAAACATTCTCATTTCAGATCAGGTGGGTCTATCTTTTGATTAAAGAGCCAATTTTTTTTCTTTCATTGTGATACGGATGATTAAATTTCTCTGCTAATTATCTGTATCACCTCAGAACACCCTGTGCCTGACATAAAATATTTCAACAAAATAAGACTACATTTAATTGCATTACTCCTTTTCTTAATGATGAGAGTTTGATATAAGCCTGTCAATTCACTTTGAGTTCTTCTCCACCCTGAGGGCAAAGATAATGTTCCTTGCTGTTGGATGATGTTCCTACAACACCAGCAGATATTTTTTTCTTTACTTTGTAGTGGACTTTCAGTGGAATTTTAGTACATTAGGTGACCAAATATTGCTGTACAGGCATTTTAACACACAGTTTATTCTTCTTAGGTATATTTTTTAATTATTTGAGGCCAGGTACCTAAGTTTCCTTCCTTTTGAAGAAATTGGTATCATGCCTTCAAGTAATCTTGTTGTCTTTTGATGTGAACAAATTGCTAGAATGGTGTTTTGGAGTTCTCCAAAGTCAAGGATTTAGTTAACCTGTCGTGACAATCACTTAATTTTCATTATTTGGTTTTATGAAAGTGTGAACTTTCTAGAGTAGGGCCTTTACTTTATCATATTTATAAAATGTTGGCGCAAACAGGGCCCTGACATCTATCCAATAATATATAATATTACAATAGGATTTTTGTTTTTCCCATGTTAGTAAGATGGGTGCAGACCAAGAGTTTATCTCTGAATGCCTAATATATTTAGGAATAATAGTCAAGGATCTAATTACTTTTGCCAGTTTTCAGCTCTCAATCAAGGTATACAGAATGCAGGTATACATCAACATTTTGCCTTCAGTTAAAGACAGTGCTAATGGAACCAAAAGGAACTTTGGAAAAGTTATTATGAATTTTTCTAGGTATTAGTTCAGGTTACCAGCCTTGGGGTAGAAGAACCAAAGTTTAAACCTGCCTTGGACTTTATTTTGGGGAAGCTCTATTTTACCTGGAATCATAAATTAATACATCCTCTCAATATCTCAATATCTTTCTAATGCACCCTATTGTGTTTAATGTAGACATAGTCATTTAAAGGTGAAGAAGCAGCTACGTAAAGAAAATGGTGTTCATTGCAACAAATGCCTGGAAAGCAGCAAAGAAAAAGCTCTAGAAGTCCCATTAAAAAAATAAGGATTATGCCATCTTTCACTTACAAGGACACATAAATGGGATTTCAGGAAATTCAGCTATTGATGCTCATTATGGGGAGGTGAGAGGAACCTCTGTAGACTCTCAGCTAACTTAGGCAGATGCAGTGTGTCCAAGTAGATTAATAAAAATATTGTTTTGCTCCAATACAGCACAGAGAAGCTTACTGGGATGCTCTACAAAAAGGTATGAGAAAAAACACACGTGGCTCAAAACCTTGGGGTTCCTCCCCCTCTCTGTGGAG
This sequence comes from Picathartes gymnocephalus, assembly GCA_013390045.1. Lineage (NCBI taxonomy): Eukaryota > Metazoa > Chordata > Aves > Passeriformes > Picathartidae > Picathartes > Picathartes gymnocephalus. Next base: position 1,969 of record WEKY01028533.1, on the reverse strand, counting down.
TGACTGTCCGGGCAGCTCACCTGGCTCCTGAGCGACCACCCTGCATGGAAGGAGAACCAAAACTTGAGCCATCCCTTTGAAACAAAAGAGTTTGTCCCTGGAGTCTGGGTGAAAGATGGCATCTGCTGTGTGCTGATCACTGGGTTGCCATTACAGCTCCTTCGATGTGGCACAGGGGAGAATAATTTCAGTCTTTTGGGTGCCACCACCTCCGGGAAGCACATTCCCCACCTGATCCCAAAATCAAGAGATTTTTAAGATGTGTTTCCCAGAGCAGCACTGAGTGAGGGATCCTGGCCAAGGCTGCTGGCAGGAGGAGACTCTGAGCTGCCGGCTTGGCCGACAAGCGAAGGCCATGGCCACGATGAAATGCAGGATGCTTGTCTGGAATTCAGTGTGGAGCCTCTCTGTGATTTCAGTGGGCTTTCATTATCTATTTTGTTTTCTATTTCAGTCTTAGTTGTTCTCTTTCCTTTTTTTCTGAGAGAGGAATAGAGCTCAGTGGTTGGTTTGGCAAGAGGCTATGTACATATAATTTTTTTTTGCATAACAAAATATAATTAGAAAATGTAAATATAACTTAACTCTATTACTGCACTGAACAATAAAATGACCACAACACAGGCTACTCTGGTGCTCTGATAATTCATCATCCAAATTACACACCACATCTCCATTAGACTGCCCTTTTCCACAAAATTCATCTTGCCTTGTTGCGGCTGAAAAACAAAACCAATTTATTAAGCACCAATACAAATGAAGCGATGAAGTTCAGTGTTAGGAATACATCAAGACAAAACATTTTGGGGATTACATTCTTCTCTTAGAGATAAGAATATATTTCTATGCTGAAGTTTTTAAAGGAAAAATTATTCTTCATGAGTGATTTTGTTTTGAAATGCAGCTGTTTTGCATCATGGGAGTTCATAAGACATTAACCCTTCCTGTAGGATAGATCCTTGGTTAACTGATATTGGCTTTCATCTACTGGATTTTTTTACCAGGTGTATTATGCACATCAAGGATATGGAGAACATGACTTGTACAAGGAATGTTAACCAGAAACAACAAGGGCACGAAAAGGCAAAGCCTGGTTACAAGACAGCAAAACCTTCGTCCTACACAATCAAGGAGAAAATGTGGAAGTTTCTGTGGGAATTCTGGCCATGAAAACCTTTATTTATCAAAGCCTGCAAATTGTGTCTAAGAACTGTTTAGTTTTAAAATATTTTATTAAGAATTTGTTAAGCCATTAGTTTCCATTGAAGCTGTGTCCTGTAAGCCCCCAACAACTGGTGCACCAAGTTAAGTTTTACAGACTGCTGAAAAAATTTCTACCATTTCTCACAAACTAAGCTAAAATATATTTTAAAAAATACTCTTTGTAACAAAAACTTGCATATTTATAAGAAAAGTTATTGACTTCTGTAATACCTATCTTCGAGATATTTTACAAATGGAACCCATATCAATTGTCATTTACAAAGTTTAAAAAAAAAAAAAAATGGCAAAAAAGCAAGTGGAATCACTGATTCCAAGGATGAATTAGTGGCAAATTCAAAACGTAAACAACACATTTTGACCAATCCATGCTGTAAAAGAACACAGAGATCAAGCACAGAGCAAAATGGGAAGAGTCAGAATAACATTACCACAGTGGCTCTGAAATGGAAACACATGGAAAAAGGAATTAAGGCCAGTGGAAGACTTGGAGGCCTAAAGCAAGATGTAAGTGGAATTTAGACAATTGGGTCTACAGATGAAATCATAAGAATTTCAGCTCAGCCCTCACCTCACTCTGGTACGTTTTCAGCTCCATTGGCATTGGGGTTTGTGACTTGTCCTGTGTTCACACAGACCTGGGCTCCCTCACACAAGCGCCCTGAGTCTGAGTAGCCACAGGGCTCTACAGCTCATTTGTGAGCTTGGGCTGCCTGTGTCGTGACCCGATTACTGAGGTTCTTAGAAA
>WEKY01028532.1:1703-79505 GCA_013390045.1 Picathartes gymnocephalus | reverse complement strand
CTGTAGACAACTTTTTAAAAATTTCATTCTTTGCCATTCTTGAGGTAGCAAAACTATATTGTGTATCTGCTTACTGTTGTGGAACCAAGGATTCACAGAGAATTTGAAAGCCAGTGGTCATTTTTATCCTCGCAATTAGATAACCAGCCCAAAGCTTAGGGTGGCAGAAGACACTTCATAGCAAGGGAAAGTGATGGGTGATGTTTGCCTCTCTATTGCTGGTGTTTTAAATTGTCGGCACTTTCAGATTTGTCATTTTAAGGAGATTAAAAGAATGGAAATGCATTCGGAAGTTGCAGATCTGACTTGAACAAGGAAGTCAGTGAAAGCAGTTATCTATTTTTATACTTGAATTGCCAACTGGAAGCTCCTAATTCAAAAATGGGGGAAACAATCACTCCCTCAGGAGCATGTATTCCACTACAGAGTGGTATCACTGTGCCTTCCTGAGATCTGCTGCAGAACATTTCCAGGGTTTAAGAAGTGGGCTTTGCTTAGCTGGGCTGAAAAATGCATTTGGGGATTGTGCTAGCCCCATGCCAGCTGTAGTGGAACCTGTGAAACGAGGCTTCTAAATGTGTCCCTTCTTACAAGAAAGAGATGTTTAATGAGGCTGTTTGGTTTTTATGCTAATTACATTTCCAGCTGCTGTGTGAAGATTATATGAGGCCATCCAAACTGTAATGCTGCGACATAATTCTACAATGGTGCATTGATGTTAAAATAATATAATACAATTAATCCATTAGCAAAAGTACAAATTGTGACGATTGAAAATAGATGCTGTTAATAGCATAAGCTTCTTCGTGGTATATGGATTAGAGAATAACCTCCATTGGAAATGCTGTAAGTGTTTTAGCAACAGATCAGCAATAATGGAATATCTGGCTGTGGGGAGAGAGAATGTGTGTTTGGAATAAGCTTATTCTTGTGTAAAAAGTTGTTGTATATCCTCAGCTTCTATTGCTATGACTCATGAATGGAGGGTCTTCATCAGACTGGATCCTTACAGGTTATTTTAGAATTATTTCATTTAACAACAAAATGAGTTGAACCTGCTTTTTATTTTTTGATTGCGTGTGCAGCATGGATATTAATTAGTATTTCTCAGAGCACTGGCTTTTGTTCTTTGGGTTTTCACTGCTTTTATAAAGGCATAGGAGAAAATCACATTTCACAATGACACAAAGCCATGAGGAAACCTGTCTTCACAATGATGCTTTCACTGAGAAGTGGTGTTGAGGAAGTTTTATTCCTAGAATACTGTTTTGGTCTCCGTTGGTGTTTCCTGCGGGGGGGAAATGAAGCAGGAATCCCCGAGGCCAGCATGGCAGTACCTCAGGCGAGTCCTGCTGTGACATGTGACCCGTGCTGTGATGGGGAAATGGGTTGGTATGGTCATGTGAGCATGCAGCCCAGTGGGTCTAATCCAATGGGATTTTTTAATCACAGTAGTTGCCCTTTATTTCCATGTCCATGAGCTGCATTAAAAAGGCACATACAATTCAATGTACAGGGTATTGGCAGCAGAGGTGAGAATTCCAGGTCCGCACGGATCTGAAACGTGGATGGCAATCACCCAGACAAAACTGTTAGCTTCATGAGCTCTTTCCAGGGATGCTGGGGCTAGTATGTTGAGGAATAGTTGCTAGAAAGAGAAACTGAATTGCCCTGTGTACAGGCGTTTAATAGGAAAACACAAATTATGAACTGAAAATCAAAAAAGCTTGATGAAGAACAGTTTCACAGAAATCTTGGTCTAAGTCTTGTTTATTCTGGGGTTTGTTTATATATTGTAACTTGAATTATTTAAACCGTAAATACAAAACAGATTAGTTATAACATCATAAACCCTTGGGTGGATGTTTATGCAGTTCATAAACTCGTTCATTTTATTTTAGTTCATTAAGGCAAATTTAGTTCTGAATTAAAGGTCCACATAAGTGTTTAATGTGGCATTGGTGATCCTCTTTGAATTACTGATTCAGATTGCTCTTCCTGAGCACCCATGTAAATCGACACAGGAGCTAATGTGCAGGAAAGAGTAGATCAGACAATCTGAGGTGTCACAAGAGATAGGTTCTAGAGGCTCTCTTTGGTGAAAGCTGCACCTGGCTGCTTGGACTGCCTGAGCAACTGGGCAAAGGAAGTCCAAGGTGGTGATTAGAACATTTAATGAAGAAAGAAAGCTGTGGTGTTCTCTTCCAAATTCTGCTGCTAACCCATCCCAGTCTTGTTGCAAACAGCACCAGTAGATACTGGTCTCGTAAGTTTGCAGGACTTGATTGCAATTTGACCAGGTCTTTTTTAGGTCAATCCATGTGTAAGGTTTCTTCAGCTTTGCAGCTCACAAAGTCGAGTAATTCAGAGAGACTTTTGAACTATGGTAATAAAAAGGATTTCTAAAATGTGGAAGAAAATCTTGGAAACCAAAAACATGGCGGAAAAACTACTCATTCCTTTTAGAAGTTAAACTCACTATTGGAAGAAACGTACAGATTTTCTGAGTATTAACAATGTGCTTTATTGATACACTTTCAGATGAATGTTTAGGTTCACAATATGATGTCTGTGTAAAGAAGTAGTTAAAAATAAGACTTACTTTGGTTACTGTTTGTTTGTGTAGGCTTAAGACATAATACTGTCTGTTGTTAACTGCATCTGAATTGCTTATTATCTACAGGATACCCCACACTTTTAGATAAAAGAAGTGGTAGAATAGATTCATTATGCTGAACATGACTCACTACTCCTTTCGTTCTTGCTGGAGTAGTGGGTATATGTTTGTAGGTTGAAAAATGGAGTATCTCAGTCTCTTATTTTGCAGATGCGTATGTGCATGTGTATTTTTGAAGGACACACCTTAGTTCCTCTTTAAAAGGTTTTAATTTGGTAATTAACACTATTGGTCCTTTATATCCTTGGAATTCTATTTGCATCTCTCCAAGTTAATCTGGCAATCCCAAACAATTCTATTTATCCAAACAGGCAATAAAAATCATCCTTTTGCTGTGGTGAATCATGCTTCTTAAAGTTAACGAACAGCATTGTTTGCCTATTCTAAAAGAAAAGTTACAGGGAATTTGACTGCCACTAGCTACCACTTGAATCTGAAAACACCAATTGCTCACCTCCCTATGTTTTGTAGGAAGCTCTTGGTCTCCATGTGCTCTTCATTAATTCCTTCGTTAAAAGTAGCATGGGGCCGACAGCTGAATGTGCACAGATAAGCAGTACCCTGAGGAAGGACCAAAGAAGGCCCAGATATGCTTCTGCCTGAAGGTAGTGACATGTATTTGTGCTGAAAATGCTTGGCAACGAGTTTGATTTTTTTCCTGCTGAAGCTGATGAATTCTGCCCCTGTCCTCACTGAGCACAGCGTGCCTGGCAGGCAGTTGCTGAATACCAAAAGCCTTTGCTCTTACAGACTGTCCAGGAAGGCTTCTGCCAGCTGCACAAGCACCTTTCTGAGGTGCTCTGTTCCCAAAAGAAGACTGTGGGACTCAGTGGGTGCTCAGTTCTTTGCAGTAATAAACAATATCTGCAGGCAGAATGTTTCCAGGATGTGCACATATATTTAGAAAGCACCTTTGCAACCTTTCATAGTTAAGTTCTGCCTCAAGACACTTTGAAGCCCATGAATTTCTCTCACTGTCATCAAGAATCAATACTGCATTTACACTTCTGTACTGGCACTTACATTTTCAAAACTGTACATGTACATCTAATAGGCTGTATGCTTTATGGACCTAATCAAAAGCCCCATAAAAATGATCATTTGGTTCTCTCTTGTTTTTGTGGGCATAGGATCAAGTCTGTATTAAGCAGTCATAGTAGCATTCCTCCCAGTTTCCTAATAGGAAAATATGCTACAGGTAGATTAAACATCAGTTTAAAAAAAGATGTAGTTGGCTATGAGTGAAATATTCAGACAACATTTGGGCTACAGTTTGTGTGTGCCTGAGTGGTAGTGTTTTTTCTCACTGGCTAGTGGCTTCTCGTGCATCATCTCAATCCTCAGTCTGAAGGATTCTAGTTTATAGCTGCAGGGGAAAAAAAAAAATCGATAATTCCATGAGGAACAGAACTTTTGAAACACAATTTTTAATGGGTTGCTCCTTCCTGAATCTTTTGCTGTCTGATCACAAGTCTAGGAATGGCATTTGGATCAAGTTTCCCTAACCAACCTTCCAGAACTTCAGAAACATTACAAATTTATGATCTTTTGTCCTCACACCAAAGTTTGCCAAAATTAGAAAGAGGTAGTGGAATTGCCAATGAAGGCACATAAAGACAAGGACGCCACTGTTGCTGCTAAAAGTGTGCAGGAAGGGATGGGAGAAAACAAGACATTGGCTGGCTGCTATGGAAAAGGATACTTTGGCTCTTCTTGTTTTAGGCTGGGCAATGAGTTTAGAAGAGTGGCAGCACACATGGCATCTTTTTACAACCTCAGTATTAACTCCAGAATATCTGCAACATCTCTCATCAAATGTACTTCTGTAAGGAAGAATCAGAATAAGAATCTTCTGAGAAATTGTTTATGGAAATGATTTGGGGTTTTATGACCAGTGGAAAATCCTTGTGTGTCCTCATGCTTCCATTTGCTTTGAAAAGAGCCAGGGTGTGAAGGGTGCTCTGCAGGTGTTTGCAGGGTTTTGATCAGACCCCTGAGAGTGATCAGGAGGTTTCTCTGCAGGCAGACAAATGCAGAACTGTCATGGGAAGATTATTACAGAGAATCCATGTGTATTGGTTTATAAATTAAAATAATGAAATCAGCGACAGCTACTCTTAATCAGTGATGGATCTGAACTGACCACACAGTCAGTCAGGCATCCACTGTTGATCTCCATAACACAGAACTCTCATGCTGGCAGCAGCAATGCAGGAGCTCTGACACACGTACTCGTCTCTGCTAGTAACCAAGTCCATGCACTATCTTTTATTTAGATGTGATGTTTATGCCCCAGAAAGCTTCCAGTTTGGAATGGCTACCTCTAAATATTGATGTTGATATTTTGCATCTGAATCTGCAAAGGCATTGTGCTGAAATGAGAGGCCAGTGACGCTGTGGTATTTCTGGCATTAATGTGCAGACAACATTCCTGCAGGCTAAAATGCACTGCAAGAAGCTGACAAAACCAATCAAAATCCCCCCATTTGTTAGTCTGGCAGATTAGTCCATTTTCTGATTTCACTGCAAGGGTTGTGAGACAGGCTTAACTCAGCTGCCCTCGTTTGAGTGACTGCACTTAGATCAAGCCAAGCCTCAGCTGTGTCATTCATATTGTTACACCTTCTGAATGCAGGCAGCTGAGGCTTGAATTGGTGCCACTGAATTAACAAAATTAATGCTAACTCACATTTTGGTCAGGGCATTATTTTTAGTATTCTTTCATCTGTTGAAAAGGAGTTAGCAGAGCTGCTCTTGTAGAAGGTCATGAGCCAGCCCCTGGCCACTGCTTCCCATCAGCCAGGAACCATTAACAGCAACCCATTGGTGTTCCCATGTGCTGACACCTGAACATTGGTTTCCAGAGGCCTGGAGCCCCTGTTGCCCTGTTTTACAATTTGTTTGTCTTCTGGCATTGGTTCATTTATTGAATTGAGCTGGCTGTGAGCTCTTCAGCATAGTCACGATATCTTTCTCCTAGTGTCCTCATCAGCAAAATGACCACTGAGAGAAAGAACTTGTATTTGACCAGGATCTTCAGAATTTATCTGTGGAATTATGTGCCCTGAGGAAGAGTGACTTTTACCTGTGATATCTGTTGTCGTGGCAACATCATTTCATCCAGGAGATACTGTGTATATTGGAGCAACCTTGTTGCTCCTTGCTGCAATATGAGTTATATTGGTCTGTTTTCTTTCCTGCATCCTTAGAAGGAAAGGCTATAAAAGTGAACATTGCAAATACGCAGGATAGAAAAGCCACAGGGGAAGAGAGCTGAGACGCTCCCCTTCTGTGCTAATTGAAAATAGGCCAAATCATAGTTCACTGCACAGATAAATGAGAGAAACAGAAGAGGAGCTTTGAGGATTGCACTATCTAATAAACCCAGCAGTATCTCTAGAAGAGCAGAGCTCTCTCTTAGCCAGTGTCAGAGCAAACATGGTACCAGTATGCATATTATGAATAAATTGGTGTGTGTCCTTGGTCTGAAACTCCCTGTAGGTTAGCGTGAGCAAAGCAATAGCTTTTTCAAGCATATGTGTCAAGGTATGGGCTAAGCAAAGTACTTCTACTGCTGGTCTAATGATGCCTCTTGTGCTGCAGAGAAGCTGGATAAAAAGAGGGCTAATATTCAGGAGCCCTAGATCCATATTATAGTTGATTTGCAGCTAGTAGGGTAGAGTCTCTCTATTCATCTAACACCTGCTATTTCTGTAAAACCTTTATGTATATATGCTTATGTCCTACTTTTTTCCCCTGGAATCTATACACGTTTGAACTCACTGCTTGCCTGCAGCAAATGATATAGGGCATCCTTTTGTCTGTTAAACTTGGTTGTAAAATCTCATCACCTTCAGTGACAACAGGCCTGACCCTCTGTAAAAATATAGTGAAGGCTTTCTGCAGGAGGCTTTCTGTTGTGTATCTATGGCACTCTTGTTAGTGAGAAGACTATTTTAAGTAATGCTCTCAAGGAAAGAATAACACAAAAAATGCACACACGTTTATTAGAAGAGATAACCGTGGAACAAAATTATGTTGATGAATAACAAATAGGAGATTGTTTACAAAATGCTGATATCTGGCTCATTGTTTACTTCATTTTTCCTGTTTCATTTTGCTTGAATAATGTAAATACATTGGTCCCATTATCCTCCAGGAGATCTTTAGGCATTTTCATTTGTGAGTTCCCCATGAGAACGTTTCCCAAAGTCTTTTGAAGTGAGACTCCCTCTGTGTAGGAAGAGACTCTCACAAGCCACCCTCTCATCCTGATCCTGACTCTTTGGCATCCCCATGGTAATCGAACCAACTGCTTATGTGGAAAAGTAATATGAGGAAACCACTGAGGCAATTTTAGCTGTCTCTTAATGAAATGTAACAGCTGGAAATCAGGAGGAGCATTATCATCATGGGACCAATCAGCCCTCTGTGGAGAAGCAGCAAGTGCTGTGTAAACCACAATCAGTATGTCTGTGACGAGAGCAGTGTTGTACTGAGTGGGTAGCTGATATTATGGTGCAATACTTAAATTCAAACACCAATTTAATTAAATTTCACTCAGTATTAGACTAGGAAATTGATAAGATTTTTTAAAAATTGGAATCACTGACCTGTCTCTTCTTGCCAACTGCCTGCGATCATTTTTGTGCCACAGGATATCCTCTGCAGCCAGTGGCCCACTGCATTTTACTAAAACCTGAGCTGTTTTCCATCCTTTTATTCCATCTGCTTTGAGACTGCTCAGAGTGCACCTCTGGAGAATTTTGTTTCATTCTTCCATGCTGCATATCATGGGAGAATCCCTAAGTCAGCTGGCAGCTTCCTCAATACAACATAAGTTGTGGCTCCAGTTCTTCCTGCCAGAAGTGTCCCAAATAGATGTTGAGAGTATCACTGCAGGAATTGGCAGCAGAAGACCTTACCCGTGGTAGGAACAGAGCATGCACAAGAGGTGTGGTGTCACTCATCACTCTCATTTCAGCCCTTTTACATCAGGTGAAATGCCTACGGAAGTCCTGGATCTGCCCAAAGAGTAACTCCCACAGAGAAACTGTAAGAGACAACCAGCAGGGCCTCGTTCAAAGCTAAGCTTGCCTTTAGGTATCTCAGGCAGGCATCTAGGCCGGCTCCTTGGCTCACAGTATTTTCTCAGCTTGTCTTCAGTCCTGCAGCCCAGTGGGCAGGCAAGGAGGGGATAAACAAAGCACAGATTGCTTTAAAGTCATGCTAGCCACAGAGCAGTGCTAGGCTAAGATTTCACTTCATTTTATTTTGCACAGTGATCTTTCCCAATTTTTTTTAATACTTAGCACCAATGTCACTTGGATAACACAAAGCAGCAAATAATAAATGACTTTTGCTTAGATAAGATTGAGTTGTACTTTGCTTTACACCCCTATTTCAGATACTTCAGGTCAAATTTTGCTTGTTATGTCTAAGTATTTCCTATTAAATCTGTCAGGTTGGGTAACACTGGCATTGTAAAGAAAAACATAAATTTTGCCCTCAAGTGCATTGTTCTACCAGTCCACTTTATTCTGTGCCTGTACAGGTCTTTTAATTATCAAACTGATTCCTAATTTGAAGTGAAATTCTGCTCAATGCTTGAAGATAAAAAGTATGAGGCAGACAATATGTTACCTGAGGAACAAAGGCAGAGGCTGAATCTAGATGGCAGGAAGACAAACGAGTATGAGTAGATATGATTATTGTACATTTACATGTTTGCATGCATTCATTCTTACTTTCCTCTTGCTAGTCTTAAAAACCTAGTCAAAATTCATATACTGAAGAGATGTCGCTCATAAATTATGTTTTTGCAGCATCTGATAGGTATGGATTGATATTCTATCAACAGGTATTCTACGAGATTAGGTGTATTAAGAAACATGTAATGACTCGACTGAGGAAGTGAATCTTCCAGAGCAGCTTATTCAAGGGCAATATATATAGATATATAGAGATATATAAATAAAAGATATTGCATAACTCAGTAAGCTGGAACGAGTTGGAGAGGCATAAAATGGTATATATTCTAGTTCTTACTATCCATGTTTTATTTTAATTCGTTACTTTTGCTATGTAATTTAAAAGCCATTCCCATTCCTGGCATTTGTAGAACATTTTTAGCCTTTGTTATGTAAACATGTGCATATTTCATGTTACTTTTGAATTGAATTTATGGATTGGATGACCCTGAGCAGAAGTAAAAGCAATGGAGCACATAAAAATAGTAGGTTTCTGTTTTCAGCTTCTAGTTTTGAAATAAGACATGAGTAATTTAGGCTCTTTTTCTTATTTGATTAATGCTCCCCCAAAATACAGACACTAAGAAGTCTCTAGAAGTAAAATGTTTTACTAGATTTGCAGGGCTCTTAGTGATATAGCTGTGATAATACCAGTAAGATGTAAAGTGAGTTTGTAGTGTCTGGACCTGTATAAGAAGGTGCCTATTTCTTCTATCTCCTCTTATTTCAGTATAAGATTCAAGAGGGATACCATATTTCCTTCAGCAGTACATTAATGTACACAGGCATATGCTCTTTCCTCCTCTCTAGGATTGTCAAAGCCCATCAAGAGTTTCAGATGAACAATTCCTACTGGATTTGGTTGCAACTGAAATGCTTAGTGGCCAGGAAGCTAAGGAGAAGTGAAAATTTTCACCCCAGTTCCTGGTGTTTTGTGTGGCTGGATGTTGCTTCACACCACAGTGTTCACAGAGGCTCAGGACACTCCTGGGCATTTTTGAGCATTACTGAGTGAAGTGCCAAGGCAGTGAAAGTGAATTGGGTTGTGAATGACTTCAGACCTTGATGGGAACATTCAGCCAGGTGAAACTGCACAAACTGGATCTGACAGAATAGCTTGTCAGACTTGCACACAGTGCATTAAGCTCAATGAGGCTACAAAACGTGGAGCAGCATGGTGGAAATGGAGTAAATTCTTTGAGAAGAGTCAATATAAAAAAGCAGTCAGACACCAATCTTTTTTACAGATACAGTAAGGAAACTCTTAAATAGTGGATTCCTGATAAACCTTTTTTAGTGTACCTCAGGTGTCTTGTAGAAGTGTGTGTTTATCTATCCCACTTCTCCTGGCTACTGTGTGCTGCTTACAGCAGTGGGCCATTTTGATGAGATTCTGTTTGTAGTGAAGGTGCAACTATCTGGACCTGTTCCTGGTGATTCCAAGGTAGAGGAATAAAATAACAGTCTGCTTTTGCCTCAGTGAGCACAAAGGTAGGATTTAAGGAGCTAACAACCCTTTGGCAGTACTAATATTTGCAGTGCCTTTCTGTTTGAGAATAGCAGATGTTTAAAAATATACCTGTAGGTGTGGGTTTGTGGCATCAGTTTTTAGAGGTATATAATGTAGGTATAGTTAATTAGATCACTTTAGTGTTAAGGAAGTGCTTTTGAGATTCTTGGAGAGCTTTACATATGACAGTTCTCATCAAAGCCATGTTCCAGGTGTACCCAAACCTCAGGCAAATGTATGTAAAATGAGAATAGGCAAATTGGATGCTCCATCAAAAAATCTGTAATGCTTTTTCTAAGTTGGTTTTATCACAATGCTAGCAAAACAGTTTCAGGGCTTCAAACATTTTAGCAGTGGTCATGTTTTGTCATGTGGTTTCCCCACTCTATTCTACTTAATTACAGGAGAGTAAAGAGGTCTCCGTGACCCGCTTGAGAATAAAGGGATTGCTCTGGTCTGCTGAGAGCAGTATCTGGCCGACAAAGGCTATAATACCATCTGCTAATTAGAGGATTTGGCAAAATAATTGCAATTTTCTACTTAAATTAGAAAAATACTCAGTAGAATCCGTGCTTCTTCTTCAGCATGGGGGATATATAGAGTGCTTACATCAGGACAGGAAAATAACTGCTTATTAACAAAATAGACTGGCACTGGAAAGACAAAAACCACTGTTCTTTAAAAACAAAAAAATGCAACACTTCTCACCTACAGAATACAGTTCTCTCCACCTCTTTCTCTCTACCCATCTGTGTAAGCACACACTTCATAACTCGTGCCTCTTAACTGTATTATTTTAATACTAGTCAATAGTTATCCACAGCACCAGTAGTAAGGTTGTTTGAAAAAAGGACAAAACATATTATTGCAGCATTTTATGAAGAACAGCAGGAGATCAGAAAGCACTTAAGTTGCCCTGACACAGAAATATGATTATGTATTTATAAAGATTAATTTTTAATAATGCTGTTAGCTACAAATGTGTCTAGATCACATGTTTGGGTACAAATATTCCTTGAACTCTGGTGAAGTTCACATCTAAATTAATAGCAATGAAATAGAACATTTCGACTAGGCCTGGAATATACAAAAATGCTGAGTATTCAGTTACCGTTTTCATATCTGATTGAATATTACTGGAAATTCTCACGTTTGTGTTACAGCTATGCCCATCGTTCATTTCTTTTGATGTGTAGTCAGAATAATGCAGATACTGCAAAGAAAACTGTAGTTCTATTGTTCTTCTTCGGTGTGTAACTCATGACACTGCAGAATTGGTACTGAACAGACCAGAAAAACAAATACTCATAAATTCATATACTGAGCATTATCCATTTTAGCACATTCTCAGATAAAAGTGTTATAATCTGAGGACTGAAAACCTAGCAGCAATACCATGATTGGACATTGTAATATCTTCATCTAAGCTTCTGGAAGCTGATGTGCATTTGCATATTAAAACTGCTCTGAATATTGTGTGAAGAAATCTGCATGAAATTCAGAGCCAGGAGAACCAGCCCTGCAGAATTTGCCTTTCTCAAAGGCAAATAAACTGAGAAAAAAGGTTACAATCAGTGGACACTGCTTCCTCTTGCTTGTCACTTTCAAGTGTAAGTCCTCTGCAAGGACTTTTCATTACTGAAGTCTCATGCTTTAGTTGTCTTTTCTGTCTATAAGTTGTTGGTCTGGGTTGGGCAGCTTGGCTCACTGCTTTTTTCAGAGACTCCTGGTGGGAGTTTGGACAAGCTGTGTTCTGTTTCAGCTGTTCCACACACAGCTACTGTGGCTGAAGCCATAAAGAAGGGTGTTAAAATGTGCTCTGTTTGGGTATGGGTTAATCTTTTTCATACAACATTTTCAAAGGTACAAAGTACATACGGTGTAGTATTAGACATTTCTCAAACAAGATACTTCAGAACAAAGATTTTGGGAAATCTCAGAGACACAAATGGAGCTAAGTTGGAGGGTGAGGGGAGAAGCATTTCTACACTGAGGAAAAATTTTTGATCCAGACTTATAAAGAGGCTTTGACATTGTTTTGGTGCTACAAATAGCAATACTCCCCTGTATCTTTAAGTAATTTACAATGAACAGAAAATTAAAGAGCACCTCATGTCATAGACTGCCCATGCTTCAGCATATTTTCCTACTATCGTATTTTGCCCAAAGCAGAAGCATAGATATGTTATTTTAGCATTAAAGTTTTGCATACCTGGCTTTCATAAACATTAGTCTGGAAAAATATCTCTTTATTTGATTTTTCATTTATTTCAGTCATGCATATCTGACTACTGCTATTCTCTTTACATAAATATTTGGACAGTCAAGTTTCACTCACTTGATTACCTATAAAAAAAAACAGTTAGCTGGCTGGGTAATGCATCCATAATTTTATATGAGAAGAGATACTTGAAGTAACATAAATGGACAAGATTTACCAAATCCTGTCACCAGAGCCTTAGCCTCATTGCACACAGATCTGATTCACACCTAATATAATGCAGGCCATTTGAAACAAAAGTAAGTCTAAACTGTTACCGACCTAATCATATCTCAGCCTCATTTTTGTAACAGCCCCCTTGCTAATGATTGTGTGACTCACCAGCTTTTGGGTGATGGGATCAATCACAGCTGACTGCAACCCAGCACAGACTCTTCAACACACACACATGTGCACTGCTCTGGGTGAACTTCTCCATAATTTACCTCAATGGAGAATGAAGACAGTGGGAGAAGGGGAAAGCTCTGTTGAGCTTTGGTCACACCAGTTCAAGGGTGTTAGACTGCTTCGATAAATGTATGAAAAAATCAGTGTGCTTATTTTGTTTGCTGTGTTTGAATATGTAGGAAATATATGTAAGCTGTAGAAATAACAGTGAGAGGCAAGACATTCTAAATCACTGGAGATATTTTTATTTTGATTTTCAAGATTCATTTTCTTTCGCGGGTTTTTTCTGGGCAGTGCTTGGTAAGTGTACAGCTTTCTGTATTTAAGAAGTGCTCGGTACAGAATATAGCTCTTGAGAAACCATTCATCTTAACTGGGTAAATTTCATGTAGATGAAATTCAGCCAGGAAATCTCCCTCAGGTGGCTACATTAGTCATTAACATTGCTAGCTCTAAAGGGAGCCCAGGAGAGCAGTAGACAAGAAGAGCAGTCAAAGCCAGTGTTGGAACCCTGCTAGTGGCAAATGGAGGGTACACCTCCTGTGTTGTCTGAGATCTCCTTCCTCTTCAGCTGAGCTCAGTTATTCTCATGCAGAAGTTTAAGGTGATGATCTAAAGCATATTTGTTTGCTTCCAGGCTGGGCTCTGGTCAGTAGGTGCTACCCACACCCACACAAAGCAGTAGGAGGGCTCTTTCACCAATCATTCTCTCCTCTTTCTGCGGAGTTTGCACGGTCTGCTCCAAAGGCTTTTTGCCACACTTACACAACTGCTTAAATTTGTAGCAGAAGGTCAGTTTTGGCAGAAATTGCAGGAAGGGGGTGGGACTTATTTCTGAATTTTGTTCACCATTGTACTTTGAAGTTGATTAAAGTCAGAGTGATGACTAAGCAGCTGGGTTGGGAATCAGAAAATCACATTATGCTCTGAGCTCTGCTGCCAATCTGCCATGCAGTGCAGAGTGGCTTTTCATTTCTGCAGATGTCCACACGTGCAGCCTGCCCGAGGCAGGCAGGGGCTTTGTCATAGTGGTGTTCAGTGAGGTGTCAGACTGGGGCTGCTCACTTGCTGCTGCCAGTGACATGTTCTGTGTGTGCTTGGAGACCACCGTGCCTCTCTGCAAAGCAAGACCTTCATCCCCAGCAGTCACCTTAGCCTTTCTGACCTTTCTGGACTTGTTCAGTAAACCTTGCTCCTCAGCCTTGCTGCGCTGAACATTAATTTAAGCCTTCATCCGGTGATTTCAGCATGCCCTAGAACTGAAAACAGCCATGTGACCTTCTCTGTCAAAAAGGCAAAACCTGGTCAGCCTCTGTTGAAGTTGGTTAAGTGCTTTTTAAGTTGCTCAGTCACTAAACAAGTCTTTGAAGGCCCAAGGTCCTCTCTGATGGAATTATTGTTGTCAAAGAAACTAGCTATAGGCAGCAGGCTATAAGGAATGTGGAGAATATGCCTGTTTAATCAAAAGCTATTTCTACTTGGTCCCATTTGTAACTAATTTAAATGGAGATTTTTTTGAACTGAAAATTTATGTCAAAATATGAGTATAAAATGAGTAAAGACTAAAATATTTCACATGACGATATCCAGTGCTTGAGCCCTAGACAGAAGGAGAGAGAAGCATGCAGTCTCTGGGAACCCTGTCAGCAAAAACCTTGGTTAACTTCCCCCACCCTAGTTTTATTAGTAGGGCATATGAAAGGCCAAGCAGATTTCTCTTAACAGCCTAGTTATGCTATTTATCTAAGGAGACTATTCTGTATCATTGAAGTAGCTGTAATGCCATTAAATGCAGACAGACCCACCTCTGTCTTGTCATATCCCTGCTGTCTTACAAAGAGACAACTTTTATTTTCTGTGTTCCTATAAGAGTAAAATAAACTGATAGTCACAAAAGGTGACACAAAAGATAAATTAAAACCTGTGATGAGATAAAACCCACTGTTCCATATGTTTGCCATATAAAACAGACTTGGCTTTCAAATACATATTTTTAGACTCAATTCTTGTCTAGCATCTGACAAGAATTAACCTACAATTTTATTTTGACTTCAAATTCAAGCCAGGCAATTGCCTCCCCCATCCTGAGGTTGGCAACAAGACATAGTTATAAAGAAGATGATCAGGTCAAAGATGAAAAGCAGAAAAATAAATTGGAAATTCTTTTTTTAAAGTATTAATCTTAAATAGATAAGTTCTGTTTACTATAACTTAAAGCTTTCCTTTCTCTAAAAAGAACATTAATATTATTGGTATTGGTTGTAACAGAACACCTACAAGGATGTTACTTGTAGAAATACATGGTAAAACAAAATATTTTGAAATACCTTACTTCTTCCACTGTAGTAGCTCAGATTTCTTATCTGCCTGACTAGAGAACCAGGAAGGCACATGATACTGTAGGCATCTCACCAATTTCTGTTGCTTTATTCATCAGCTCTTCAGGGAATTCACAGCATGGCAGTGATGTGTGCTCTTCCTTAATGTAAAATGCAGACATATTAGTATTAGAAATTTGTACACAGAATGACCTGTTCGTGTTACTGAATCTAACCTGAGAAAGCTTTTCCTTCATTTCATATTAAGCCTAGCTGGCCTTAAAAAATTACATTAAAAGCCTGTGCAAGGTTAGAGGTTTCCTGTGAAACCTTTGTGAGAGCTTAGAGCAGAATAATGTGTTGGACAGGGTCTTGTGCCAGCGAGTGAGTTAACTGCGTATTGCCTCACCATTTCAAACTGGACCATGAATTTCCCCTTGGCTCTTGCTCCTTCTTGCTTTCTCCTCTTCACTTATGCATGCTTCCTCAAGCAATTTCTCCCTCCCTTTCCTCCTTTGTCCATAAAAACGCCTGCAACCCTCACCATTCCTGTGTTGCCAAAGGCATTAAACCAGCAGCAGCAGCAGCAGCAGCAGCAGCAGCAGCAGCAGGGGAGTGCCAGCCTGCATCGGGGCATGCAGCCAGGTCATCCTTCTGTGCCTGTGCCCCGGAGGCACATCCTGAGCTGGTGTCTCTCACAGCTGAGCCCCCAGTGCTCAGAGGTGTAGGCTAATAGGAGTATGATATTCTCCACCCCAGCTAAGTTTAGAGAGCAGCGAAATTGACTGCTTTGGGTGAGCTCTTAGCAAACAGTTTTTGCCAGGCATCTATAGAAGGACAAAGTGAATTCAAGAGGACAGTTTTGTCCTCTTAGAGCACTTTTACCCCCTTAAGGCCAGTAGCCCTTGTGTTTTGAATTCAAATGGCTGGACACAGTCCCTCCAGCTATTTTTCTGGGCAATAATGCACTCACCACAGCGGACAATAAAACTAGGCAAATACTCCCCCCTTACTCCCCACTGCAGCCATCTAGAATGTCTTTTGGTAGATCCATATTTCCAACTGTGATTGTCGTTCACAGAATAATAACACCAAGCTCAACTTTTGTCAGTACTTTTTTTTAACTCCTGTTTAGTTTATAAATAAAAAGCTGATATACTGGAAGAGAAATTATACATCTCCTACATCATTTCCTGTGGTTCTGTTCTGACTGTGGTCTTAGATTGTTGCAGGCAAGGAGCTAGGTCTCCCTGAATGCCCCAAGGCATCTGTAGGGGACTAAAGTGTTTCCCTGGCAGTTACAATAATTCTGTCACTCTTACCAAAATTACTGTTTCTGCAGCACCGCACAGGGAGAGCAAGGTGTTGAGAGCTAGCTTTGGACGAAATTCCATGACATTTTTCTTCACTTCTAAAAATAAAACTGAAATGTATTTTCTCTGGGGTGTTGTGGTGTGGGTTTTCTGAAACAGTGTTTTTGAGCACTCATATTTCGTGAGATGGCTTATCAGGGAATGCTATAAGTCTCTGTAGATATTTAATACTTTTTGAAAATTAAGACCTTTGAAGTTGAACTCTAGAATCAAGAAGCACAGGCTGTGTGTTATATCACTGTATTTTAATGTACTGAACAACACTGAAGTGAGTCTTGATTTTAGGTAGTAGCACTCAAACTGCAAACACACAGTGACAGCACTACAATAGCAAGTATTAAAATGAGATTTCTCTGAGGGATATAAGTTGTATCTTATATATGGTAAATGACTGGCTAAAAATAAACCTTAAAAATAATTCTTAAATAGACCCACAAGGACACTGTGTATATTTTTCTCTCATTAAAATTTCCTGTTGTCTAAAATTATCTTTAATTAGGATTGCATAACCTAACAATAAAACTGCTGAGGATTAGAACCAGCAGACGCATTCAGCTCAAGGCTTTAATTAGATTAAGCTCTTCATTGCCAGAAGTAAGAGATGGAGCATTAGACCTCTTTAACATTTAATCTGGAGAATGCTTTATAATTGTATTTAATATTATGTGGCAAAAGTTTACAGGGAAAAAAAAAGCAGTCTGGCAACATCTTTTTATGTAATGCTTGCTTAGCTGTTTGTCACATTTTAAAGACAGATTGTTTCAGGAAGGTGTACCAAGATGGGAGGGGGGTCTCACCTGTATGTACAGTCTCATAAAAGTACAGATTGCCTCTAAAGTAGCTTTGTCAGTAGCTACCTCCCTTTCATCCCTATTTAATCCTGTCTTCCTCAAGACCCGTGGAAAACATTTGAAGAAGTGTAAGTCTAGTAATGTTTCTAGTAAATCATCAAATCCATGATCAGTTATCTCAATGGGCAGGATCACCAGTGCATTGTGTTTTATGTTGAAATATATTTCTCCTCAGAATAGGATGTTAGGGTGCTAATAAGCAAATTTATTAGCCTTTTCAGGGCTCCAGAGTGCAAATTTCCAGTGCAAGCATTGGAGATTCAAGCTTACAACTCCACTGTCTGCACCAGGTAGCAGGCCGTCAGGGTCCAGTTGCGGAGACAACAGTATTTTACTAAGCTTTGTTGTAACACCAGCACTGTTCATCTGCCAGCTACTTCTCTGAAACCCTCAAGAGTGTGGGATAGAGCTTATCTCCACTTTCTTAGCAGCAGACTCTCAGTATGGGGCATGGAGCATATTATTAAGGTTTATTTGCTTCACCAATACAACCAAGTAAGATTTAGTCATTTCTTTCCTCTCTGTGCCGGTACCGCAACAATGTCCTGAAGCAAAATCAGGTCTGTGACCTCCTGCAGGAAATGAACACACATTAGCTTTTTTCATCCTCACCCATAAAGCATAAATTCTAGAGAAGAGGACACAGCTGAACAAATGTGCTCCAGCAGGCACCAGCCAGCACTGAAAAGGCAAAAGGAGCATCTTTGTATAAAGGTAGCCTAAAACTTCAGACAGGCTCAACCTGGCTGATGAAGTTTCAGGTTCTTTTTGTTCTCTTCAGCGCCCTTTCCCTGTTGTCCAAACTTTAGTGCAGATATGCACGCCTCAGTCCAGAAGATAAATGCTATGGTGTTTAACTAAAAGATGCCAATTAGATTTAAAATGTGAAAACAAGTTCCCAAGCCCTTCAATGCCTTTGTCCCAGAGATGTTTTGGTAAGATTTTCGGGAAACATTCTCTCTGGATTTCAAAACATTCTGTTCTCCTTAATTCTTTTATTTCAACAGAAAAAAGGGATTGCAACGGTTGTGTTGATGTAAACTGTGTGGCTTCATTCCATCAGGAAGAATAAAACTAAATTTATTCAAAATAGCATGGATTTAAGTTTTCAATTAGCTTGATATATTTTTATTAATAGGTACTAAAGCAAGGCAAGGGGCTGTAGTTAATAATCAGCAAGATCTGCTGTTTCTAAGTGAAAAAAATCGTAAGTGACATCAGGTGAAAAAGCTGGGCTTATTTTTGTCTTGGTGGACTTGGATCCTGGTCCAGTTGAACATGGTTATAATGCTTCTAAGCATTTCTGTTAACCACCCCAGTAATAGTGCTACAGACAGGGAAATAATCAGTGCTTTTTTCCCAGTGAAAGGAGGTTGCCTTTACGGAGTTTGACCTTCTACCACTTTACAAAATGTCCTTGATGAACGGAGTTCAGATAACTAAACCTGTCTAAAGGTTGTTCTGCTAGACTAATAAAATCTGTCATTATTCAGTTCCTTAAATTCAGTGGTAAATTACACTGTGGGAGCATTTGCCCTGAGCATTCATACCCAGGCAGAGATACGTGACAGGGTCTTTTTAAATAAAAATGTTAGATGAAGACGATGTAACCTTAAAGGAAAGTAATTCGTATTATGACAATACCTTATCTCTTGTCTCATTTAAACTGGGTTCCTCTTAAGTGAACCTCTCATCACAAACCTATCTGAGGGTATCACTGTAATATGCCTGCTTATTTCCAAGCAGAAAGGTTAATATTTCTAATTAAAAAGAGGCTTGCTAAGGTATTTCTTAAATCAACTGTCTTTGATGATAAGAGCTTCTTAGCCATTTTAAACTTTTTATTTATTTATGTTGAAGCTATTTCTTCCTCATTTAAATTCTACTGGAGAAAGCAAAGTCATCACAAATGTTAAAGTCTGTAGGGAAGATGATAGTTTTCAGCTAGCTGCAACAGAACTTATTAAGGCTAAAGGCTTATTTTCCTCCCTTAAATGAGTACTCATGTGAAAAATATCGTGTTTCAGTTTTCCCAGCAAGATTTGTGTTTTACTTGTACATTTAGAGATGGCATTTATAATATTTTCAGAGTGAACCTGATATTTTTACTTACCAAAGTTCAATTAATTTCAAATGGAACAGTGCTTTCATTTCAAAAGAGTTACTCCTGCAAACCTGTAGTTTCCAGGGTCTGTATGGAACTAGTTTAGTTGTAGATGCAGGTCCTTTGTTTTTTTAGTTATTGGCCAGCTTTATGGATCCAGCCAACAAAGCAATCAGATAATGATGATAACAACTCCACCAGTAAAGGTAGTTCCTTCATCCACAGGAAATTATGGGAGTCACAAATCAAATTACCAGCTGGGAGTAGTAGTAAAAATACAAGTTGTATTCCCACTTTCTAAGGAACAGAAGGCTTTGTTGGGGGACAGACGTATTGTGCAGTCATTCTGGTGCTTATTGCTACAAGCTCTGTGGGGCAGGAGGGCAATAATGCTCCATCCTACAAGCTCTGTGGGGCAGGAGGGCAGGCTTCTCCATCCTCCAGCGTTAGGTGCTGAAGGGTGGTGAGGGAGCTTCATCCGTGGATCAAGCACAGATGTGGAGTTTGCCTTAGATTTCCCACAGGAGTAGTATGCGAGGGAGAGGATGTTAACACACTACTCTAATATTTGGGCTCTTTGATCTTCCTTGACAGAAGCTGCTGTTGAAATTCAAATGATTTATTAATTACAGCGCAGCACCTCACAGAGTAAGAGGTTCTGCTGTAATTTATGAGTCCTGCAAAACAACCCCTTGGAACTTTACAAAAACTAGAGAGTCTGGGGAAAAAAAAAGAGTACTCAAGTCCAGATTTAACAAAGCTGATAAGCAACTACTTTTACCAGCCTGGCAAGGCAATTTCCTCCCCTCTTTTCCAGCCAGCCTGTATGTAGTTACTGCATGTTTTCAGGGACTGAAGGAGAGAAAAAGAATCAAAGAAAGAGAAAGGAATGTCTTCCTGAAAAAAAAAAAAATCAGCAAAGAAGAAGAAACAATGATTCTTCTTGGGTGTGGTCTTCCTGGTAAGAAGATCCTAGCGCACCTGGGATTTGAAAATTTTGTTTGTATACAATCAGCCTTTAAGACAGACTCATCATCTGGTTAGGTTCCAAAGCTGCAGGATTTTACAATTTGAAGGAAGTATTTTATTTTATTCATAAAAACTGGCTTGAGGAAGAATTCCTCAGCAAAATGTTAAAATAATTCTAATTTTTTTTAAGAGTCACATAACTATTGTGATACTCTGAAAAACATCACTTCTCCATTCTAGCAAGTGTGGTTAAAAGTCTGCCAGTGTTGGTTGTATAAGAAACGCTGGCCTTTTGCCATACCTTTGTGATTAAGTTAATGAGCAACTTTTTCATATTCCTTTTGCACCCTGCAAATAAACAGACTCCTGTTTCTCTTATAAAAAATTAGTCCACTCAATGAACTCCCACTGATGCTGGCGCTCTTCATTACTCACTTTGAGTATAGCTACAGTACACGGTTCCATGTGAATATGAGGATACATTTAAAGCACTCTAGCAATATGCAAAGGAAAATAGTCTATTAGCAAAATTGGCCAGAAGGAAAATTCCCATATTTATATATTTATTTATTCATAGTTTCTAGAAAGCTGAACTCTTATCATATTTTCCTACACAGACACTTTGGGAGAAGCTTGGAAAACTTTATTACGCTATCAAGACATTTGCTTTCCAAACATGGTAAGCTGATGAATTCTATCAGGGGCAAATTCATAAATAATCAAGATTTCACCAGACAGGCTTTGCTCATCTCTTTTCTCCATCAAAATTCATATAAAGCTTTTATTTTAAAAAGTTGTTAAAAATATCTAAGCCAGAACTGGTCTTTTTTTTTCTCCCAGCTTCTGGTATCTGTTCTGTGCGCTTACCTTTGCACATCATGAAAGTTGGTGTCAAAGCTTCTTTTGCAGCTGCTGTCAGTGTATATGTCCGGTCCTGGACTGGTTTTGTTCAGGTCCAAGCCATAGGGAAGAGGAGCATGGTCTCCTACTTCAGCACAGGGATATTATAATGCCGGTCTGTGCTCCTCTGAAAGGTGTTGCTCTTACTGCATAGTGAAGGTTAGGTTCTTCGTGTTTCTTTGTCCCTGGGAATTTACATTCTTTCTAGGGAAACCCGCAGAGCTCTGGAAAGTGTTAGTGACTGGCTACAGGACCTGCTGTGTTCTTGAAGTTAAACTATGAACTAAGGAAAATCATTCTCCTAAGGATTCTGTTTCAGAGGAAGGCAAGCTTCAAGAAGTACTTCAGGCAGATAACTTAGACATTTCCTCAAAAACAAGAACACTAACTCAGCCTTTGGATCAAGTTCCACCTGGGGCAATTATTTTAGCCTTCCCCATTTGTATTTTGCCCCTGAAATTTCAACTGATGATGGGTTTTTTCCTTCCCTCGAGAGTCATGGTGCTGTGTCTGCTAGCACATCACAATTATTGCTTCCCACCCCAGTACTGGCTGCACTTCAGGGGTGGCTGAGTAATCTGTTTATATAGGCTCAGGATGTATTACTGTCCTTCTGATGAAAGATAATACCAAAAGCAATTTTAATGTGTCAATTGATTTTTTTTTTCAAGTTTGATTTGGTTGTCAGAGCCTGTACCTAATGCTTATGTTACTGTGATTGCTCTTCTTGCAGCAGGTCAGGCCCAAAGAAAGGGATAGAGCAGCACACAATCAAAAAGTCTCTTGAAAAAAAAAAAAAAAACGCTTCTTCTTTATAAAGAATGTGGGAAATCAAATGCATCATAGATTTTCCTTTGAGCTCTGGTGTCTGATCTTTGGTAAAAGTGACCTTCAATGGGAAAAGGACTTCTGTTTCCATTTTCTTACATTTACAAGGAAGATGGAGGTTATTATGTATTTATATTTGCATTTTCTCATGCATATAAAAGCTGCCAATCTTTATCTGCTCTGAAAGACAGTTACTCTGAGTAGTTAAACTTATGTCCTCTTCAGAAAAGAATGGCAAAAACTGTTACCAAATCTGTGCAAAAGTTTGGTTTCCATAGTGTCAATCAAACACATATGATTAACTCTTCGGAGAAAGAGAACAAATTTACGAAGTCCATTTATATTACACAACAAATATAATTTCAATCCCCTAAAAGGTCATTAACAAAACCAGAGGTAAACAAGCACCTTTTTAGCTGATATTTTTGAGATGGAATGAAAACAACAGTATGAAACTGTTGATTGCCTCTATCTCTTTTCAGACCTTTTTATGTACTAAGAAAAAATTCAAATAGGACAAACAACTGAAATTGATTTTTTTTTTAAGAAGAGGTTCTTATTCTTTAAATTATTTTTTAAACTGCCAACTTACACTATTGTTTAGAGTAGATTAAGTAATGCAAAAATATGGGCACCCTGCTGCATCAATTTATATCTGCAGTAAGCACATGAACTCTAGTGAATAATTTAATCTAAGATTTAAAAAGGTAATGAGAGCAGGATTTGGTTCTGTTATTGTAGTAATTAATAACCTAAATCAGGCCTTTATTTTTTTCTTGAAAGAAAGTCAGAATTCACTATATGTTGAGATGAGGGGAAGCCAGCTGGCATATCCATATCTGTCATTTGACTAAATAAATGCAGAATCATTAAATATAAAATCATAATTATTTATTTATCTTCTGTCCTTTGCCAAGGCAGTAAGCCTGTTCTGAATATGTCCAATTCCACTCCATATATAATGCTGAGCATTTTCCTTCAGTGGTACCTGGGGCTTTGAGCAACCTGGTCTGGTGGAAGATGTCCCTGCCCATGGCAGGGGAGCTGGAACTAGATGATCTTTAAGGTCCCTTCCAACCCAAACCATTCTACAATTCTGTGATTAGAAGACACACCTTCCTGACTCCTCCTTGAGGTCTAACAAACAACATTAAAAAGGCTATTTGAGCTCCAAAATATTTAAGATAATGCTAAGCAGATTTTAAGTCCTGCAGGGTTTTACTTTTTAAACAACACACAAGAGATGCCTACAAAAAAAGCCCACCCAGTAACTACACAGTGGTTTTCATACATTCACCTCCTCCACCATGTTTAGCCCTTAGCTTTCTTCTCAGATTCACTCTTCAAAACCACAGTAATGTCATCTGAATTCCAGGGGGGGGAAAAGATCTTTTTTTGATTTTCTACTTTCCTCTGGATTTATTGTTAAAATAATATCTTGAATCTCATACTCACAAATGAGGCTTAAACCTGGCCTAATTAAAGCTTGCAATGACTGAGATTAAAGATATTTGTCTTTCTAAACATTATCCTATTCTGCTTTAAGATTACTAACTTGGACTTTTTATAAAGCACAATGCGCAGGATTGTCACTACTGCATTCAACAGAGATGCTGAAAGGACAGGAAGGATCTGTGGTGTGCTCCCTTTGGGATGCATATGGTGTGCTGCAGTATGGCTGCAGTGCAGAAAAAGGCTCAGACTTGGAAAGAAACATAACTGGAGTTGATTTCAGTTGGAGGGAAGTGGTGTGGTTTTGTCTGAACGCAAAGAAACACAAGGATAGCGGTGCAGCTTTTAAGGGTTTTATCCCTTTAGTGCCAAAACAGTGGAACCTGTAGGTATCCCACTATATCCGACAGCAGTGGTATCAGCATCATCCACCAGTGTGCCATGTCTCTGCACGCAAAAGCACTTGCAGTCTCTGTTAAATGGAAATGATGGACTAATACAGACTGGAAGATATCTGGAGCATACCTGGGCAACCCTTGCTGAAAGCAGAGCCATTTCTGGAGCTTCTGTAGGTTTCTCAATCAATTTTCAAATATTATAAGCAACAGACATGAGGGCTCTGGGAGAGCAGTTCCAGCATTTGACTACACTTAGTGTGAGGACTTATTTTGCTTGTATCTGATCAGAATTTCCTTTGCTGCAACTTGTCCATTGCCTCTTGTCTTTTCTTCTTGTATTTTTCTTATGATATGTAACAGTAAGACACTTTTAATTTTCAATTGAATTGGATGTATAAAAAGTTCTGGGTAAAACTTGTTCTTTTCTGTGTTACTAGAGCATCTCTCAGAGCTGTATTGATACTGCAATATGTGGTTATGTGTTGTGGTTTTATTTGCCATGTACAAGTAAAAGGTAGACACTGCACATCCTACCCAGCCTTTATGAGAGGATGGGAGATGTGCAGTCTTTAGTTTGACCAACACAGAGAAGAAAATTTCCAAACCAGATGCATTTTCAGTTTTATATTTATTTGTTTAATTAACTGCTGAGTTTAAAAGCAAGACGTCTCACATCAAATAGGCCTAATTATCAGACTATTGCATCAGCAACAGTGCCTTGAAAAGGTGCCATTGATGGATAAGACAGCAGAGGAGCATGTTTCAGATTTTGCCTTGTTAAGAGGCTGATGAGAACTCCTCTCTGAACATAGGGTGGGTCAGAATGGAATGTACTAGTTCACCTTCACACAATCCATTCCAGTGTCTTTGAACTGAGGAGTTCTGTTGCTACATTGATATTCTGGAGCTCAACCACCTATAGGCCAGCCCACATAAGTTGTCTTTCTCATCTTCATAAGATGCCAGGAGACTTGTTTGGTGTTTAAAAAGCTATCCAAGTAATGGCATGGAAATCTTGGGAATATAATTCTGATATCAGTCACTCAGATATGCTCAGAAAGGGGAAGAAACCTTCTTTTACAGAGAGTTGCTTCTCACTTTGCCTTAATGCTTCTCACTTTCCCTTCATATTTCAGAATGCAACAACTTACCTCTGAACAGCAACACATGAGAGAGTATTTAACTCAGTTTTTAGCTCAGTCAAGCTTTTAAAAGTTTGTTTCTTCATAAAAGCGTAATTTGGGGATTTTTTTTCAGTTCAGGACTATTGCTTCATGCTACTGAGGCAGAAAAGGTGAAGATTTAATAATGCTGTCATTTTGGGAGTGCACACAGTGTCTGTATGAAGGCAGGATCATTATACGCAGTCACTTAATGCAGCTCTGAGGTGAGATTGGACTGCCAGGCAGCCCTGCAACAAACGACGACACAATGTAAAGGACTTCTGCTATAAAAAAGTACATCAGGAGTTTTATTTTTGTCTACTCAGTCCTTTCTCCCTCTGAGAGGTTCATTAGTCTCCAGTGGAAGATAGAGTATGATTCCTGCCTTTTAAAGGACGATGTCAAAGGGATAATTCTAGCTGCTTTTCATGCAGATACTTGAACACCTGTTTCTCCTTCATTTATCTGCCAAAGAAGATTAGGTCAGGGTAACACCTACTGATTTTACGGATTACTGCTGTGGTTTTTTTGCCTCCTAGTAATAAACATGAATACCACAAATGGCTTTTCTATAGGCCTTAAGCAAAATTAGATGTAACAAAATCATAAGATGTGTGGGTCGTATGATAATTTTGCTTTAATGTTAAGCTAAATTTAAGATGCCATCATATCTAACTATCGTGTCTCTTCACAGTGTGCTCGTCTGAAATGTACACCACCCCCTTATTCTGTAAGCTTCCTCATTATTATGGCAAATTCAAATATCTTACAGTCAACTAGTTTCAAGGAACCTTGCAATATTTGCACATTATCAATGTCATCTTTTCCTGCTGCTTATTCCTCATTTGCAATTATAATAATTCATGATATTTCAGCCATCTCCACAGCAACTAATTATGATGGTAGAAATAGACTGACATCTATTGCTATTATGCAACAGAAATAAGTGAAATTTCACAAAAATAAATCATCCAAATATTACTGATGTAAAAAAAGGCGAGGATAAAGTTGGAACAGAAGAATATTTAGGTAGCATTAATCACTAAATTGTTACTTTTTTCTTCACTTATATCTGAAATTTGAAGCTACAGCAGTAATATTTTAATTAATGTATTTATAACAACATAATGGCATTTTGATAATTTTTAGAAAAATATTTCAAGGTAGTGTCATCTTTGAATAAACTTGTAATTGCCACAGAGCAGTGATTTGAGGTGTTCTGCAGTTCTTTTGTGAAGTATTTGTCAAAATCTGCAGAACAAGTCGACTTTATTCTCTGTTAGAAAACCGTCTACAGTCAGGTCATAACCCAACACTAGGCAGAATTTCAGATTTCAGGTTCACATTCCACTGTCACTTCACTTACTGCATTGCCAGAAAGCAATTAATTATAATTAAGATTTGTCCAACATGAAATACAGCACACAGTCTTGTACTTCCTAGAACTGAAAGAAAAAAAGTAAAAGAAGTCTTAGTATTCTCTGAAATTAATGAGCGAAAATTCCTGAAGCCCATGTTGAAAAAGGGTTCTAAGCTGGGATACCATACTAGCTAGTAAGCTACTTTTGCAACCAGCACTACACAGGCCATGAAACCTGAATCCATTTTTGTAATTTTAGATGTCAGCATGAACTCTGTATTACTTAACAGGTCTGATTTAATCATGCAAGAAAAATCCCTTGACATGCATGGTAAGGAGATAAAATTCAAGTTTCTTTCAAAGGCACATCAGCTGCCTTTGCACATTTCCTGACCATTAGATAATGGAGTAGTTTTGTGTATTGGGATCAAGGGTATTTTATCCTGATTCATTTAACACATGTTTTAAAAATAAATATACTCCAGGACAGACATAATAGATCAAACCAAAGTCCATGGTAGTCCAGTATCTTTACTTGTACTCAATGGTTGTGTTATGTGCAAGAAGCAGAGTAAGCATCTATTTGTCTGATTCCTGACTTAAGAAATCAGATTGCAGCACTCAGAAACTCATAAGCTAAAAACTGCATCCAAATCAAGCCATGTGGATTTGTTCTTTGTGCTCTTGGAACCAAATGTAGCCTTAATGGATATCTCTTGCAGACAATTCCACAATGAAAAAAGACATCATACACAAAAGCACCTTTCTTTTCAGTTGCACCCTGACCATTTTGTTGGGTGCTCTTTGTCTCTGGCATTTCACAAATGAATGAATGACTGATCATGGTGTTGCAGACCTCTGTTGTGTTCCCTGTTGACTTCTGTCCTTGCTGTAGCAGTGCTTGCTGCAGCGTGGCCCGTGGTGCATCTCTCTGTGCTGGTAATGGCCCTGGAGCAATGGGTCGTGACCACTCTGCCTGAGAGCAGGAGCTCACACCGCTGCCAAAGGCCACCTCACGCACTCAGAGGGCAAAAGCCCTTGTGGCATGGGTTTCCCCTCCTCTCTGGGTCTAAAAGCATGCGTGGAGATTCTTTGAAGGGCTATGCCAGGCCAAGGAAGACCTGTCTGGCGTAGCTCCCAGCAGAGAATGTGTAGAATATGTGTACTGATGTTGTCTGTCCTGATTTGTGCCTTGATTTTCCTCTAAGGAAATGGTCTGTTTTACACAGTACACAGCCTAGATGACAGTTGCCATGTATTTTTGTGAATATCAGGGGAACCAGGACCCTGCTATAAAAGAAGAGATGACAAAAAAATGTGGTTCTGCTGTTATTCTTTACTTCTCTGCAAGATGCCCCATCTCTTTAGTCATCTTTTTTTCCTTTTTTCGTAACTTTTTCAGTTCTCATGTGTATTTTTGGAGATGGATACCCAAACTTGTGTTAGCTGTAGACTATTACACTAGCACAAAGGGGCTGTATATATTTCCTAGTAATTTCAGATTTCTGTTGCCTTTTTTAACTGCCCCAAGCATTAGGATGATGTTCTCAGATAATTCTCTGCAGAGTTTCCAAGCACTGTCTTCTGAGTGGTAATGACTAATGTAGCTGTTAAATGTGTAGACTTAGGGCTGCCTTTTCCCAAATGTCTTTTTTGCTCTTATCAATGTTGAATTTTGTCACACATCATTTAGTGTCATAAGAACTCTTGTAACTCTCTGCAGTCAGCCTTAGTTTTGACTGCAGTCAGCAAAATTAGTCATCCCCTTATGGTCAGCCTTTCTTAACTGTGTTTTTGTGCAGAAGACAGCAGGTAGTGCTACATCCCTCTGCTTATGTATGGGGCATTCATTTTTGATTTCTACGTGTTGTTATTCCACTAGAGGATAATCATCCTTATCTACTGCAATTTAATTCTTCCAATGACCTTTACGTCGGAGTTTTGGAACTCTGAAGATGCCAACTTGGAACAAGCATCTTCATTCATTGACTTCAAACCCAGGATGATTCTTCTCTCATCTCTCTTCTGTTCTAGGTCTCCAATTTCTGTATTGGAGCTTTATTCTATAGAACTGTTCCTAGACTGGTAGATGGGAACCAGGCTTACTGGTCTGTAATTCCCAGATGACTTTCAGACGCTGAAGAATAGCAACCTTCTATTTGCCATCTCCCACTTTTCTGTCTTGTCTAGGTTACATGTCACACTTACTGTGTTCATTTTTGTCTCTGGGAAGAAAACTGTCTGGTCATGGCAGCTTGCTGCTCTCCATTTTATTGATTTCTTTAAGGAGTTTCCAAATGACACTTCACTTAGACTTCCAGAGCTCCTTGTAAAGTATAGTTTCATTCTGCAATTCTGCTGAAACTCTTCAGGATTAGCACTCCTGTGAAAAATATTTGCCTTGTTTACCATGGCCTTTATCCTTCAGTACCATTGCTTTTAACCTTAGATCATCTATAATTCCACCAATTTTCTGTTTGGTTTTCTACACAATGGACAGAAAAACTTTATTAGGTTCTGGAAAACAGGTACACTTACACTGGAGTACTGAGATATGAGTATTATCTACATTTATAATGTGATTACACCGTAAGAAATGTCGAGACTATTATCAAATCTCCTTCACTTCACTTCACTTCACTTCACTTCACTTCACTTCACTTCACTTCACTTCACTTCACTTCACTTCACTTCACTTCACTTCACTTCACTGTCCTTCTCGCCTATTATTTTTCAAATTTGTTTCTTATATTAGTACTTCAGATCAAAACTGCTACCATCTAAACATGTTTTGTATCTTAATCTCTGTCTTCCCATCCCAGACAAGCATCAGGACTATGTTTTTGCACACACACACACAAAAAGCACTAAGATAACATAAGAGGGAAAAAATGCCTTATTTACTCAGATAATTTAAACATTTTCTGGAGGGGAGCATAAAACAGTCATCATTGGTGACTTTTTAAAAAGTATCTCCTATTGAAATAATGAAATAATTCATACTACAAGCAGGTTGGTGCATGCCAAATTCTCATAAAGCTGTTCTGCATTCATATTACTGTAACTGAAATCACAGTCTGGTCTTTTTTCAGTCTGTTGATTCCAGAGGACTGCCATGTATAATGGAAAGTTTCCCTCCATCTGGGAGTGTTATCTTTTCATCCCAAAGAAGCAAAAAAAGTCATACCAAAACTCTGAATGTGTAAAACATGCTGAAATTGCATGGTGGGCCTTTACTGTAGCTTGAACTGTTATCAGCTACCAAGCCAGAAAGCAGACTGTGCTATTTTGGGAGGTAAGATGCTGGTGTTAAAGACACTTTGAGATTTTTTCAGCATTATGTACAAGCCAGCTAGTGCCATTGCACAGGCTGGAAATATCATCCAAACATAATTGCTGGATGGTGTGACAGCTGCAATTCAAGAATCTTCTTATTTTGGAGGAAGTGTTTGTTGCTTTGTGATTCAGTCGTTCCTATAATCAAGCATTAAATGAATGATTTCCTGTTTGGCTCCTAACAGAGGTCTGTGTTGAAGGGTTGATGCCATTTCATTCCAATAATAAATGCATTTTTAATTTGTGTGTGCTTAGTCAAGATTTTCTGGGTGTACAACAGTAGTGATGGTTTCTGAGAAGTATATGAAATATTCATAGCATCTCTCTGAAAACAGTGCTAAGCCAACTTCAGATTTAAGTAGGTATCTCTTAGTCACAAGCTGTGCTTTGTATCATTTATTTTTAGTAGGGGTACATGCGGACACAGATAAACAAGTCCCCGTCTATTTTGTGTGTCAGTTTGGGAGGCTACAGTGTACTAATTATTCAAGTGTAAGTGGAAAACTGTAATTTACTTCAACAGTGTTTGAGTAATGTGTGAATTATTTTAAATTATTTCCAATCCCTTTATGGTGAAATAGGAGCATCCAGCAGAGCAGGCTTTTTTTCAGTGTAGCCAAAATAGGATGGTGTTAGGGAGTAAAACACTGGATTGACACATCTGTCTGGCAATGGGTACCAGGCAATATATGTTTGTCAAGTTACAGCTGTAAGAACTGCAGAGCAGTTGGCTGTTGCTATAGAAAGAGTTGTGCTGCTTGTCTTACCCTGTACAGGTCTTTCCTGTCAGCAAGGTGATGCTCCTAGCTGGCAAACGAGGGGACCAAATGCTGGCCAGTAGCTTGGTTGTCATCTCCAGGTGGTCTGTCCAAGCTTCTTATCATCAGCCTGCCACTGGTTTGGTTTTATCTCAAAATTTTTCCCCATTTTTCCCCAGGAAAGCCAACTCCTTCACCTTTAAAAGTTACTCTGGAGAATCCAGTTTCCTGACATCTGCTAGAATTCTTTATGTAAACTGTGCTCTGTATTTTGCCATCTGGAAGTGTTGTCTGATGAGGAGCAAATCCAAAAGCAGCAGCTTGCCCGGGTAGTTATATGCCGTGTGTAAACTCTGTCATGGAGAGAACTCTCCAGAGAGTCACAGGAGTCATTATCTTATTGAAGCAATGCCCACTGTGGTTTTTGCTTTGAGGAAGGTCCCTTGAGCTGTTATGCTGGAGAATATTGCAAATAGACATTTCTGCTGTTAGCGATGACACTGCAGATCCTTACTGCAGTATCATCATTCTGAGAACCATCTTCTCAGGGTAAAGGAAACACCTTGCAGATATCTCACCCAGCTCTTCACCCATTTGCTTTTAGCATAGTTTTTGTCTGTTGTACATATAGAAACCTGAGACTGAAAGGTACCTAAAACCTTGAGTTTACAAGCTGAGTCACTTGTAAAAAGCGGTTGTTCATTGGGATGTACAACTGCTGCTGGTGTTCCCACACATTTTTTTCAGACGGCAACACTCATCTTGTCCAGTTGCAAACGTTTGACATGTAGAACCCATATCCTTAGTGCTTCTTTGCTACTACAACTTCTGCATGTCATTACATGGAAGCCTGTCGGAGAAACTATAATTTTTGAAAATGTAAATGGATCTCCTACCATAAGGATTGCATTAGCTGCCTTTTCTGGTGCTTAGGACATAACCTCATTGCAGTAAGAACTGTGGTGGTAATCACTAATAGTCAATTTATCTTTAACATAACTATGGCTACATAGGGTTCTGGTAGCAGTATGGACTTAAGCAGGCGCTATTCTAGCCTGCCAGATTTCTTGCTTGGATGAAAGCCTTCTAGTAAGTCAGTACCACCCCCCACTAGTGTTTTTGATGCCTAAATTAAGAAGTCTCCGAGTGCCAATTATGGCTTTCCACTCTGCACTCACACTGTATTTGCAGAGCAGGTGTACCTTAAGATATGCTATGTTACCTTGTGGCAAATTCCCTTAATTAAGATACAGAATCTCCTTTTTCATTAAACTGTGGAGAGCAATACCTGTTGGTGGCTCAGCTTTCCAGTTCTTGACCTAGTACAATCTAGGAACTCAAGAAAACACTGTAAAGCAGTTCAGAGGGTAGAACAGAAGAAATGGTTTTGGTTTTTTTTCATTTTTTCAATATTCTGGTCAGCTTTCTGAATTTCTCCCTAACTTCTCAAGTGTTACTAGAAAAGCAATTATGCATTAAAGGTATAAAAATGCAAGTCCTACTGAAATCCTATTGATATATTATCACAGTTCACCAATACAGTGGAGTTCTGTTTTGCTGTTTACTAGCTGGGCAGCTGAGGGTGGTAACATTTTTCTTAAGGTGTCTATAATCTTGTTTTCTTTTCAGATCCACTTTCTTAGGGTTTTTTTAAAAAAACACAGCTTTTGTTGTGTTTGTCAAGATTTCTTGTTTTATCTCCTGTTTTCATGCATTCAGCTTCTGCCAGGCTCACTCGGCTTGGCTTGTGAAATCCGTTATGTTGGGTTGCTTTGGATCTAACTTGGAGTTCTTTTCCTACGAAGACACCTTCTTTGATTGATTATTTTCAATCCTTCTGTATGAAAAAAAATGCAGTCCATCTGTTATTGGATTAGATTTATGATTTCTTTAGTTCAGAAAGAATTAAGAACTATTGTGGTGGAGTTGTTCAGATGAAATTTCTCTGCCTTTCCTTGTGTTTCCTGAATTTCTGGTTGAATGCTATATTTCTGAGTTTTGTTACTGTATTGTGATCTGACTTAGTGTGGTTTGCAGTATTTTGATTAGCTTTTGCAATTCTGTGTTTACAGATTTGACTTTGCATCCACCTTCTTCCCAAGTCTGTCCTCTGGCAGTTTACATGTAGTAATGGTCAGTACAAGCCTAGAATTTCCTTAAGGCTGCTTTCACTTCTTCCCCAGTTTTACTTTCTGTCTCAATCAGTAAGGAAAAGATGATTGCATTTTTATCTGTAGTTACCAGGTGCACCAACTGTTACACCTCCTAAACTCTTCCAGTGAGTACCTAGGAATTTCAGATTTGATCCTGTGCTCTCAAAGGAATGTGTATATTTTTACTGTGTTATTTCAAAGGCTTACGTGCCGCAAAGGAAGATTTATCATTCTCCCAGTCCAATGCTTCCAACTGGAAATGGACCGTTGTCTTGAGCTGGTCTGAATTTGAGTGGAAGCAAGACTGCCCTGACATCATCTTCTCTATGCTTTTACATAGTCATAATCTAAAATAAATCCAGTTGTACTTGCAAGACTGGAAATGAAATAAAGTTAATCACTTGGCAGGGGTGTCATTTTATTTTTGCCTTCTTTTCCTGTTATTTTATTTGCCTTGATTACAGTCTGGAAGGGTCATTTCCTAGCCTAGAGTGTTGGCCCCTTGTCACAGAACAGGTGCTCTTAATGCTTTGCTACTGGGTAGCAGGTGACATGCCAAGTTGTTTCAGCTTGTCTCTACCTCACTTTTCGCCTCTATAATAATGATCCTGATTTGCTTAAAGAGTGTTTTTAGTTACTCTTTAGTGTGGCATCCACGCTGTGGGTGCTTTCTGTGTTATCAGTTTGTCTCCTAGCACATGCCACAAAAGTTTTCCAAGTGGTTCACATACTGAAGGGGTTTATTTGGTCAGCTTAACCTTTTATACCAGCCTATTTTTCTCCTAATGTTCACTTATTTTATCTCATAGAATGGGAGTGCTAGGCTACAGTCAGAACAAGGAATGTCATGGGTGGACACACAGAGAAAAAGAGGCTCCTAATCCTTTCTAGGTACTAATCTGTCTGAATTAGATTTTGTAGATGGTACTGTTGCAGGAAAACCTAGGCTGGTATTAGAGATACTCAAAACTTCTGTAAGGAACTTTAAATCTCAAAGATTCAGAAACCTATTGGAATATTTTTACTTTCCTCAGGCTTCAAGAGACCCATGCTTGTTTGAAGCTGAGCAAAATTCATATTTAGCAATGAGCAAAGCAATACAGTTATTTCAACAAAGCTGTGTTTTGATATTGGTCATACCCCAAGCTCACAGCAGCAGTGCTGAGTGTCATGCCATTCCTATTAAAATGATCCCCAAATTACTGGAGGTCTCTGTGACACATCTACATTTTCCACAGCAATGTCTGAGACTTTCATGTATAACAGTATTTCTTTTCTTAAAACTACTCTCTTCAGTCAATTTTGATGTCAGGAGTATATTCAGCCGTACTTTTATGCATCTTTATCTCAGCTATCCACCCTTAGCTTCCTTTACAGTCAGTGAAGCCTAACAGGCACTTCCAAGGTGCAGTTCAATCCTGCTTAGATTCTTATATTAGTCTGAGGTTAATCATGCGCAAGACTTGCTCTTAATATATAAGGAGGCCGACTCAGAGGCAGAAGCTCACACTATAAAAATTGGTATCAGCTGAATCCTGCTCAATTTGATTGCCAAGAAAGTCTGCATAGTTGGGAAAATTTCAATATGATGTAACATTTCTTAATGCATAATCCATTACATTTGAAAATCTCTTCTTCCTTATAAATCTAAAGAAAACATTGATGGTTGTTTATCTAAACACTGTGCAAAGTCATTGCTTTGCTTGTTTCTAATTATTCAGATCTGAATTATTAGCAAAGCAGATTCCCATTGACAGCAAGTATAATTGGTGCACCAGAAAGCTTCTGCTCCCATCTTCATCCTATAACAACCTTTGCTTTCTAAAATTGTCATGAAAATTGTAGTGGCCTTTGAAAGGAAGAATTAATGAAAAGCACCCCCCAGTGCCTTTTAAAACAAAAGCCAAGGACAGCCTCAGAAAAAAGCAAGGTAAAGATCCAGCTGGCCAGCAGAGGCTGGGATTAACTTTCAGTTGTCAGATGAAAAGAGCAGGACTTGTTTATTTAGTCCACCCCTTGGGTTAAGCAGCAACACGACAATTGCTGCAAAGGAGGACACTTTATTATTATCTTGTATAATAATATTTATTATTAATTTATTATTGTCTCATATAGGTGCAGGTTGGAATAGTTCATGTGAGATGTTGTAGTCTTGGAGGGAAGGCTGTGTGCTGTGACTGCACAAATGCCTCTTTGGCTGGTTAAAGGAGCAGCAGAAGCGCTTGGCACAGAAGCAGCAGCGAGCGAGCTTCACCTTCTCAGCTGGAGAAGCAGCCCACAACCACTGCCATCACGGAGCACAGCAGCCTATTAAAGGAATAAAGACAAAATTGTGTTTGATTTCCAGAGTGGAGGGGCAGGAACTCCTCCTGACCCTGTCAAGGCTTTACTGATCTTAATGGGTCTGCCACAGAAAAAAACTCTGCTTGAACAGCAGAGGGGTGCTGCTCCTGAGGGACGAGTTCAAAAATACCAGCTCAGAAACATTAATAAAAACATTTCCCACTGTTTCTTCATCAAAGCATAAAAGAAACAGCATACTGCAGAGCACACTGGCAAAACCCGTACACTTCTACCATAAAATGCACATAGGCTCATTTCTATAAACTAGTAACTAAGAGTTTCTTGGAGAGTGGATGAATTTGTTACAGTAACTAGTTTCTGGCATAAGTAGATCCATAAAGAGGGCTTAATGCTTATTTCTAATCTCCGGGAAGGTTGTACAAATGAAAAAAAAATGAGGTTAATCACCAAGGAAAATCACTAATGAAGTAATACATCTTTTCTTAAATATTAATTATAATTCATTTTTTCCCATAACAGAATTTACACAGTTCCCATGAATCAAGGATTAATTCAAAGGTTTATATTTATCCTCTGCTGTGAATGGATACCTTCTCAGTGGAGAGTGAATGAGTTTATTTTGTACTAGCTTTCTGCTTGAAAAGAAAATCCTTTATAAAAGAACTGGCAATCTTTGCCAGAGAAATCCAGAGCAAGTAAAGCATTTCATTGTTCAGGGTGTTAGATCCTAATGAGTTCTGCATCTAAATGCTTAGATTTTTTTCCCATCTGATCAGCAGTAGCATAGCAGGTTATGCACTTAAATGTGCGACACTTGTTTGGGAGGAAGATTTGTGTTGAAGAAAGGCAGGATGTTCCATAGTTTTAGTGTAACATCTGTTATCATTCAGTGCTGCTCTTAGCCCAGCATGCCCTTCCTCTAAATATCTTATTAATTAAACTGGCTTAGTAGGAAAATAATTAATACTTTAAGTCCTGTACCTACTTAGAAAGGATTTAGAAACTGAAAAAATTGGTTTTGTCTGAGCTTCAGCTCGAGGGTTGTGGGTATTTCATTCTTGAGCACAAGCAGATTACAATAGGGAGTATCTGAGAAATCTATTATATACAGTCTTCCAAATATATCCAAAGATATTCTATCTTTGAAATTCTGCGACTGCAAAATTAGTCCACTACTTTGAGAAGTCTTGGTCACTACTGGAGGGTCTTCCTCAGCAACTGGTTTGGAAGAGATGCTCCTGCACTTCTTCTAAATGTCCTGATAGCCCTTTTTAGCACCTGATTCCCCAAAAGCCTTAACTCCATTCTGCAAAATTACTGTGTTTCTTACTAGTACTATGATAATGTGGTGGGACCTCCTAGCCATAAAGTCAGCAGTAATGCTGCTACCTTGCATAACCAGCTCTTGACTGGGCAGGGGGGTGAGACAGTGCACCCAGGTGGATGCCAGCGACATTTGTGTGTAAAATGTGGATCTGTTACTTAGCTATCTGTGGTCAAATACAGAAATAGAATTTGCCTGTGTCTTTGTTCCGTGGGCAGTGCTGTTGTCTATACACAGAAACTGCTGCTTTGCTGTTTATTCACCCCGCATGGTTTCCAACTGAAGAGCAAGTTCAGTTTGCTGCTTATTCTAACAGAAAATTACACTTTTTGAGACCTATTGGAAAAGGTGCTGGGTGCCACCAAATTGCTCTTTAAACTCAGTCAGAGTTTTAACAATTTCTTTGGTGGGAGAAGACTCAGGAATTAGCTGCAGCTTGTTCTAAGTTTTCTTGGAAGGTCTGAGAGCAGCTATTGTTAAGGAGGAAGAGGAAGAAGCTTTAAATGCTGTACCAGAACAAGAGCCCTTCAGTACAGAGAAAAGGCAGCTTGGGAAGTCTGCAGTGTGACTCCAGAGTTTTATCGTTGGGCCTTTCTTTTCAAAACCATATAAGAAACTTAGAAATCAGTGTTTCATTGCAAGTCAGTTGAGGTGCCTAAAGGGCTTCTTCAAATAGGTTTAAGGCACTCTGGAAAATGCTGTGGCTGTTACGTTAACAATCTCCAAAATCAAACTTCACCATGTGCCTGGTTAAGGGGTATGCAGTCTTGTGCTTCAGCAAAGGGACCTGCCTTTAATTCTGATCCACGCTGAAGTTCAGAGCGTGTGTCTCTCCCTGGGGAGACCAGGGTTTTTAATTAGCTCCTGAGTGTACGTATCAGTCATCTTTGTCCTGAAGAATACGTGTTCAAAACTGATTTTAAAAACAGGGAAGCCTATATTTATCCCATGAAGAAGAGTGAAGCAGAGCTGGCCTTGTTCATACTGAGCCCTAAGTCTCTGGCAGCAAATAAGTTGCAATGAGTGCAGTGTGCTGGTATAAGCATAGCTGATTCACCAGATATATGTGTCCCTGTGGGAACAGTCAACACACAGCAGTACCAAGAAAGGTTGCACCCTCCTGTTTTCATGGAAGGAGAGAGGGTTTCCAAGCCTCTTTTGCTTTAAATCTGCCTTGGGCAGGCTGAGGATGCTAAGTCCCAGTTGCACATTTGTGTGTGCGTGCATCAGTGCTGGGTCTGATAGAGGAGCATATGGCAGAAGCGATTTGCCCTTGACTGTGCCTCCTTTTTGGCAGGCATAGGCTTGTTTCTCAGTGCGGGTGCAGTCGCAGCCATTCCTTCACATCACTTCTTGTGCCCCTGGCTTGCTGTCTTTCAGGTTTTTGCCTGTCTGTGTGTCCTTTGTGGTGTTTTGGTTAATTGGACATTGTTTTAATTACTACTGCACTAAAGAAACATGTATTTTCTATCTGTCATTTTGCTGCCTCAGTGACCGTGGCCTCCAAGCAGCCAGTACAGAACTCGAGCTGTTCAGATCTGGTGTAAATTGCAATGGCTCTATTGGAGATTCCCTCCTTTACATCTCTTTAGGGGAAAACACCCCTCCAGGGAAGAGAAGGCTCTGTTAAAAAGCTCATTTTTTGCACTATCCCAAACACCTTGATCTGCCCTCTCTGGAACAAGTGGCAAAGAAGCCTTGGCTTCCATTCTCTTCCACAGCCTGGACACAGTCTGTAGCAATGTTCTGTAGCCACATCTTTCCTTGGCTTGAGCCTTTGTGTTGCCTTCTTTCTTACCTTTCCCTCTCCAGCTTCTGCACTAATTTCCTTTTTTCCTTTCCCTTTGTTGTCCTTAATTCTCCACAGAAATCAGAAATGCTTGGCTCGTGTCAAAATCAAGCAATGGGTGTGCAGACATGCCCTCAAATCAGTCAGTTTACCACCATTTCTGTCACTAACAGCCACACTACAGCAGCAGACAGATTCTTTGGACTCCCAGTAGCCTTTATTTCAAGATGCTAAACTGCGACTGACTTGAAGAGGAGAAAGAGCATTTTTTAAAATGCCTTTAAAAGGCACAGAGCCTTTTAAAACAATAATTTACCTTCTTTTCTATTTATATTGACCCTTATCCTTTGCTTACAGCTTTGGAAAGAAAAATGTCAATGAGGCAAAGCAGAGAGGAGCTTATAAAACGAGGAGTGCTGAAAGAAATTTTTGATAAAGGTAAGTGTTCTTCTTTTCACAACAGTAAATTGACATCCCATATAGTTTTATGGGTAGACATTACATAATTGTAACTCTAGGAACCAGGAATAGAGAGTTCTGAATTGCAAGACTGCAAAATAAGATCTCTAAACACTTCTCTTGACTTTGCTGTGGTCTGGCCCTCTCTGTTGAATACATGTGCTAGCTACATAGCAAATAAAAATGAAAACTAATCAGAAATGTAAAGCAATAGAAATAAAAATCACAGGAATAGGCAGTAGTCACTGACTGCAAAAGAGCAAAGCATCCAGACTGTGGAGAAATGTAGTGTGTTTGTGTCTCTGTGTGTTGCCATTGTTTGGTTGAATCACTTTGGGATTAACTGTTGTGGAAAAGGGAAGCATTTAAAGGTTTTGGATCCTGATGAGCATAGAACAATGTACTTTCCCTTGAAACAGCTCAGAAGAGATAATAATTCCTTGTTCAGGATAATTAATTTGTTGAGTTTGTAATGTCTTATTTATGCAAAATGCCATTGTTTTACAAACATGCAGTTGTTTTACACGGGTAACACTATTCATAGTTGACATCAATTACGTATATGTCAGTCTTTGAGTGCAGCTTTTATTTGTTTTGCTGCTTCCTTTGTCAATAACTAAGGCAAGTCAACAAATTATATAAAGATATAATAGTTACCTCTTAATCACAATAGAACTTATGCATATGCTTTAAAGCCTCATTAATTCAAAAGGTAAAAGTTTTTGACAATAGCAGTACAATATCTGTTAGAAATCAATAGAAGTCAGAAACTTTCACAGATACTAGAAGTATCACCTAAATTAGGCTTAAGTATAGCCTAGAGAAGTATAGCTCCATAAATTCAGGAGCATTTAAATCTACTACCTACTTTTTACTCTAGTTTATTAGGAAATTTAAATTTTACTAACCCTGGCTGCTAGTTTTTTAAAGTGAAAAACAGACAATAACAGCAAAAAGGTGTTTATTATTAAACTTTACAGTTTCTACCAGTTATGTGTTGTAGTGTACTCTCACTATGACTTGCTGGCTTAGAAATCATCCTAGGTGCAACTTCAGAGTAAAAACAACTCCTGGCAATAGGTCTGCACTTCTCACTGCCTTGTGTTGTAGTGTGACTCAGGTCAGACCCGCAGCCAGCGAGGTGTGGTCCAGGCTGTCACACCAGGTGATCAGTGCCTCAGCCAGCTCAGAAGGCAGCCTTAAGTCACACCTCTGTCCCGGGTGTGACCTCCTTCATCCCTGCCTCACATCCCACGTGTAGCCGCCCTCTGAACCATCCCTGCGTACACCTAAAGGCATCCCCAGGAAAAAACTTTTCTGTGAAGTCTGACTCCGCCTTCCATGTTGAAACCTGGAGAGATTCCCCTTGTATTGCTACCAAAGCACTACAGTTTTTTCTATTGGTAAAATAATGATGTAGTTGGTAAACTTCTGTGCCATCTTGTGAAGCAGATTCTAAGTTGTCTGAAGGTATTTGAAAGAAAGAAATTAATTCCTACTTATAGTAATTTTTCATCTTCACAAAGTTGATATGAAAAGAAGGAGGTAGGGCAGAGAAGAAAGTGGTAATACACAAGAATAGCAGCAGTACTCAAACAGCTACGATGGCACAAGGATATGAAGAAGGCAAGATGTGTAGAGCAAAAGCATTATTTCCTTCAGCAGTGTAGTAATCTGAGAGTAATTCTACTAAAGGATATATTTCGTGGAGAACCTTCAGTGGAAGTAACATTTTCTTTGTAATTCCTGTTAGGTAACTTCTAATCCTTCAAGAAAACAGTAGACCTTTAACATTTCCTAGCAGAACACTTTATTTGATTGTGTGTAGCACCTTCCATGCCAAGAGGCATCTTGCACAGACAGTAGGTGTAAATCTCTTTCCTAAGAGGTGGGCAAAGCAGGCCTGCGAGTAATTTTAGCTTCTTCTTTCTTTAAAAACCCATATCGATCAAAGGAAACAGTGACGACAGATTGACACAAGAACAAGAATTTTTACCTTGTGCTTAGTGTTGGTTTTGTCATATCTTCTATGTTGAAGAAAAGCATAATTAGCTGGTTTGTTTGCCTGCCCTTTAAAGTGATGATCTGACCTGTTTGCTTCAGGATTTGCTGGCTTTTCAGAGGACTTGGTGTCACCTAACAGGTGAATGTTATCAGAGTGCAGTAAGTCACAGTATTCACACATGGGAGAGACTGTAGTCTAGCTGCTGTATTTGGAAAACAAGAAATGCTGTTACCATTTGAGTGACCTCCACACTTAAATTAGTCAAGTGAAGCTGCTCCTGACTGAACTGCAGAGAGCTCTTCCCTTGCTAGGGGCCACACTCATGACAGAATCAGTTTCTGTTATCTTCCATTTCCAGGGCTCTGTGACTTGAGTATTCTGAAAATGTAGGCAAAGGTTATAATTTTTTCAAATACTCTGTACTTTTGGAAAATAATAAGTTGAAGAAGTATCTGATGAAGCT
Organism: Picathartes gymnocephalus; assembly: GCA_013390045.1. Taxonomy (NCBI): domain Eukaryota; kingdom Metazoa; phylum Chordata; class Aves; order Passeriformes; family Picathartidae; genus Picathartes; species Picathartes gymnocephalus. Next base: position 38,593 of record WEKY01028532.1, on the reverse strand, counting down.
CCTGCTGTTCTAATAGTTTGTGGGCAGGTAGTGCTGAGAAGTTAAAAATACCTCTTCCACCTGCATCACAGAACATACCTCAACATTTAGAAGAACTCGTATTTTTGCTATGCCATTGCTGTACATAGGTACAGACCTTGATTTTCACGTGAAGGTGTAACTGTCCCAAAAACATCTCTCATTAGAATTACCCACTGTTTCATGCCGCTGGTCAAAGAACTAAATCTACTAGTATTTTGATACCTCTTCTTGAATGTAAATGAGATTGCCTGTAGTGAGAAATTTCTGAATATGAGGGTGTACTGATTACTTACTCCAAAGGCAATGGCACACTGATTTTTCAAGGAAACATGGGCACTCTTCATCTTTTATATTCTTGTATTTTTATACGCTCTATGTAATCAAAATGATGGATTTAGACTTAAATTTCAGGTGACCTAAGTCCTGACAGGATTTGGGCATGTTGCACTTACGCACTAAGGCAGATTTTGTGACAGTATGTGACAACAAACTTGAAGAAGTGGCTTTGATAATGCAGCAAGGAGGAAGGCATGGCAGCCACTGGAGAGCCAGTTGTGCTGCAGTGAAATTGAGAAGTTTTGAACTCCTCCAGAAGCAGCCTGTCTCAAACTCTATGGGATCCCACAAAATCAGGGGTCTGCTTAGGGACTGAAGTTGTGGAGGATCCCTGCTACTGTGCTAAGGTAGCCACCAAGGCTAGGAAATAGTTCCAGGGGCAGGTCTTGACCACATGCAAGAACACTCAATTTTCCATTCCCTACCCTTGGGGTCATGGCAGAGAATGGCAATGAATTTTACTTTGCCCTTCCTAGTCTTTGCCATCAAGAATACTTGCTTGGACAGTCTACTTGAGAGCAGACAAATACTGAAGGAGACAATCCAATCCAAAAATTAACCCAGGATTTTCATATCATCCATTTTGACTTGCATAGCCATTCTTCTGTAGAAGAAATGAGCGTGGCACTTTTGAGATATGCTAAAAGTTGCGTAGTCCAAGGTATCCAGAGTAGAAGACGTGGTGAGGGTAGGCAGAGCTACAACTGGGGGAACACAACAGGACTGGTTTGTGTCAGTCAGTGTGATGCACTGTGGACTGCTTCACACCAGGCAATGTTGTAGAAGTACCTGAGAGTGGAAATGGCAGGTGTGCTCAGGAGTACAAACTATGCTTAAGAGCCACAGCTTTTGAACACATCATCTATGTATCTCTGGGCCTTCGTCCCATGCTGTTGTTTTCACATGCTAAGGTGAATCAAAGCATCTGGGTAGAGTCCTCTGCATCAGAGAGTTTCCTCTGAGGTCCTGTTTCTTCCATTACTTCAGGTGTGCAGAGTCTCCTGAGCAAGAGAAAAGCAGCCTTCACGTGCTCTCTTGCTGCAGGGGTCAAGCTACTCCTTCATAGACCCGTCCAGTTTCATGCTCAGCTGATGTTATTAAACCTCATGGACTTAGGGGAAGTCCTTCTCCACTAAGTAGCACTAGACTCTGTGAAAACAGCAAAGGATTTAGCAAGTCTGAGAACAAAAGCTTACATATGTTATCACTGTGCAAAATTAACTTAAAACTCATAGCCAGTTCCTGAAAACAGATCAGTTCATCCCTGTATGCGTAATAATTGCATTACCAGGATTCTTTTCATTTGTATGTCAGCCAACTGGAATGGCTTTAATACTTGGAAATAATAAGTAATTTGCCTTTTACATCTGGTTGTCAAGCATATCTCTGATGCAGGATTAATTCACACTAAGATACTCTTCCCTCTACAAATTATTTTTCCCTCATCTTTGGTGGTTGCTGTGCTGTACTTGAGCAACTCCCCATGTAGCTCTTCTTTAAGCAATACCTGATTTAGGGTGTATATTTCAGTCATGATTCTGTGCCATGTCTGACGATTTCATTGAAATCCAAGGACAAGTTTTAGACTCTAAATCAAGATTAAAGCTATTCAGATGTAAGATTTAAAAAGGTTACGCTGTCAGTACAGAAAGCTGCCATGCTTTAGTACTATGACAAAAGGTAAAAGCCAAAATTTTATCTTACATTTTACTGTTTTTGCAGTCATAAGTCTTCGTGGGTTATTCAAACGGTGTTTTCTTAAATCAAGCTAAAATACCTTGAGAAGCACATAGCACACTTGAGACAGTAGGATTTCAAGATGCTTAGCATATTACAGTAGGCATCTCACTTCATGAAAATGTGTAGTCATCCCTCCAAAAAGCAAACGTTACTGGGTTTATCATGCATACTCTTCTCATAGATACAGTCAAATTTATTCTGAATTAATGCACTGAATTAATGAATATATTGCTGGACACAGTCACTACCTTTCATTCAAGGAGCATATGCTCTACATAAGAAACAGTTGCGCTCTTTCATGAAACCAGGTAACTGAGAGAGAACATCAGTCCTTATCCCAAACATGTGCAAACGTGTGTATCTTTATAAAAGGGAGATAGAGCCAACACAGAATACACAGCATTTCTAACCTAACAGCTAAGTCGAGAAATGTTCAGCTTAAATACTGGCTGAACTGTTTGATTTTTGCTGCCTAGGGAAGTAAACAGCTTTGTATAGAATGGCCACAGGAGTTAGAAAGGCTGTCCTGTAAACACTTGGCCAAAGCCTTTAGCTTTAATTCATGTTACCACCTTTTAGCCAGCTCAGTTGATTGCTCTAAAGCCATGGGTCAGGTTTCAGTCTAGGATGATGTGACTGTGTTACCATAATAGCTCTCTGGGTCTCCAAAAAGCCTCCGACAAAACCAAGAAAGTCAAGACCTTGGTATTTATAATAATTCCAAAATAAACAGGAGACCATCCTCACTCAGCGTAGAGAAGCTTTAAATGACAGAAATATAATTTTGACTAGTTATCAGCTAATGTATTTTCAGACTTGTTAATTGCTGTGTACTAGCACTAAAATGAGATCTAACTTTTTTCTCTTCCCAGTAATGTTTTCCAAAGTGGTTTGTACATCTTAGTCCTATGAGGGAAAAATGTGCACTCATTTGACTGATGTACATCTCCACTCAGTACACTGAGCAGTAATGTGGCTAATCAGTGGTGCCCAAAAATCTAAAACATTCTTCTGAAATCCTGAGTTTCATTTTAAAAAGTAATTTAAATGCTTAGTAAAATTAGGTTCTTCTTATTTGCCTGCTGGTTTTCAGTCTTACAGGTCACATTTCAGTTATATTTTCAGGCTTCTATTTGTAACCGTAGGGGCTGAACACTTTGCTTTATAAAACTCTAATTGTGATGTCCATGTAGTCATTGCCTCCAGGTACCAGAGTGCTGTGCTTAACAAGTTCGGAGATAAAAATCATGCAGGTTGCCACTATAGAGAATAGTCTGAATCCTTTCTTCTGCTCTTTGTTATTTCTAATGTAAAGTGGTGTTCGATAGGAAAGAAAATGCCAGCTGCTGTCACAGAAATTTTGCTCAGATAGAGGAGATATTATTAGTAACTATAAAAACAGGCTTTCTAAATGGAATCTGATATATCCCAGTATCAAGACCTTACATCAGGCAACTATAAAAATTATTCTCTCCCTTACATGAAATGTGGTTATTTGTATGTAAAATAGGGACATACCCCTGTGATTTTGCTTGTGTCCCTTATAGCGTAAAAGCTGGTATAGGGAAAGATAATACTTCCAACCCTTGTTATTATTATTATTATTACTATTATTATTCTTATATTATATATTATATGCAGTATATATTAATATTCTTTAAGAAAGCTTTGTATCTTCAGTTCCAGCCCACTATCATTCCTGTATTCCCAGGTTCAAGAGAGAGAGGGGAAACAGATTTTTTTTGGCATTGGATGGGACTGCATGTCCACGTGGGTCAAGGATGGTCAGGAACCAACCAGCTTAGACCATGGTAGTCGTAATGACCATTCCAGGGTAGAGCAAAAGATCAATACAGATATTTGACATAAATTATATGTTACCCCAGAGGTGCAACCATCATTACTGGTAGGCTCAGTCTTGACCAGCAGTGGGTCCAGCTTGGAACTGATTCCATCAGACACAGGGGAAACTTCTGGCAGCTTCTCACAAAAGTCACCCCTGTAGCCCCACTGCTATCAAAACCTTTCCACATAAACCCAGTGCATAGAAGACCTCAGTCCAGGTTCCTAATTTTAAAACAATATAATGGAGGTAAATTTCATTTAAAATTCTGTCTGCATCTTATTTATGTCTCTTTTTTTGTCATTCTTCTTTCCTCCGGCTATGAACAGATGGGGAACTTTCCATACCAAATGAAGAAGGAGCTTTGGAGAATGGGCAGCCTCTGGGCTCTGGGCTGAGCTCCAGCCAGGTGTCCCTGCCAGCCCTAGCAGAACTGGAGTCAGTCCCAGCATCTGTGGAACCCTGCTCATACGAGGTGCTCCCAACCACAGAGATCATGGATGGGACAGGTAACATCTCGTTTATGTTATGGGGTAGATACTCTAAGCTGTTTGAAACAAGTTTTTGACTTCTAACGTTTGGTGTTTAGCCCTGAGAAATCCTTGTCTTCTTGTGTAGAAGGAGTTGACAGTGTAGAGATTGTCACTGAATCCTCCACAAGAAACTTTGACTGACGTGATGTAAAAGTAGTCTCTACTTCTAAGCAAGTAACCTCTTTTGGAGTAAGGCAAAACCCCTGCATTTTGTGAACATGTAAAAGTAGTTTTCCAGCTGTCTACATCTGAGATGTGCCAATGAGCTCTAGAGCAGAGAGCTTACAACATGTTTGAACGCTGGGGTACAACATCTTGCCCTCTACCTGCTGCGTGGTGCTGGGTGATGTTCACACCACATATCTGTCAGTAACTAACACAATCAGCTGCCCTGCCCTGGGTGAGGCTGGCTGCCCTTTTTCCCAAGCCTGTGCAGAGAGACAGCAATGCTCTACATCTAGGTTAGCTCCTCTTACTGCATCATTTTGTGCTGCTGAAAGTTGTGGACAAAGGTCAAGTGAGAAAAAGTGAGCAGTAGAAGTTGTCATCTATGATCTTGCACAGCTATTTAGCCTTTTCAAAACAGAGTAGGCCCCGTGAGATGCTTTTTACTTTTAACAGGGTAAGTTTACAGACCACCTGCTAACATATCTGGTCCTGGGCAAGCTGTGGTGACAGACCATCAGACCAGAGATGTGACATTATAAAACTTGATTTGTGTTCCAGATGTGGGAGTACATCCCAGCCTGACATAGGGGAGCTGGCTTCTGTCAGCAGTAATGGGAAATTTGGCTGTTGTGTAGATGTGTGTTACTCTTTCTCTTTTACTTTCTTTCTTTCCTTCTTTCCTCCTTTCTGTGTTATACGATGTTTGAGTGAAATCTATGAGTCATTCCTAATCTGCATTGCTGCGCTGCTTTTCTTGTCTGACTTTGGCTGTACCCGCTGCTGCTTTGCTCGTAACATTGTTGCGTCTATGATGTGGTTGTGTCCTCCAGTGTCTGAAGAGAGCCCCACATCCAATGAATCCGGCGTCCTCCTGTCCCAAGATCCTACAGCTAAGCCAGTCCTGCTACTTCCCCCCAAAAAATCTGCCGCTTACCCTGGAGACCATGAGGACACCCCAGTGAAACAGTTGTCCCTCCTCAAACAGCCCCCTGCCCTGCCTCCTAAACCTATTGCCAGGATTGCCAGCCACTTAACTGGTAAGTAGGTATTCCTGGACCCTCAGCACCACCATTTCCCTTGTAGGAAAAGCTGCCTTTGTAGCAGGGTACTCAATGTTCTTCCTCTTTCTGTAAGGCTGTTTGCTCTTGTTGTGTGTGGTGGTGATGTATGTGCTGTTCCTAGGGCAGGGATCACGAAATCTTTGGGCTGCACCTTCATCAAGGTTGCTCCAGTGCACTTCCCCTCTCAGCTGTAATTACCTAAGACCGCTGTGGCATTTCCTAACCCTCCTCACTCTTATTCATCAAGACTTACCATCACCACTGAAATTGCAGGATGTGCTTTAATGGGAAAGGAAGTATCAGAAAAATACTAGGATATCTTTAAATGCCCTTAATGAGGAAAGGCGTGAGAGCTGAGGGGAAAGGGAGAGTTTTGATTTCTCCTTTTGCCCTTTGTTGCTCGTCCCCTCAACTGCCATGTGGGCAGGTCCCCCTCCACGCACCCTGTATCTTTCCATGTGTTTGTCTTTTACTTGCCCCCCGATCCTTACCTTGGTAATTCTGTCCCATGACTTCTTGCCATTTTGCCTCAGTGCTTACACTGTTGGCCAAACTGTTCCCCCTTTCCACCCCTGCTCTGACTACTCCCCTCCCACTGGTGAGTCCAGCTCCAATTCCCAATGGCTAGGATTTTGATGTCCTGCACTTTATGATGCAGTTTAGCTCTCACTGCATGGAAGGTAGCAACAGTAAACAACAGAGGCTCTGTTTTTTGTTCCACGTTTTTGCAAGTGTCCAAGTTCTTTGGGATTCAAAGTTCTAGGTGGATGTGGGAGGAGGATGGGTGTGTCTCCTTCTCCCAGTCTCTCATTTCGACTGCTGAAGCAAAGGCTATATTTATGCAGACCGAAATAGGTTCCCTAAGTGCTTGCCTGCACCTTTCGAACAGTCTGCTTGTAATTGCAGCTGCTGCACAGGAGGCAGCACCTCAAAATCCTGAGTTGAATATAAGGTGTGTTTCATCTTTGTAGTGAGGCAGCTACCAGTCTTCCCCCTGGGTTGATCTTGTGTTAATCCTGCCCTGATATTTTCAGAGTTGATGTGAGAAATGCTCTGCCCACATTTATATATTGTAGATTTTTTTTTTCTAGAGAGTTAATGCCCATTTTATTCAGGTTTAAGATCTATATCAGGAAAGAGCTCATTAGGAAAGAACGTGTTCTGGTTTTCTCTCATCTCTGCATAGTCTCTTCATGTTTCTGTTTGGATGACCACACTTTTTTGTCCTGTATAGTTTTGTACATTTTATGTGAAACCTCTTTACTTTCTTACCTGCAAAAATCTGCACATAATGGTTAATATTTTGCCTTTTGCTAAAAACTGAATGGGCAGTCCTGCAGCCTGCAAGGCCAGGCAGCAATATTAATGGCTTAATCTAAGGACAAAACCAGCTTCCTATGATCTCCCATAAAACTCTGTCCCAATTAAAAGAAGTTGCTCAGAAATAAGACCAACAGGGAAGAAATAAAAATATAGCAATAGCATAGGAAAAAAAATTTAGGTACTAAATGTCCTTGATTCATAAGCCATTCTTTTGTAAGAGATAACAGAATAATCAGAGAATGAGGGCTTCTGGAGTAGTTTTGGTTTTTCTGTAGCTGCAAATTTTGTGTGAAGTAGAATCAGGCTCAAGTTATCAGCATAAGTGAGTTGCTTGACGGTGATGACTTTCCAGTGAAAGTGAAACAGAGCTGTGACTTCTCACTTTGTGGTGGCCTTCAGTGGTGTCTCATCTAGCCCTGTATAAAGTCTAGTATATGCATATACATAGACTCTTGTACATGCATATACAGAACCTTCAGGGCAAAGGAACAGAGATTCAGATTTAGTCATAGAGCCATAATTTAACTGACAGTTATTCCTGCTGGATCTGAAACCCTCATTTATGTGTTCCGTATAAATAAAAGTGTTCAGCTTGTTCTTAAGGGTCCATTTACTTTGGTGGTCCAGAGGATATACGTGTTGCTCGGTGCCTTGTGTTCTCCACTGGTAATTATATTAGCCGTGTACAATCTTTGGAAATGAGCAATCAATCCTAATGAAGCATCCTCCTCAGTGAGAAGCAGAATTAATGCTATTCTTTTGCTAATTACTCCAGAGACATCCTCAGCTTGTGAGTGAGAAAACAAGCAAAATCTGAATTCTGGCATTCAAAATGAATACTTTTCAGTTCTTGCTGCATAGACATTTTTCTACTGAAGAATTTTTAAAAGGTTGAAGAATAAATTAAGACATACCAGGCATGGCTAGTGGAGAGTGACAGAGGTTTAATGGTCTGGTAGCTCTGTTCAAGAGACTGCGAGAGGAGATGTGATCCTGTGAAGGGTTCAGGTACACGTGTGAAAATGAAGAAGCAACTCAACTTCTGTCTACATATATATATATATGTATATATACATAAGTGTATTTGTTTAAGAGAAACATGTTTTATACAAACATATAATAAAAAATCACTACAGACTTGGTTACAGGGAAAAAAAAGGAAAAATATTTTAAATACAAACCTGGAGGGAAAAAAGTTGGATCACCTCTTGCTGTGAAAATATTCCAAAGTTCTTCAAAAAGTTATGCAGACTGACTTGCAGGGTTTGACAAAGAACTTATTACAGGTTTTAGAAATGGAAAAGAAACATTCCTTTCCTGTGAAAGCATTTTGAACCATCTCAAATATCTATCTGCCTGTGCCAAGACAAAGAGTGGCCTTTCAATTGATAAGAAATGTACATAAAAGAGCAAGCCTAAATAAACACATAAGAGCACATTTAATTTTGTGGACAATGAAAAGGAAAAAAAGTCCATTTTAAAGGTGGAAGAAAGAGAGAATTGCCTCTAGCAGATATAAATCACACAGCCTTGGCATGCTTTTGCTCAAGGCTGAGGCTCTGTAGGGATGGGACAGCATAGAAACAGGGCCAGAGCCAAGAGCAGACTGCAGGGCAGTCACCAGGGATGGTGCAACGCTGCTGCAGGAGATGCTCCATGCTTTTCCTCACACCATGTCCTGTGGTCTTGATGGTGCTACCTCCACAAGGAATGTCCCTGTCACAGCACTGGGTGTGGGAGAGCCTTAGAAGTCAGGCAACTCTAGGAGAAAAACATGAGCTCTAACTGTTTTGATACCGTTGTTTCACTGCTCTGCATGTCCTGTTGGCCAGTCACCTGCTGGTGAGCCTTCTACTGGCTTTCAAACATGATCAGTATTGGACAATGTTCACAGATAGAATTTCTTTCGGCATTGTATCTCTCCAATATCCACGTGCAGAACACAGGCATTTAGGACACCTGTAGCTTCCTTCACTAAAAATTTAGGAAGAGTTGAAATACTCACCTGGGACTAAATTTAATTGAGGTTCTGGGAAAAAGTCCCCAGATTATAATGAAATCTTTAATGGCCAAGTGACAGGAAGACTAGGCATGTCTGATTTGATAGACCCCAGTGTTATAAAGTTCCCTTTTGATCTTGATTCATTAAGCTGTTAATTTTCACCAGCACAGATAATATTTTCTGAAATTAATTAGATATTTTCCAGCTGAATCACCAGTAACCCATAAAGCTCCTAAAACACCAGAGAACAAAATATGTGCCACTAAGATTGGATCTCAGCAACACCTGAGTCTATTTGAGCCAAAATTTAGCCTAATATCAGAATAGGGTGTAGCTTTTGTTGTATCTGGCCGCTTATCTGTTACATTTAAGCTTTTTGCATTCTTTTGCTTTCTTCCTTCAAGATTTTGAAGAGACACGTAGCACATTTTTAGTTCTGATATTGTGCTTCCTAGTTAAGTCTGTGTAGAGTCAGAACTAATTTATAATTTGAGGCAAACATTTAACAGGGTAGGAAATGTTAAAAGTCCTCAAAAGTTACTTCTGACAATGCAGACAAGACAAGAATGAGATTTGAGAACATGAATGCCTGGGGTCCTGCTGCCTTGCCACAATACAGCTGGTTATTAGTGACAGCTTTCTAAAAGGTTTTGCAACTACAGTTTGTCCAATAAATACTGTGCAGTATTTTATAATGCAGTAGTCACATATGTATCAGACGACTCCTCTGTAGGTGAGCCCAAGACATAATCCAAAAGCTTCCTCCACTGTGATGTTACCTCCAGCTGCCTGCTCTGGCAGGCTATGTTCATGAAGAGAGGCTACATTGATGTGAGGGCAGTGGGCCGTTCTCTCACTGTGTGTCAAGGAAGAAGCAGCAGAACAAAAGCAATTCTCCTTCACCAGGTTCTCATGGAAACTGGACCCTGATGCAGTTTCTCCCTCTATACTTCTTCTCTGTGCTGCTTCCTGGAGAAGAGTACCTATCACATACAGGCATCAGGAAATCTTGTCTTTGAAACCCTCTTCAAGGCCCTGCATAGGAATTCATGCAGAGCTATACTTTTCAATCTTTAGGCTAGTCATGCCTTGCTTTTGTTCTCCAAATTCAGCCTGAATCTTGGATGTATATGTGGTACAGAAGAGCAGAGAATTTGTCTCAAATCCTCCCCTGAAGGCATGGCTGCAGATCTTAATGTAGTCAGCAGGAGATGCATGGCAAATCTTTGAGAACAGTTTTTGACTTGTTTTTATGAATCTGCTCAAAAACTCATTGAAACAAGAAAAGAGACTCTCACCATTTAGGCACAAGTGTTTACAGGAGAGAAGACCTGAAAAAGCAAAAGCTACTTATCCAAATGGTGCCCACAAATATCAGGCACATCAGCCCATTTCCACTATGGAGCTCCCTCAACAGGCCACACTGGTTTTTGTAGTGTTTGTTGGTTTGGGGGAGTTTTTTGCAGATTATTTTACAGAATTAATTACTTGGAAGGAATTTCAAGAGTATCTCATTAACTTTATGACAAGCTGTATTACTCATAGTTGTGTACAATACAGCAAAGGTCACAGTGTAAGGTCATTCAGGTGAGGATAAACTTCAGCAGGTCTTTAATCCAACCTCCTGCTCAAAGCAGAGCCAAGAATGGGATCAGACCAGGTTGCTCAGGCCTTTGACAAGCTGGGCCTCAAAAACTTCAGAGGATGCCAACTGTACAACCTGTCTTGGTAAACCTGCTCCACTAACTGGCTCTTCTCATGGCAGGGAAGACACTTTCCTTATAATCCGGTCTTGAACCACTTTTGTTTCACTTCTGTCCGTGGTCTTTCCTCCTCCCACCACACACCACTAAAGAGTATCACCTCATTGCTAACCTGGCATGTAGGTCCCGGGAGGCCGCTCTTAAGTGTTCCCCCCAAAAGCTGTCTTTGCTCCAAGATGAACACACCTCAGTCCCTCAGGTGCTCTAACCCTCAGCCACCGCAGTGACCCTGTGCTCAACTCATTCTGGTTTTTTGATATCTTTCCTGGCAGATACTAAGCTTGCATAGTAGTCTAGGTACAGTCTAAGGACTGGTGCATAGAAGGGGATTCTACCAATAGAAGAATCCTTTGATGTCCTGGGTGTGTTTCTTCTTGCACCACCCAGGAGTCTGTTGTCCTTCCTTGCTGTCAGGGTACAATAGTGGCTTACATTTGCCAAGGAGTCAAGCAAGAGCGTTTCTGCCACTGGCAGTATAGCAAACTCAGCCAGCTCTGCCACAAGCCCAGGAGTCCCAGGCACCCAGGCATGTCCTCTTTCTCCATGCAATAGTTGAGCTGGGGCAGAATTTGAAGATTTTTAATGAGCCTTTCTACAACCCCTGCTGCAGCAACATTTGCTGCCATACATCCAGAAGTTCCTAGCACCCCATCTGCGGCAGTTGTATCTTCAATGTGTGCTGACCAATTCTCCAGCCATGTTCAGTGACTAAGAAGCATCAGGCTTGGTGCACAGCTCCAGTGTACCACTAACACTTCCAAAGAACAATACAGTAGCAAACCTGTGCAACAAATAAACAAATATCTATCTCATGAAAATCTCGAAAGAAGTGCAGTAACTATAGATGTTAGTAAAATTATCTGTATGGAAGGGTAAGGGATGGCCTGAGGACTGATATCTCACAAATATTGTGGCATCCACAACTGTCTTTTAAGTAATCTATTATCATCAACAGTGGAGAGGTTGATGTCTTAACATCTTTTTCATCAGTTCTAGCATACAAGTTATTACACACTACTGAGCGGTCACAACCCCACTGGGAACCAACATCTTGAAAAATTGGTCATTATTCTCTTGAGCATGAAAAAACTCAGCCAGAAGAGATTAATCAGACTTGCACACCAGGCTTCACACAGTTTTCTTCTTTTGGGTTACGAGTGCTTTGTGCAATGATTTAAGTCTCTGGTAAAGTTTTGCTGAGAAGGCACTTATCATAGATTACTTGTTCTTATTCCCCCTGTCCAGCTTCTTATTCATCTACAGATGCCCATGTCTGATGTATATTCCATGCTGGAGACAATAATTGTTAACCACCCCTGGTTCATAAATCATGTCCCTTGTGAAATTAAAACAGAGTAAAACTCAGTCACCTCACTCTTACATGCAGGGAGAAGTTGTTCTATCCTTTATTGTCGATAATGGTAGCACAGTTTCCAACAGCATACCCGGAGCCCATGGATTTGGGCAAGACCACACATGTTCAGCATAGTCACTGATCAGACCACACACTAAAATTTGCAGTACCAAGGTCCATTACTGGTATCAGTGAAGATACAGTTACATTTCCCAGCAAATGGATTGAACTGTCTTCCCATTGTAGTCATTCTGCTTTTAACCATTTTATTTAAACAAAGTAGAATTCTCCTGAAGGTGAAGGGCAGACAAGATTTAATGCCTCTGGTTCCTTTCCAAGAGTCTGTTTTGGTATTAGGGCCATATTCAGACAAGCTCAAGAACTTGGGTGTAACACAGTCTGAATAAAGACATTAAAAAAAATGGGCAAGATTTTTGGCAGGTGTCCAGCACAGGTAGCATCGAAAATTTGTTTATGTGAAGCATTTGTTTAAATGTAAGTGGAAGCTAAAGATCCATACCTTTGTTGTGCAGAGTTGAAACCAGAACGTGTACATCGTGTTCATGATGGAATGAATATGTGGCTACTCAGGATAATTAAGCTAGACTTGTTCTCCTGTGCAATTCCAGAGCTGCAGTGCCTGTGCCACAACTCTACTACATGAATGCTTGCATGAGAAAAGAAATTTTCACTATATTTAGAAGAAAAAAGGAAGGATTCCTGCTTGCTTTATACCTGAGCTATTTGACATGTCATGCTCACTTCCAACACACAATATTGCTCTGGTCTTCAAGATCATAAAAGGCAGCAAACCCAGATGATACTTCCAGTTATTCTTTTGTCAAAAGCAAGAGATGCCTGCAGTTGGGATCTCTTTGAATTCACCATTAAGGATGGCTGCCACAGAGTGATGGGGCATCCAGGCACAGGCACTGTCAAATGAAGACTTTAGTTGACATACTGCAGAAAAGGATCTTAAACCAGCCTGTGTTTGTCAAAATGGAACTACGGATCTCAGTTTAGTCTTTGTAATTCAGGACAAGCTCTAGAAGTAAAATTGTCTGAAGCATAAATGTGTGAAAAAGCCTACTTTTTTTTACTACAAATCTCGTAGGACCTTTATTTTCAGGGCTCTATACAATTTACTCTTTACTCTTTCTGTTATTTACTTTTTATTGAAGAGTATGTTCTTTTATGCAGGATACAAAGAGGAGATATATTCAAATAAGACATTTGTAAGAAAAACAAGGTGACTTGAAGACCTTTGTGTGCTTGAATAGAAAATCCTGAATGCGGGGTTTTTTTACTTTTACTGCTTTGGCAAACCCATGAGTTAATTTTCAGCCTTGGCAGAGCCATTAGAAGAATTTTTGCCTGCAAGAGACAACATGTTAAGTGGATTTAATATTACACTGAAAGGCAAAAGACTTGGATTCTACTCTCTATAATTCTTCCACTCTGCAGTTTGGAAAGGCCACTTTTTCACCATACCGCTATGCCATGGTGTAACCCCAACCAGCAGCCAAGCCCCACTCAGCCACCCACTCACTCTCCCACCAGTGGGGTTGGGGAAAGAATCAGAATGGTAGAAGTGAGAAAACGAATGAGTTGAGATAAAGAGAGTTTAATAGCGAAAGCAAGAGCCATGCACAGAAGCAAAGCAAAACAAGGGATTTGTTCACTGCTTCCCATGGGCAGGCAGGTGTTCAGCCATCTCCAGGAGGGCAGGGCCCCATCACATGTAATGGCTACTTGGGAATACAAATCAATACAAATCCCAACATCCCCCCTTCCTCCTTCTTACCTTCTCTTCATATACAGAGCATGATGCCATATGGTCTGGACTATCCCTTTGGTCACTTGGGGTCACCTGTCCTGGCTGTGTCTCCTCCCAGCTTCCCATGCATCCCAGGTTTCCTCAACAGTGTTGCAGTTCAAAAAGCAGAAAAGGCCTTGGCTCTGTGCAAGCCCTCTATATTATCAACTCTGTGTTCAGCACAAATCCAAAACAGCCTCATACCAGACACCGTGAAGAAAAGTAACTCCACCCTAGCCAAAACCAGCACGTGATATTTCGGCTTTGCACTCCCTTGGATCCCTCTATGTTGTCAGCCTATAAACACTCTGGAGAGGGGAAAGGCTTATACTGTGAATGTGTTGTTCCTAGCATAGCAAAACCACTAATATCAAGTGGATGCTGTGGAAGATGTGGCTAGCACTAAGGTAACTCAAGATACATGTCTGAACTTGGCTTATGGTCTTATTTCACCTTACGATCCTTAATCATTTTCAAGAAGTGTTACTGCTTGTTAGTCCTCCTATCAACCTTGTGTATCCAGGCTATTAGATTATGGGTAGAAGAATAGGCAATACCCAGAACAGGCCAGGAAGAAGAAAAGAATGAAGGGAATGGGGGGAAGGAGAGTTTAAACTAAAATGAACCATCTGGAAAAGGACTTTAGAAATCTGATAGCGCTCAGAATAGTCATGACCTTTGGAGAGCAGCATCTAACTCCCAAGCTTCCTCAGGCCAAAAGAAGATTCTGGCCCTGTAATTCCTTTACCGTGTTGTAGCAAGAGGAGTGGACTGAAGCAGCAAGAGACCAATGGTCTCGCGAGCCTTGCCCAAAGAGCTACATTGCAGAGACAAATATGTGCAGTATTCTAGGCTGGAAAGGGCCTGGCCTTCCTCCTACAGACAAACTCAGAGTTGTTGCTCAAAGTATTTTCTCTCTCTTTCACTCTTAGCATGTGTTGTGACCATTTCCCCCACCCATCTTGGCAACTACAAGCCCTCATGTTACTTCCTTTCCTTCTGAAAATATTTCACAGTGCAACTCCAAAAATTTCCATCCTGCAGTTGAGTGCTGGAAGAGAGGTTTGCTTGTGGACCTCTCACTGATTTCTCATGGAAATCAAGGAAGTCTTTGCCTGGCTGATCAACTAGGGGTTTCAGTGAACATTTTAACTAGAGTTAAAAATGTAAAATTCCATGCATGAGTCCAGAGAAAAGTGTCTGCCACTTCTGTAAAAGAATATGTTAGTCCTAACAATCTACTGCCCTTTAGTTTTTATCCTCATGTACCCTCCATTTTTCCAAACCTCTCCTGTTTAGTATTCAAACCTTATTTCTTTTCTCTTTTACCCTACAATGTAATTTTTTACACCAGATGTTTTGCACATTACAAAGCTGTAAGAAGTGTGACTTGTAGTAATTGCACTGCAGTGGCTGAGACGGATCAGGAATCCCTGAGCTTTTGCTCTGGCAGTGATGGTGGTGAGTCATCCTGTAACTTCAGACACTGAATTGCTCTCATCCTAATTGCTCTGCCCCTATTTGCTTGCCTGTTGAGTGGAAGAAGTTGTATCTACCTCACAGGGCTATTTCAGAGGATTAGGGCTTTAAAGCATCAAAGTGTGCCACAAGCCTCGTTAAGTATTGCTTAATGTGTTTATTAAGGGGCATGCACAGCCCTGGGGTGTTTTCTGTGGAACTCGGGAGTGCTGCGAAACAGCAATGTTTTTTCTGGAGACCATGCTGAGCATACAGTAGGAGTTGTCTGTCACAACAGGGAAGGTGTGCACACTCCCGTGTTGAGTAGCAACCTCAGTACCAGCTCACCCAGGCAGATACGCTCATCTCCATCTTACTGACATGAAAACTAACACCAGTGCTCTCCTCTTTTTTAGATCCTGGCGCTCCTGTGAAACTGCCTTGTATGCCAGTTAAACTGTCACCTCCACTACCTCCAAAGAAAGTCATGATTTGCATGCCTTTAGGGGGGCCAGACCTCTCTCTCTCATCCTATTCCACGCAGAAGAGCTCCCAGCAGCCTTTGACGCAGCAGCATCACACTGTCCTGCCATCGCAGTTAGCAGCTCACCAGCACCAGCTACAGTACGGCAGCCACAGCCAGCACCTTCCTTCTGGGTCCAGCACGTTGCCCATTCACCCTTCAGGGTGCCGCATGATCGAGGAACTGAACAAAACACTAGCCATGACCATGCACAGGCTAGAAAGGTAATGCATCAACTCTCAAAATTACATATTGATGTGCACTGTTTCCTGTTAACCTCTGTATCAATATCAGACTTAATGTTCATAGGACTTGGATGAGGTGTCTCCTCTGGGGTCTAACAACTTCAGGGCAGAGTCATTTCTGGAGAAACAGAGACAGGGGAAGAGCCTTTCCAGGCTTGTTTGACAAGTTTGTGGCAGAAAGGAAATAAAGATCAAATTTCCTGAACACCATTGTCCTGTTCAAGGAAATAGATAATACAGCCAATGGAGAAGATTTTAATAGGACATGCCTGGCTTGCAACATGTACTGCTTAGGCATAACTGCAGAGCTCCAGTTGTGTGGAGGATTGCTAAATGCAAGGAAGATTCATAAAAGAGCAGTTAGAATCCAATGTGCCACTCCAGCTGGGCATCTGATTAGTATTACCAATTAGCTCAAAACAATCCATGTGGACTTCCTACAAGTCACTTAAAAGGGTGTTAATACAGTATTTAAATTATTTAAATTAATTTAAATTAAATTATATGTTTGATCTTAAAATAAGTATTTAACTCATTCCACAACAGCTACCTTATCCATTTGCATCTGGCAAGATGCACAGTTGATCAGAAATGCCTTCCCCACCGTGGGGCTGGTTTTTGTTATTGTCACATATGAGTATCTCTGAGTGTTTCTCCAAGTAGTCGGAGTAAGTGAAGCATGTTGTATAAATACAAGCTGTCCTTATAGACTGCGAAATCAGCAAGCTTTGGAAAATTTATTTCACCTTGCGGAGGAAAACTGAGAAAGTCCCAGAATAGGGAAGATATTCTGAAAAATTACATGTTTTATTTAGTAGCAAGGACAGCTTTGTAGCCAGCTTGTTCTAGAAGCATCAGATCATCCTTCTGTTACACAGGAAAGCAAAATTTTTGGTCTAACAGACAAAATACCTAATGATTTACCCCAGTACTTCTTTCTGATAATGCTACCTTCATTATATTCTGTAGTTGGAAACAACTGGATTATTGATGGCAGATTCTCCTTACAGCCTGAAAAAAAGTCAGGAGACCAGAGGCTGTCTCAGACTGCCAGCTTATTTTAGTACCAGAATAATGACACATCTGTGATTATATCATGGGGCTAATGCTTCTACAGTATGGGGGAATTCTCGGCTGGGGTATAACTACTAGGGCTATGAAGGAGATTCCTATTGCCATCAGTGAAAGAGCTGTAGATGTAGGATTAGAAGGAGCATCCACTTTGCCCCCCACTGCCATGCCCAGTGACTACCCATTTACCTCTCACGTTGCCAGCATGGCTGGTCTGGTGCCTCTGCATCACCCCTAAATTCAATGCACCAGGCACAGAGAGTAGCTGTTGTCTCCCAAAGGCTCCTTTGGGGCTGCACTGCCCATGCCATCCCCAGCTTAGGTCGGACGTCTTAATGTCTGGCTCACAGTGTGAGCAGAAGGCCCTTTGTTATCCTGAGCCCAGTGACGTCTCTCAGAGTATGACTTCATTGTGGCACCTGTTGCCCCATAGCAATGAATGCTCCGATTTCTAGTCATCCGTCATGTTTATGTCTACAAATACTACTTTAACTGATTTAAAGAAGGTGAAGCTGTTTGAGTTTAACTATTAATTTGAAGCTGAAGCGCTGCTGCTTGTTAAAAACTGAATAAGCAGGGATGCATGTCCCAATGTGAAGCAATTGCTTCCCTTTGCAATTAATAAGAAGAAAATAAGAAACGGTTGTGCCACTGATGTTTCACATTTAAAACGAATATGAATCCTAGTTCATGATACTGCAGAGAGATTTTTTCATAGCCTTTTTTGTGTTAACTGTTATTTAAATCATGGATTAATGTATTGAGTACTTTGTGCTCCTTGTCATAATAAATCAATAACTTTTGCTTTCACAAGGAAGAAAATAGGTCATGATCGTTTCCTCTGCAATGGCAATTGTTATTTTGGTAGTATTTAGAGGTAAAAGTATTTCAAACCATTTACAGGTCTGTGGAGCTGATCTTGCTGTTAAATTCTTCATTTGCTTTTTCAAGCCACATTGTGATCTAGATAAATTTGCCAAGTTTGCTTGAAGATTTGTACGGATTTTTAAAATATATTTATTTATCTTGGAAGACAATTATTTGCACCAAATGCCACTGTTTTCTGCCATTTTTGGCAGTACTTAATTTCCTTTATTGTAAAAATCTGCATTAAACCCAAGAGAAATTATACTGCAGTATTTGTCATTGTACACTTCAGGCCAAAACTCTTGACGGCCTGTTAAAACTGCAAAGATCATAGATCTCCTTTCTCTGTTTGAAATTTGGTGGTGTGCTCACATCTGTAGCATGCATAGGATACGGAGTGACATCCTACACTTTGCTGTTCCTTCCAAGTTAACAATGTACTGGGCCAATGCTGTTGGGTCAATAATCCTGAGGAGATGAGAGAGCCTGATAAGTCTCTGAGGCACCTTCTGGTGAATACTAAGAGGTTTTCTCTTCTGATCTTAGACATTTTCTCAAAAGCATCGTACAACTTTGCAGAATAATTGCCATGGTGCTGCAGTAATAATGCTGCCAAGCCTGGTAATTTGGGGGATTATTGAGAATAGTGTTTTGTTTTTAATAAGGGATGATCATATAGGTAGTACAGATCAGGTTTCAGCTCTAAATTTTTTTCTTTTCCTTCTGGAATTTTCATTTTACTTCCTTGTATATTGTTTCTTTGGTCCTGGTGCAGTGGAAGCTCCTCAAGGTCATTTAAGCTCTAATAATATTTGCTGAATCAGTTTGTATCAAATCCACATTTTGGCCAGTAAACTTTTCTTAGACCTCACAACTCTCCTGTTCACCAGGTCTCTGAGTGTGGACATGAACAACAAATGAAAGGCTAAAACATTCCCTTCCTCTAGCAATCTGGATTTTTTGCTTACACAGATAAGATCTCTGGAATTCAGATAGTCTAACAACATCTGAAGACTGATAGTTGAAATCAGTGCTTTGCCAATGAGCCACAGGCTTGCCAGAGAAAAATGAGCTCTCCCTCTGTACCGACCTGGAAGCCAGATTTTTCTCTCTTTGACCTTGAGACAGACTCAGTCTCTCTATTTTTCCCCTCTGCAGGAGTGATTGCATCTAACTGCCTCACCTAGATCTAGTGCATATTAATAAGTTAATGCTTTAAGATACATTAAAAAGTATGTAATAGCTCTTCAAGTCCCAGTTGTTGTTATGACTTAAAATGGCAGTTAATTCCTGGATTTTTTTATTCAGTTTTATTACAGACATTATAGAACATGAGGTTCATTTGTGCACTTAACACTTTTGATTGCAAACATTTTCTGGTACTTATAACATCTATTCATAACCTATTCTCAGAAGGGCAATCTGCCCCTTGTCATAATATGACTATTATGACATGTCATTTGTGCTGCCAGTTTGCCTCAATTTTCCCTGATAAATTACCAGTTTTATGGTAGATTAAGTTGAAACAGAGAAATGTGTAATTTCCATGTAACCTTTATTCTGCAACCTCTGTTGCAAATTTGTGTCCTACTGCAAATGGCTTTCCCCTTCAGCCCAAAGGGTGTTTGTCAAGCTAAGTGAAACTCTAGATTTTGACACCATTTTTTACCATTTCAGAATGCCTTTTAGGAGTCGGTGAAAATCTGGTAAGCCCTGCCACCAAAATACGCAGATTTCATCCTCCTGACTAAAATAAATTTGAGAAGACAGACTTTGCCCCAAATATGTGCATCACAAACAGTCGCTAAGGAAGCTTTAGAAACCCTCTTGTGACACCGAAATGTGTCTTTAATTTTGACTTAGTGAGGCAGTTTCTTGATCTGAAATAGCCTGATTTTCCGCCTTGCCTATATAATTTTCAGCCTGTCTGGAAAGGTGCCAATTAATTTCATTTACTCTGTGGGCTCATGTACAGGAGTGGGCACACATGAATCCAAGCCTCACTTTGTTCAGTGTACGTACTAAAGAGCTGTTAAGTGGCAATATCTCACTCCAGGCTAGAATTGTCTCTGTGGCCAAGCAGTGAAAAATGACTGTGTCCAAAAAGACTGTGTGTGAGACCAGTTCCTCTGGGACACCCAGCTCAGCTCAGACTGTAGATTTATGAAATGAAATGTATTAGACATTATCACCAGTGTCTTGTAAATCTTATGAAACATATTTGAGTCAGAAAACATTTATCTTCCATAAAACTTGTCAAGAGAATTGCATCTTGTCTAAACTGTAGCATTGCCTAAGGATAGAAACACTTAATATTTTTTAGCTCTGCCTTCTCTCTCTGTTTCTCACACACATTCCTGTAGTAGAAATGTATATAAAATGGTTTGAAGTTTTTCGGATTTTCTGTTTTAACTGGTAAGTACAGAAAAGTGTACTGTGGGTCTGAAAACATGCTGATAAAAATGTAACCCTTTATTCCAAAATCAAAGGGCCTGGGATGTCAGACAAGAAGTGTGCAGGTTCTTCCCACTAGATTTTACAGGAGGTGTTTCAGTGTTTTCTTTTTTTGATTTTGTCTGTACCATGAGTCACTCATATGCTTAAATTGTGTTTTTTCATTAAAGTATTTTGTCACGAGAAACATTGTAAGCTCTAGTGGTGTAACCTTTTTTGCTGTTGTGATCATGTAAAGATGATGCAGCATTAATTGCAAGTTCTTGTACTAGGGAGCTATGAATTGTTCAAATCCACGCGTTAAGATCTTCTTGAAACAAGCACTTGCTTAACTGTAGCTTTTTCCTTCAATTTTGTTGCAAAACACAAAATTCATTTAAAATGGGCTTTTTGAAACAGTAACATGCTTTTTGGGGAATAATGCCAAAAAGTTTTGTGGTATAGGCCACCTGACCACATGGGAGTTTTGCTAATGACCCAGCATCATTTATTCACAATGGACATATCCAGTGACCTTGATTTGTCTTTCTTAAATATACTGCAGTACTGCATGTATTTCATAAGCACTTTGCTTAGACAGCTGACTTAGTCAAATTGCTGTGAAAACGGCTGATTTTAATCAAGAACAACACAAAATACTAAGAAAAATGAGGGGCTTAAAATAGAAAGTAGTATTATCAAGAAAGTGGATGATTCAGAAAACTTACAATGAGATGAGAAGCTGCCTATTTCTAGATCACTAGTTCAAATAAAAATCCTCTGTGGTAACTTGTAAATCTTGTTGCCATCCAAAATCTGCTCACTAACCTAAATTGATGGATCACTTTGATATCTGCTACCCTATGTACACACCCATAAGGATGCATCTGTAACCCACATCCATCCTTCACAGAACAGGGAAGCATCAAATAGTCCTGGATTCTTGCTCCTTTCATTTGTATTTCAGAAGGGGCTTCATGAATTTGTACTTACTCTCTGTGTATGTATTGTTTGAAAATTAACTGAATGATCCAGTGGTTTTGTGTGTGCAATTGGAAGGTTTGGGGTATTTTTTTAGCAATATTAACAAAATTTCACATTATAATTTTTCTCAGAAATATGATTCCAGACTTTTGAATTTCATCCCTTTCCTCTTTAAAAGACTTATTCAAAAATTATCTTACAGAGAAAACAGATTTAATGAGGTTCATAATATAACAATTCTGAAAGCATTTCAATAAATTAAAAGTTAGTTCAAAGTTTTTAAAGATTGTTGTGTGTTGATGTGTCATTATGAGAATTCAGCTGATGAATTCTAAAACTGCATCTGGGATAAAGTTTTTTGTGTCAAACTCATTGAAGTCCAATACAAAAATTTGCAAGCAAGTTTTTCATTAATCTTTCTTACTTTGTGATACAAAACACAGACTATCACTAAGAAAATCAAGCTTCTCTCTTCAAGGCATCCAGTAAAGCTCTGCGTCTCATTGTTGGTTAGCCTGCAATAAAAAATGTTGGAATTAAAAAAAAATTTTTTTTGAAGCTGAAGATGATAATAACAGCATGGTATGGTTTGTTCACAGGATCTGAAGCCTTTTCTTCTCTTTAATCCCTAAGCATATTTTGGAGTAGCATTATATTCCTGGAATTACATTTTTTAAAGTCTCTCTGGCATGTTAGCTGGCAGCCATTTAAGAGTCCATTCTAACTTTTGGGCTAGAAGAAAGCAAAATATTTCAAGTTGAAAATAGTAGATTGAGTACATTTCAGTAGAAAATCTTTTAAAGAGAAGAATACATTTTATTCAAGATGCAGAACACCTCTGGTATTCAGGCTAAAATATTCAAGGGAATTGAGTGTACTCAATACTTGTCAGATCCAAGTTTGTGTGCCTCAAGGTCAACTTGGCCAGCACATCTGCTTTCACATCTGTGTTCTTCTGGAAAGTCAAACGGGAGTTTGACACGGAGAGGATATCCAACAGGCAAATGTTGCCCATTTTTCATAGCTCTGCTGCATCAGCCAGAACTTCAGAGAGAGAGCAGTTTCTGCTGTCTCACAAATAATCATGAGCTGCCACCATTTTTGCCTGCCAGTCTCTCTTTCTGAGTTCATACTGGAAAAGCAACATGAGCTATTTAGATAAAAATTGGTTGGGAAACGTGGTTCTGGTCCTGACTTTTCCTTTCACTTTGTGTTTGATCTTCACCTCCTCATATTCCCATTTCCCTACTTGATATGTTATTTGGTAAAGGGCTTTGAATTCCACACATAAACAGAGTTGGATGGTATCAGTCCTCACCACAGGCTGTAATCTCATAAGATACAGAAAATAATCAATCACACCTGTGACAAACGAATTATGATGTTAGCTCCAATTCTGATTGGTCTTCAGCACCTGGTTCTCCCTAGTAAGTGTTGTACCCTAAATCTAGTAAGTACTCAGTTTAAACCCATTTGATGTCTTACCGGTCTTGAAAATCATTCTGTTGTCACTTCTTCTCTAAAAGGGGTGAAAGACCACTACTTTCCTATATATGGTGAGAGAAGCAACTCTGCCTTTCATTGAGCTGTTTCCTTTAGTTGATTTATTTGCTTTTTTTTTCCCAACAGCTCTGGTTTACACACAAGTGACAGTGTTACAAAAACAGGACCCGGGGGCCTTCCAGACATGAGACAAGTGCCAACTGTTGTGATCGAATGCGATGACAATAAAGAAAATGTGCCTCATGAAACTGACTATGAAGATTCTTCCTGCCTTTATCCAAGGCAGGAAGAGGAAGAAGAGGAAGATGAAGAGGAGGATAACTCATTATTTACAAGTAAGACTCATTCCATTTTTGCTTTCTCACTTTAATTTTTACTCTGAACTAGCAATATACAAAGGAAATACAAGTGCTGTGTGTTTTCTTTCTTGGCGGTGGCTTTTGCATCTCTCAGGGCTGCACTACACAGGGATGCTAATTCAAAATAACAAATAGTATGAATTTATAGTGATTTCATTAATATACATGAATCTCTGTCTGGGTAGCATTCAGACTAAATTCAAATGCTAGGTTTGGGCTTATATTGGTTCAATTACAAATTGGCTTTTGGATTGACTTTCCCAAATGCCTAGTAATAAAGAGAAGCCCTGCCTTTGGCTTAAGTCAAGATCATCTCAATAGTTACTTCAGGAGGAGGAAATAAGTGCCACACGTAGAGAATCAGAGCTTTTATATATAATCAATATTAAATCATTTTGGAATCATAAATGTGCACATGCTTTGAAATGGGTCACAATCAGAGGATTGGGCTCAGATAAGAAGAGGTTAATTGATAGCCATATCACAATTACAGACTGGAAAAGGAACCTGTGGCCTTCCCGACCTCTGTAAAGAAACCCAATTACTGCCTCAGTGTGGCATCCTAGGACTGTCCCATGAAGACAAGATACAGTATTTTATGTATGACAACTGCTTGCCATCCTAGACATTGAAGTTCCAGGCCCTTGCCTTTTTCTTCTGAAAACCGAAAGCAGTAAAATCAAACAATATCTCTTTTAAAATACACGGAAAGAAGATTCTAAAACAGGCATATTTCATCTGCTCAGAACCTCACCTTATCCTGCAAGTGAAATTAAGCAGCGTTTGCTCTTAAACTAAAAACAGAGCAGAACTGCACTATCTCACACTCTCCTGACAAAGGCCAAAACCTCTTGTGTTTGTGTCTCTTTGTGTCTGTCTTCCTTGCTCAAACTGCTTTGGACACAAGCCTAAGAAAGCAAATTTGAGACATAAAAGGCCACTGGTTTTTACAGTGTCTTTGCCACTGTCACTGCCCAGGAAGCAGCCAGTTAATGTGCATAGTGATTTGTGCTGCTTCTGACTGACTTTTGATTCCTTCTAGTGCTGGCTTGGATGTCTTGATATTACATTCCAAGAGACATTCAGATACCCCTCTCTTTTCACATGCTGTGGTTCTGCTGCCTGCCCAGATTCTGAGGTTGAATTTTTTATTCCATTATGTGGAGATTCTGTGCTAGAGAAAGCTACAAATGCTACTAGCAATTGTGAAACAAGCCCTTCTTCTCCACTCCCCTCTATGGAGCAATATATTAATTTCTATTTCCTGTATACCTCCCCTTTTCAGTGTTTCCTTATTATGATATGAATTGAAGTTAATCGAGCATATGAAGGTAATGACACCCCTTTTCCATAGTCCATACCATTGTAAATGAGAGCCTTATATCCTCCCTTGGCTAGTACTTCTTTGCGAGCTGCGTGCTTTAATGAAACGATGACACCTCCTTTGGCAAAGCCTCTCCTTTCTCCCACAGGCCCCCTGGCAAGGAAACTCTGCAGGAAGGACTCATTAGCAATCAAACTAAGCAACAGGCCTTCCAAGCGAGAGCTGGAGGAAAAGAACATCCTTCCCATGCAGACTGATGAAGAGAGGCTCGAACTAAGGCAGCAAATTGGGACAAAGCTAACAAGGTAAAAGACAAACATCTTTTTAACTCTTGCTTCTGGAAATAAGTGATGGGATGTAGTTTTTTCCTTAGTCTTTAAACATTTGAGATCTGTTTGGTTACAATGTTCAAGAGGAAAAGCCATGGAGAGGAAAAAAGTGGTTCTATACATTATTTCTGGTCCAATAAAGCTTCCCATATAACTCCCAATTTCATTTTCCTGGCATATGCTATGGGAACTGTGGTTAAGTAACAGAATGAGCTATGTGAATTTGATTCTTTTTGGCACATCATTGGAAAATGTTTAGCTTTGTTAACATTCTGGACTGTAGCTGCAGGTGCCATTTTATAAGGTGTTAGTTTGGCCAAAGGTCAGAGGTGTAACTTTCTCCTCTGACTGCATCTCCTGTGAGTAGCTGAGACTTTTTCTGGTGCAAAATAGGTTAAGTTGTCCAGTACTTGCCTTTATTTGGTCAGGGTGGACAGATTTACCGTCTAGACACTTTTGTAACAGTGTTACTCACCAACTGTTCTGGTTTTCTGTATGGCATAGGGTATAAAGGGGTGGCCATTAAATGTGGAGGATTTCTGACAAGAATTAGTAAACTGAAGTCAGATAGAACTGTCTAAGAACCTTCTATGTGCATGCCATAATTTCTGTAATCAATTTAATGTTCTTATGTTGTCAGCTTGGTGGTTGGCAGAGCTGGTGAATGCTGTTAGTTGCTCTCCAGTGAGAAAACTGCAAGGAGATGACCAGCCAGTTGCTGGGAATTTTCTTGCAGGTTTTCATTTTTTTATTTTGGGGGTGGATGGATAAGGAGGAAACACTGTGGAGACAAGAACAGGAGGTCCTGGTAAATACCACTTTCAGCATTTTATTTACTTTTCTTTCATGGCCTTGTTTATCGCCTCTTTGGAATAAATTAACCACACCTTTCCAACCTGTCTTTGAAAGTTTTTGTGCTGGATCATGCTCAGCCTACTCCAAAACCTGTCTAATTCTTCAGTATTCTTGTTAAGCGGCTTCAACAAACATGCCCAAAATATGTAAGATGGTGCTGCTCTGTTGCTGGTACTGTGATTTTTCAGTTCAGTCTTTATTCAGCTTTATTCCAACCTTGTTCGACTGTAGCTGCAATGGAGCCATGAGTCCCAAAGAGCAGCACAGGACAGCAAGGTCCCAGTGCCTATATGACTAAATTTGAACCCTTTTGAAGCATGTGAAGAGTTTAAATTTTTGTCTCTTAGCATGTCTCACTGCTTGACCTTGCAATGACATTGAACAGCATTTCCACTGTGTTGCCCATTTGCCTAAATTACTTAGGTCTTTCTGAAGTTTTCCAACTATGGCTGGTGTAAGAAAGTAGTATTATTTACAAACACTGATTCTGTACACCTCACTGTGCACCAGGTCTTTTTCATTATAAGTATTTTATTTTTCACCTCTTCAAAACCTGCTTTTCCTTACTAAACACTATTTTTTCAGCATATGCCTTTTTAACAAGGGAGATTTTTGGCAATACCCCAAACACTTCCTGTCTAAGCCCCATATTCTCATAATGTTGTTTTTGGTTTCCCCAGTTATATCTCTGCTAATCTGAGTTAATAGTTTGAGCTATAATGCCTGATCTTGTCTACTAATATAGCTAGGACTTAGGGACAATCACAAATAGTTCAAATAATTAAAACTGTTTATATGTGAGTTCGAAAAATAGCTGAGCTGAATGAAACTGCTGTTTCATTCCTGCTTTATAAGTGTAACATCACTGAAAAGGGTAGAATTTCACAAACCTTAACTGGAGTGGTATAGTTGCCAGTCGGACCTTTTAATTAATATTATTTACAGGTTAGTGTCTCATCCTTTTGAGTAGTTGAAAACAATCAAGAAATGTGAGGAGAAAACAATTTTGCTCATATCTGATATGCAAGAAGCCACAGGCATTTCAGCAGCAAAAAGGAAAGGTGCCTGTCTTACGAGTGCTTTATATATAAATGTGATATATCCATGTGCACAGACTGATGAATATTAGATTAAAATAGAGAGAATATTTCAATTTGGACAGTATTTCCTTACTGTCCAGACCTTATTACTGAATCCATCCTTTGCTGTTGCTTGGTAATTGTCACACAGTGATGCAAATGCCAAGCAAAATTAAAGTAGTGAAGCATTTATAGTCCTTAGAGAAGATGCTAGATGCAGACTATAATTGCAGCTGGCAGTTTTGGATTTCAGAGGGATTTGTACTGCTCCACCAATGGTCCCCTAGGGTTTAAAATATCCAGCCAATCAAATCACATATGCTACTTACAGAAGTAAAAAATGCAGAATGAAAACTTCAGTATATAGTTATTGTCTGTAATGGATCAATTAATTTTCACCAAGAGGCTGATTTGGACACTTTAGTATTTATGCATAATCCTCACAGTATTTTGTTTGGAAGAGCTCATTGGCTGCCACATTTGGCAGATCAGAATTTAGTACTCTAAAGAGAATGTCTTTTTCAAAGATGCCTCTATCCAGGCATATTGAGATTGGCCATTGACATATTGTGTGGGACCAAAACCATCCCAGGTGCAGTTCCTCCGGCCTAATTAGTGTTGCACTGGGAATCAGTTTGGCTGAGAAAGGTCTGTTCAGATCCTGTTTAAATGTAACTTGGAACCTCTGAGCCTCCTGTTGTTCCCAGAAAATTGTTATGACTTCAGTGCTACATCAGCCAACTGGAAGAGAGACTCCAGAGCAGAATTCAGCGCTGGGAGAATAATGCCTTGACTTACACCAGGCCAGTTGTAAGGGTGAGGCTGCAGGGACTGTAACTTATAGCAGGACCTGGCCCACTACACACCTCGGTGTTCACTCAGCCGTGAGACAAATTCTTTGTGCCTGTCGTAGAAACACTTAACATGAATGTCGTGCTTCGCTGGTGTGTGTCCTATATCATGGCTCAGCACATGCCAACCCAAGCAAAAATGGAGCTTCTTGCCCAAGGTGGCAAAATATGTCCTAGCAAAGGCAGGAGATTCCACATCATATGAATTCCAGCCACATGAATAAGCCACTGCACCATAAAGCATTTCTGAGGAGTCCTTACATAGCAATTATGGCAATTGATTACAGCATTTAATTAGAAAACCTCCTCCTCTAACCAAACCAGAACGGATTACTCCAAAATGTGGCATCTCCTATGAAGCAAGGAGCAAAAATAGTGAATTAAGATGCAGAACTTTCAGCTCAAAACCACATGTGACATGGGGATAGGAAATAGATGCTGGAGGCCATGTTCTTGGCTGCTAAAAACCTTTACAACTCCATTATCTTCTACTCTGAAATGCAAACCTTCTGTGCTAAGTAAATCTTTAAGTGGGTATGGTGCTTTTTTTTTTTTTTTTTTTTTTTCCTTTTTACCTTTTCCCAACATCCTNNTTTTTGCCTTTTCAGCTTCTCCCAAACTCATCCTCTGTTTTATCCCCCTGGTGCCTGCACAGCTTCACAGCTGCACAAGAAGTGTGTGTGTGTGACTGTAAGACAAAAGAGAACACAGGAGATAAAACAACGCTCTGAAAGTTAACAGGGACAGGGAGGGAAAAGACAGACATCTCTTCAGCCTGTCTCACTGGCTGTGTTGGACCTGCTGGGAAGCACAGGTTCCCTGGTTATTCAGGTTTCTCTAGAGAAGCAGCCAGGAAGACTTGGATTTAGCTTTCAGTGGCTGTCGGGGTGAGAGGAATGGGGCATAGCCAGGCTGTGACAGTGAAACTTTGAGATTTTCCTGGGGCACTGATAAAGGCCTGTCTGGATGCCCTGGTGAGAAGGAGAGCCAGCACTGGTAGGTGATGGACAGCAGAGCTGCATGTCTTCCAGAGACTAAAGAAACATTCTCTGGTATTGAGACAGGTGCTTCAGTGCCAATCCTCGCACTTCTGTTTCACCTAGGAATCCTAATGGTGGTCATAAGAGACCACACAGACTTTCTCAATCAACTCATTTAGTAAAAATAAAAGCCCTTTTACAGAAACACCAGACTTTGCTGAGGACTTTGCACTCCCTTGGAATGGGAAGACTTGGTTTCTTTGTATGTCTTTCACAAAGTCTCCCCCATACCCTGAGACAATGTGTGTCTTTAGTCTGTCTGATCTAACACACATCCTACAAGGGAGGCTTTCCAAAGCATTCAAGTATTTTTGTCTCTTAACCCACCAGCTCTGGTGAAGGTGCTCATTAGCAATTAGATACAGGAGTATTAAAACTGTTATTTTGGTCCACTGCTTTTCAAGAACACAGTGTATTTATTTGTTTTCCCTGATTGTTTCTATCGTGGCTTCTCCTGCCTGTTGTAATTGGATGATCTAGTAACACAAGTCTGGTGTGCTATCATCATGTTGATAATAATCAAGGGAACTATTTGATATTCACAGTATTCTTACTGGCCAGTATAATGTCTGTCTCATCAGCACACTCCTACCCACTGTCTGCAGGTCAGGAGGCAGAGGAGATGCATAAAGGCTGTCCACTGGCAGTAACGCTTGTCAAGGGACTGCTGCCCTTCACTGGAAGGTGCCACGGGGAACCTAGTAAGATTTTGCAATCCAATAAGAGTTTGTGCTGTGCTGCTGCCAGAAGCTGTTAGTTGTAGGGGTCATATTTATCATGTCCAGTGTGAAAGCAAAGAGAGATGAGGTGGGGGAAGCAGCGCTCTATGCATTAGCTAACTAGTAAAATGAGAAACAAATAAAGAAGAAAGTAACAAACTACATATTGCCTCTTTCCTGACTTTGAGAGATGCTGTTGGGGTTGCTCGACTGAATCCTCTGTGTGTCACTATATATGTTCTGCTGGCTTTAAAGCAGTGAATTAGAGGCAAGTTCCTCTGCAAGATATACAGCAGTGCACTGCGTTGTTTTTTGTATAGTCCTAGATTTATTCACTGCAATACCCTACGGAGTACTGTCCTTACACCAACAAGTGGAAAATCGTGATCTGAAGCAATATAAATAGTATATTGCAAGGATCATGAAGCAATAGATCACAGAGACACTGTCTGCGTGCATGTGGCTGTAAATAAGTGCACTTGAGATTTGGACATGGACACCTGCTAGATGTGTTTTTATAGTCCCACTGATGTTTTAGAAATAGTATCGAGATGTCTGTTACTGAGAACAGTAGCATGAGAAGTCATAAAACTTTATGGAATGGCAGGTTTGACAGATGGTGGTCACCTACCACCTTGTTGAGAAAGGTAATCTACACATTCCCTGATCAATACCACGTCTTCCTCAGCTGTGCTGAAAAGTGCTGCTTAGAAACAGAAATCCTGTGATGGAATGAACTGGGTGAATTCCCACAAGTATAAAAAATTGTCATTGATTTTTAAAATGTCATGAGGCTACTGCGAGGTTTTTGGACTTGTTCATATCAGACACTAGAAGAAGAAAGAAGAGTAGAAAAATTGGACGGTTTGGGAAGAGGATTAGACTGTCAGCATCACCATGAAGGTGACAAATATTACCAGTGCTGAGGAAGGGTCAGTCTGCAAGACTTGCACAGTCATTGAAACCCTCAGCAGTTCCTTCAGAGGTCTGAGGGGACTGAATAGTTCGAAGCAATCATTTTTGTTTACTGAAATTTAGGCTGTGAAGAGATTCAGCTTTTTGAAATGGTTAATTCTTTAAACAGCGTTGCAGTCCCACTAGGGAAGGGTTTATTCAGCCAGAGGATGGCAGCATGATGGACCCCGTTGAACATGGCTGAATCTCCTCGTGGCTGCTTCCCATCCAGCGCTATGGAGGGCATTTTGTGCCCTCCCCATCTCAGAGTCATTTAGGGATAAAAATAATGGGCAGACAGCAGGATTAGGCGTTATTCACGGACCTCATTTTGTTGGGTAACGTGAAATAATTTCTTTCTAATTACGTTTGACGTCTGCAATTCTCGTGCTTATTGTTAGCTTCCACTAATGAGAGAAAAGCAAGTGCCTAAAGCAAGATCTCATCCCTGACAGCAGCGCGCACGCACGGATGTGTGTGAAGCTTGCCTCCTCGCATGCAGGGTGCTGGGGATAAATCACACGGAAAATGGGATTGTGGTAAACAAGCTCATCTAAATCCTGGATTAGAGGGGGCAATGTGACAGCACTAGATACATGAATGGGGGTGACAGAGAGAAATTGCAAAGGCTGAGCCTCGGTTTTAGCTGTGATGGTACCTAGGGAGAACAGCATTTTTTCCCTTTTAGTTTAGCTTCACGAGGAAGCTGTTCATTTGTGGAAACCCCAAGGGAGCTATTGAAATTGCCCTCAGCATCAGGAGGAAGGCAGGAAAAGCAGGTGATTATTTATGGGTGACAAGCTGAAACTGAACTGTCATTACACATCCGGGCTCAACTGCTGGGAATAAATACTCTGAGCAGAACTGGTCTGGGTTCTGTGCATGGCTGCAGATGGGAGATGGGTGTTCAAGGCCCTTGTCAGCCCTCTTCTCTATGATCAATGTCCCGGTGAGCTCTGCTCTACTGAAAGGAAAGGTGGCTTTGTAGTTAAAATACTCCAAGAAGGCTGCATCTTCCACCAGCTTTCCAACCTTAGGCAAGCCACTGAAAGGGCCACACACACACATTTATTTATATATGTTTGTTTGTTTATTTATTTAAGGTGTGTCAGGGTCTCAAAAAGTACATACATGCCTATGAACTTTGGAACATGCCATTAGTTGACAGACTCATTCACAGCAACATTTGTGTTCTTTCAAAAGAACCACCCCAATGCCAAGATCTCTTTAGACATCTAACTCTCTTTCAGTCTAACAGGGATCGTCATTTCTGAGCACGGTTTGCACTTACCTCTTTGTATGAGGAATTTCCATGGCTAAGATAATCATTCATCACAGAAAAAGGCATGTCTAACATCATGATGCTATTACTATTGTTTTGATAGTTGATGGTTGTTTTGCATTTCTTAGCTAACAGCATGAGTTTGCTTTGTCTGAGTAATTTACTATGGCAAAAGGTCTGTGGAGCAATCAAAGGAAAGGGGACGTGACAGTGTCACCAGAAAACACATCACCTCTACATACTCCCTGGTGTGGAGGATGAACAGTGTCCTTAACCTTTCCAGCTCCACCTTGGGATGGGATGAAATCCTGCCCCCACCAATTTTGCTCAACTAGGGCTGGCAGATGTTTTGTTATTTATGGAAGCAGAGCCTTGCAGAGTAGATATAGTCTGTCCTTGGGCAGATGTGTCTCTCCATGTAAGAGGATGGAGCTCCAAATGTACAGAGGCATTTTATTTATGCTACTACAAAGGAGGAGAAGCGTTGTTCTGAGGAGAAGGATGATTTTAATGCTAGGCAGCAGGGAGTGGCATTTGAGGGCAAGGTCTCCCCAGAGGCACCTGTGTGACCACTGATGAAATGGAAAGTGTTTTCATCATGTTGAAAGTTCATTTCAATCAGAAATGTCACCAGCCCAGAAAGGAATTTGTTGTTCCTTGGGTCTCTCACTGTTCCTGTTTCTGCTCTCGTGCAAGTCACACTGCCCTTAATTGCAACATCTGTTTCTCCCATCCTTTCTCTGCAGAAGTCAAGAAAAATGCATTATGGGGTTACAATTTCTCCTTCATGCTTCCCATACTCTTCAGCCTCCTGACACAGTCTATATTTGAGGTCTAACTCAGGCTGTCAAAAGAGATGAGACAAATATATTAAATCTACCTTAATTTCCTTTGCAGTTTCAGTGGGGTGTGGTATCATTTGTTTTCTGCCCCAAATTGATTGCAGTTTTGCTTTTAGTTGTCAGACTACTGTCAGCTTTTATATAAGAGGAAGCCACATTTCTCTGCTGGGCAAAATAATTCATGGTGATATAAATAAAGCTTGTGGCAGTAACAGAATAACATATTTCAGTAATAGAAATAGTCTTATTTCTCCAGGAAACAAGGGGCCACATGGCGTCTGTGCAGTACTCTCTTCTGAATAAAAGAATGGCGTTCGTAAAAACAGGTGAAACAAATACAAGCAAGGAAGTAGCTGCTTCAAAATGTTACATTCTAGCTTTAAAAACAAAGGTGGTTTATTTGTTGGGTTTGTCTTTTTCTTTTGCTGGTTAATACTGACAAATTTGGGGCAGCTCCATTAAGCACTAGCTCATAGGTTTCTACCTCTAAAAAATCTAACCATATATCTTCATATTTTATACCTCCTGATTGTAGGTAGTTAATCACAAGTACAACAGTTGCTTAGCTTGAATGACCTTGTAATTTCTGCAAAAGAAACAAGTCAGGTGGGAGTACAAGTAAATAAACGAAGCAGACTGGCAGGAATAAATTTCTCTTTATAGTCTGATGATTGTAAAATGGAGAAATTGCTCTTTGAGCAAAATATTTAACCTCTCTCAGAAGTTACAGTTTGCATTTCCCGTCCACTTCAGTGTATTATGGCCTATTTAGCCACACATGTGCAGGAGATTTAACAGAGGCAATCTTTGTAAAACAGTCAAACGTATTAAAAAGCTGAATCCAAGTCAGGATTTAAAAATTGTGTGCTTGTGTATGTTCTCTGTGGCTATTACTGTGAGCACAAGCAGGACTGCTGGAGAAGTAAGTCTGACTTGTGTGCATGGTCGTCCATCTATACCCAGAAACTCTGGATTTTCACGTGCAGGCTATTGTATGTGAGTGAACAGAGATGACTTTCTGAAAAGGACTAAATAAGATTTAATATTTGTCTTTGTTTTGTGTAGGACTAAGTGTCTTTTGGACAAATGTATCAAGAAAGCAAATATCCTTACCATTACACCTGGTACAATTATGTAATGTTGGGATTTTGCATGTTTTCCCTAAGACAGAGTGCTAACAAAAGGATTACTTAGGGATTTTGTGCAAAGGATTACTTTTTGTGCATGTGTGCAGAAAAGTTACAACCAGTCTTTTAGAGGCAAGTTTGGAAGAGAATTATGGTCCTGTTTCAGTGCACTGGGATTCACAAGCACTGCACAGACCATACGTGGGAGTTAAGCTGTCCTTAGCCTCAAACCTGACTGTGTGACATTACCATTTATGTTAATAACTAAGTGAAGAGGAAGTGTTGTTATGTGTGATAGACCACCTCAATGTGTCTCTAAGTGTGCAGCCTGTAATATTCATTACTTGCCTTTCTGATAAAAAATAACTTTCAAACTACAGGGAAAGTACATTAGCACCAAGATTAATTCAGTAACCTGGTTCTTCACTGACATCCCAGAATTCAGGAGGCAGCAACACTACTGGTTAATGAATAGTTAATAAAATAAGCTTTCAATATATTGTATTTGCTCAATGAGCAAGCATCTATAATGTCAGGCTAGACTACTTATCCTGCAAAATATTGGAGTTTTTCAGCATGCTGGAAAAGTCTTCACGATTTCCTGTATTGCAGAAATCAAGACAGAAATGGTCTTCCTGCCTCCCTGCAATTGGCTGGCTTTGATTTAAAAGCCTTGCAAGCAGAGACCCTGATCTCAAACATCAGGGGCTGCAGAGGCACCAGCCTGCTTGTTCAGTGGGGAACAGGCATGGCTCCTGGACCAGGACCCTGTCTCTTCTACATGCTCAGGGACCTCAGTTACCTGGTGGGGTGGCAGCTTGGGTGCACCCAGACCCTTTAGGGGAGCAGGCAGGGAGGTCACAGATTCATATCATCATAGAATGGTTTGGGTTGGAAGGGACCTTAAAGACCATCTGCTTTTAACTTCCCTGCCATGGGCAGAGACACCTCCCAATAGAACAGGGTGCTCAAAGCTGCATCCAACCTGACCTTGAACACTTCCACAGATGGGGTATCCATCACTTTTCTGGAGAATTTGTTTCAGTGCCTCACCATCCCCAAGGCAAAGAATTTCTTTCCTCCCTCTGTCAGTTTAAAGCCATTCCCCATTGTCCTGTGACAATGCTCTTGTGAAAAGTCCCTCCCCATCTCTCTTGTAGGCCACCTTAAGGTACTGGGAAGCTGCTATATGTAGTCTGAGTAAACGCCCTCCTTGGGAGCCCCTCACAGAAGGTACAGAGAAAGGTCTCTGGTCATCTGCCATGAAGGTATTTTCATAGCCCCATCTGCTGGCAGACCTCCAGTTAAACCTGTAAGCAGCAGGGAAGCAAGCCCCTTCAGCCTCTGGCTGCACTGGGAAGTTGGATTACCCAAACTGTGCTCCACTTCTGGCTTTCCCAGAGCACTCTGTGCCCCTATACAAGGACTTCCCTTCCCCAGGGAAGATTTAATATCCAAGATTCAGCTGTAAAAGAAAAAGGGCAGGCAGCCCCTCTGACAGGAACTGGTTTGTTTGGAGCTGCACCTCAGTCTCTAAGTGAAGAGCAAATTCTCTGACAAGAGTTTCATGCCTTTACGTCTCCCCATCACGGGATTCTCCAGCTGATCCCAAAAACTCCCTCTGCTCCTTTCAAGGAAAGAATTGGCCGATGTTCCAAGGCCAGAACATCCCAAGACTCTACCTTTTCCTGGTTAACAACTGAGTGTAAATGCCTGGTGTCCTTCACCCTCAGGTTGTACCAGAACCATTCACCCTTCCCTTGCCTGAGCAAACACAGAACATGAGATAAAGAGACCTGGGCAATTGGAAGAATCATAGAGCCATGTGATATTCCACCATCCATTCCATCTTCCCCTTCAGACTAGGCTGGCAAAGAAAATCTAATATTCTACTGCAGTTAGAAGAGCTGCCAGTATTTTGCACTGCACTGTTTAAGGCCAGCAAAGGGCTCCATCATGTTTTCTAATGTGACATGACAGAATAAAAAAGGCACAGCAGTGGAAAAATAGGATTTTTGTCTCTGAAAACCATCATATATGACACATTTTTGGGAGGTACTTTTATTTCTCTTTGTCTTGACTAATTCTTCTCTTCAGAATCTTTATTCTGTCTTATTTCTCATTGAATTTCAGTAATGCTAGTAGCCCCCCACCACCCCACCTCAGTTCGAGATCCTGTGCAGCACTTGGTCTCAGTCTGAAAGATTTTGGAGCAGATATCAAGAGAATGATGAGGAAATGCAAGGCTTCAGTGGAGGAATACCAGGCATGACAACTTATTTGTCTCAGCATCCTCCCTGATGGTTGCACACTTGACTGCCTCAGATTTGATTCTCTCACCTGCCCATCGCTGTACCTTGCCTTGCTCTCAGTTCTGTGCACTTGTCACAAGACAGGTCATGTTTTAACAATTAGGGCATGTGTTAAAATCTTCCAGAGAGCAGTGCTGCCTCACTATTCAGCATAAAAGTATCTCTGAAAGGATGAACTTGACCCAGCATTACTAAAGATTCAGTGCCATCCTTATTTTCTTTAATATTTCTTTGACTGATCATGGCAACTGGGAGAAGTGCTCAAAGACAAGAAGGAAAGCAAATGTCACTCCTATATTCAAAGAGGAGTCAGGGAATTATAGGCCAGTTGACCTCACCTTCATCACTGGAAAGGTGATGGAGCAGCTAATCCTGGAAACCACATTCAGACACGTGAAGGACAAAAAGTTATCAGTAGTCAACATGGATTGACAAGGGCAAGTCATGCTTGATTAATGTGATGAACTTGTGAAAGTACTGACCTGGTGGACAACTAGGGAGTAGTAGGTAATGTCTGTGTAGATTTCAGTCAGGCGTTCAACAGTGTCTCCCATAAGATTCCTCAGGTGTCCAAGAATGGGCCCAGCCGTTCGGACTTTTCCATCCATTTACCCATCCAGCCCAGAGGCTGCTGTTCAGTGGTGTCTAGGTGGACTCCAGTAACTAGCAGTATACCCCACGGGGTCAGTACTGGGTCCAGTCCTCTGTAACATCCTTCATTAATGGTCTGGATGACAGGCAGAACGTATCATCAGCGAACTTGCTGGTGAAAC
>WEKY01028528.1:0-15127 GCA_013390045.1 Picathartes gymnocephalus | reverse complement strand
CTTCAAACCAGGACACAGGGACACTTGCTCCCTCCCATTGCCTCACATTCCCTTTCAAGGGGGTCTGTGAATATCAGTTACAGGGAAATTTGGCCTCTCTGTGGAGACCTTAAACTGAAATGCCCAAGAGTTCTTGGTACATGGTTGACTCTGTGGCAGCCCTCATGATTTAATGTAAAATTTCTCACACCATCACAGCGTGCCAAGAAATTAAAGTGCTGGAGCTGCTGAGACAAAGGTCTGGCTTTTCCTCGCCTATGTGGGTGGATGAAGTATTCCTCCCTAGCTTTGCCCCTGGAATTGACTGTGTCTGAAATCAGAGCTGAACAAAACAACTCCAGCACCCAAACAGTTGATATTTAATACTTCAGGCTATGCAACTCTGCATTTCCAAAATATTTTGGTGCAGAATTATGGATTGGCAATGGAAAGCTGAGTCTTATTAGAAGTATTGGGCAGTTTTAAATCCCTTGGTTTGAAGGAACCCTTTGGCTGACACCTAAATACTAAGTACCAGGTAACCCATTGCCCAGCGTGGACAGTTTCTTCTTGAGCACAAAACACAGCACAGGATGTTCTTAACACACTACTTGAGGAAAAGCAGAAAAAAAAAGTTAGTGTTTTCCAGCTGCATTGCAGTCCATGATTTTAGCACATTTTTTCTTGTGAGACATTGAAAAGCAGTGGGAGTCTGGAGGGCAAATAGTGGAGGTTGAAACTTGGGAAGCAGCTAAAGTACTGTGGCACACTAGAGAAATCTTTTTGTGAAATGGAGCCTGAGAGTCTAATGAAGAGTGTAGGAATAAGGAGAAACCATTATATAGTATGGAGGCTTCTAGGTAAGGCCCTAAAGGGGTAGGGGGACAAAGAAGAGCGAGAGACTGAAAAAGAACAGAAGGCTCAGTGTAGAAGGCAGAAAGGGAAAAATGTGTGGAAATGGAGTAAACAAGGAAGGCTGAAAAAAGAAGTAGAGGCTAAAAATGAGAAGGAGGCCAAAAAGGAAATGCAGTAACAAAGAAAACTGGAGAGAAAAAAAGTAGAGGCTGCAAAAGAGTAAAACAAAAAAAAAAGGTCAGTGAGAAATAAAAATGAGTCAAGTTAAAACAGAGGCTGCAAAAGAGTAAAACACAAAAAAAAGGTCAGTGAGAAATAAAAATGAGTCAAGTTAAAACAGAGGCTGCAAAAGGGTAGAGGGCCAAGCAAGTGTGGGAGAGAGAAAGAAATGCAGAAGCTGAAAGGACAGAAGGACACAATTATGTTGGAAGAAAAAAACCCCAAAGTATAGACCAAAAATGTGGAAAGTGAAAAGCCAAGGAAGAGTGTGGGGAGAGGGAGGAAGAGAGGGGCAAAAAGAGGTGGGAGGCCAAGAAGGGGGAAACTGGAGATCAAGGCCACAAAAACGTAAAGGCTGGAATGGGGAGGAAGGCTGAAGAGAGAGAAGAGGCCAGAAAAAAAGTAGAGTCTGTGAAGTGGTGGGAGGTTAAATTGGAGTGAGAGGGTGAAAAGGGGTAGAAGTCTAGAAAGGGATGCTAAGTTGGAGTGTAACTTTAGAAGAGGAAAAAGTGGAAGCTTGATATGTGGTGGAAAGCCAAAGAGGGTGAGAGGTCTGAGGAAAAGTTTAGGCCAGAAAACAGTGGAGGTTAAATTTTGTGGGAGATGGAAAAGTTGTGAGTGGCTGGAGCGTAAGTGGAAGCCAGGAAACAGTGGAGGCTAAAAAGGAGTGGAGACTGAAATGGTGTGAGAGTCCAAAAAGAGGTGGGAGGCTGGAAAGCAACAAGTAACTAGAAAAATTGGAGCACTAAAAGTGATGGGAGGCTAAATTAGAACGGAAGGGTTAGAAGTCTGGTGGGGAGGGAAAGGAAAGGGGATGGGAGAGACAAAAAAGATGTGGAAGTTTTAAAAGGGATGTGAGGCTGGAAAGCAAGATGTGGCCATAAATGTGAAACCCTAAAAGTGGTGGGAGACTGGAGGGAAGTAGAGGCCAGGAAGTAGTGGAGGCTGAAAAGAGGGCAGAGGCCACAGGAAGGGGCAAGGTGAGGCTGAGGAAGGACAGGGCAGGGTCAAGGCAAGGTAATGGAGTGCAAGGCAACGTAAGTCAGGCATGAGCAAGGCAATGCAAGGCAAGGCAGAATTTAAAGTATGGTCAAGGTATTATAACCTCACACCTCCCTCTGAAGCATAATTGGGTAATGAGAAAGCATTCTATTGGAATACCAGTAAATCGGATACCTTTTCTGGGAGAATGTTACTTTCTGGCTGACAAACTTAACTGGTGGTCTCCTAGATGGCCTGAAACAGGTATTTCAGACAGTGGCTTGCCAGGTGTCTATTTAGAAACCTCTGTTCAGTGCTATTTATTAACAATTTGCTTTTTAAGGGAAAAAGCTTGCTTTTACAGCTTGAATGTATTAAAAATACCAAGACACCAGTTTGCTAAAATATTAATGTTATATTTTCCTTATAGATTTGATTTAATGAGGCATTCTACCTTGTACCAACATTGTACTGTTAACCTGTGACTCCTAACACCTGCCACAAGATACAGGTGATTCAGTCCTTCAGCCTGAAGAGTTTCATTTATCCATGCCACACACAGGGCTTCGTACCTTCAATGTAGGCAGTGATGCTTTCTCCTCCATCCACACAAGCCAGTGCTTTAACAAGGTAGGAGGTACACTGATGTAGTCACAGAAAGTAGTCACAGTCAGGTCTGCCACAAAGGAAGAGGTTAGATTGTAGTATCTTGACCATACTTCAAATTCTTAAATAAAGAGCAAATTGTTGTGAATGGTGAGGATTATTCAGTATGAGAACTATTTTCCATGCCTCTGCAATGATAACAGAGCCATTGAAATACTACTTTTCCATATTTTCAGGCTGTCCTAACCATTGTTCTAACAATTACGAGCAGGGTATTTTAAAAGCAGTGTTTTGCCTGTGGGTTTAAATGGCTGGTGCTCTGTATTTCCCTGCCTTGCAAGCCTATAAAACAGAGGGATATGGAAAACTCCTACTCTGGATTTACATTCTGGACCTCCAGTCTTTTGGCCCGTTGCCTACACCATTCCTGGAGAAGGGGGTGAGCACTGGTGATCTCACTGAGAGGGTATTTTCCTGTGTAGCATTGCACACTGATGAGCAGCAAGAGTTGAGCTGCCT
Organism: Picathartes gymnocephalus; assembly: GCA_013390045.1. Lineage (NCBI taxonomy): Eukaryota > Metazoa > Chordata > Aves > Passeriformes > Picathartidae > Picathartes > Picathartes gymnocephalus. The sequence continues at coordinate 11,968 of WEKY01028528.1, read as the reverse complement.
GACCAGGAACTTGCAAACTCTTTACATCAACTCCCAGGCCATAAAAATTCTCTCAAACCTGGACATTAAAAATTGGAATCTTCCTGAAGCATAGGCTTTCTTTAGGTTACCTGTGTACTTGTTTTGGCATGTCAGCTGTGAGTTACATCCATTTTCACACTGATAGACAAAGAATGTGCCTGTCCATAATTCTTAAAAAAAAAAAAAAATCAACTTCTAGCTGCAACTGCCTCCAAAGTATCATGGCTAATTAAAGCTATGCCCAAAAGTGAAGGCAGGACTCCAGCTGCTGGGAGCAGTTTAGCATCAGCTGAGGCCCATTAGTAGTCAGGGAAAGAAAAAGAATAATTAGAGGAGTTTGGTAAAATGAAATGATATGGCATAACTGGGCTTTACCTACTGCAATAACACAAAAGCTATTGTCTTACCTTGAGATGGACTATACTAATTTAGTTTCTGTTTGTTTGTCTTTTGATGGTATGTTTGGGTCATGCGCTTTAATGAGGGGTAAAGGACTGCAGGAATGAGAATCCCCTACTCCAGAAATTACATTTTATCAACATTGCAAATGTAGTTCTTGAAAGTTACCCAGAAAAACAAGTGCCAGTTCTAGTCTCATAAAAAGGCAGCAGGTTTGCCTAACAGCTGTGTGATGTCTTGATTTTTCTTTTTAAAAATTATTTAATTCTGTGGTTCTCACTTCTGGTGAGAGCTGTATTCAGTGTCAAAGGGTCTGAGTGTGGGCACCAGAGCTGGGCCACCTTAACAGGGTCAGTTGAAGGTTTTGCTCTAAGTTCATGCTGCTGCTTACTTTTGTGACTGAATTACTGAATATGCTGAATTTGCATTTGAAAAATAGTTCTTGTACCTTTTCCAGGTCAAATCTCTGCGTAGGGCAGGGGTCTTCAGGTATTCTGTATGGAGCAGAAGGCATTCCCTAGGGTATATAGATCTCCCTGACTCCCCTCAGCTTCAGAGCACTGAAATTCAGAACTGAAGTTGGTTCTTTTAAAGAAAGTTCTCTATGTGCCCTTCTCTGAGTGCAAACACTGTTTTTTCAGCAAATGCCACATGAAATTGTTAAGTGTACCCTTAGGAACTTTCAAAGGCAACTCTGCATGACCACATACCAACAAAATCACAGCGCGGTCCTGGTTTTAACTTTGCAGGGATCATTGGGGATTTCTAGCTGTTATTGGGACAGTGGATCTTTGTTTCCAGATTTTTTTTGGGTGAGAATCTTAGGAACAATATAAAGTTCTGATGAGAATGTATTGATGGTAGAGAGTTGTGCTGGAGGTTTTCATATAGGAGTTTGCTTTTAGTAGATTGCTGGTTGTAAGAGGAACAATGAGTTTTAAGCTACAGGATGTAAAAAGGGAGGTTAATTTAATGTGAATTGATGAAAACTGGATGCTTTGTAAGGTGCAGAATGATGGACAAACTTGGGGTTGTCTGTGCAGTGAAACTGGCACAAAAAATTAGTGCAAAGTGGTTGAAGGAGGACTGTGTCTTCCTGGTGTATTTCCCAGTATGTCAGATGATTATAAGCTTGAACTACAAAAAATTCAAGACTATTTGAAGTAATTTTAGAAAAATTTGATCTTTGGCCATAGCTTCTCTTAAACAATAACAAATTCTTTTCTTCCTCCACAGAAAACTTGAGGGAAAGTGGATCAACAGGGACAGGTAGCATTGAAACTGGTAAATTAACATGAGGGTTTATTTTGGGACCTCATGGGCATTAAATGCTCTAACATGTTTGGCATTGCACTACCACAACTCATACCAACACTGCGCTCCAGAGGATCAGTTTAAGGTGCTTTAAGGCTCACAATACTTAGGTGAGTTTCAGACCAGAGTCTAAAGGAACTAAATAAATGCCAGGAGCTCTTATTATAATCATAGCTTAATTAATAACTACTCTCTTTAATTTTGAAGGTGTACATCCTAGTGAAGTGATGAATACTGTGGCAGGACTGTGATGAAATATGTTGTTGGAAAAAGTAAAGTGGGTAAGGACCCAAGCAAAAACGGATGATAATGACTATCTTTGGTAAAATTGAAAACCTTTAAGTTCACACTTATGTCTGTAAAGGTCAAAAAAAGGTCTTTAGTCTTTACACTTTTTAAAATTCAGAGCAGAGTAGGAAATGATAGTATGAGGTAGTTAAGAATACCATGGGTCATATGAGTCACTTTCATAGGCCTTGATGCCTAGAGCTGAGAATCAAATTTTATCTGTTTAGTGCGAAGTGTCAATAACATCCATTATTTAATGAAAGAGAGGGGATAACACAAGATCTCTAGTTTTATCCAAAGCCATCTTGTTAACTTTTCTCAGGATACCAAATGTCTGTGCTACAGATTGTGAACTACAAGGTGAATAAGTTTCATATGAGCCAAGTAAAATAATGTTTTATAATACACTGTTAATATGTATTCTTCCTCTATCTTCTTGATTACATTTGTCACTTGTTGATGTTCATTATATTCTTGGAATAGGGGGGTTGAGTTTTCCAGGATGTTTTTTGCAGTAGAAGTTTTTTTAATGCTGGGCTCCATTTGTGTTCTGTAGGGTTTTTCTGTGTGTTTTTGCTTGGTTGGTTTGTTTTGTTTTAAATAAAGTTGGTCATACTGGGAATATTATGACTCTTAGATGTATAGAAAGAACAAGTGTTTCTCCTTTCTTAATTCCCAGAAACATCCATGGACCTCTCCTTCTCAAAATTTGTCAACAGGATACATAAGAGAAATGCAACTTCTAAGCAAATTGAGCAATATATTGGTTAAGAAAGCATTTAAACTATTAATTCTGTGTTGTATTATTTTCAGCAGGGAAATTAGCATACAAAGCAGAGATGCATCACATTTTCCAAGGTCTTATGAGATGCTGTTTATCTTGCTTCTTTTACTTGTATTTTGAAAAATTACCTGGGCCTTAATGTAACGTGTGGAGGCTGTCCCTGACTCAAAGTGATTTTGAAGACAAGTTGGTCTTTGTGGTTATAGCATGTCAGGTTGATGAGAGAGCACTTGTTAAGAAAACCTCTACTTGCCGTAGAGATTAAAAATATGCTAACTGTACATTCCCAAATAACCTCATTAAAAGATCTGCCCTTTAGATATGAGGAGGAGACTGTGGGTTATGCTACAAATTAAGGGCTCAGTTGGGAGACAGATTTCTTTTCCCCCATTTTTCAGGGAGAATGCCTACCTTTGTGTTTCCTTTTACACATCTGAATGGCTGCCTGTTCATGTATGTGTGATTCATTTTCCAGACAAGATGTCAGAGCTGTATTATTTGACTAACTCAATCGGAGTACAGCCAGATCATCCTGCTTGAGTCATCCCGATGGTAATATTTCGTCAGGCCTACAGATCTCTGGCTCTTAATGTGCAGGGCTTGAAAGAGGTAGGGAAGGGAAAAGAAAAACCCATGCTGAGTGCTCTTCAACCTGATGGCCCTGCTAGGAGCCCATTCCCAGGAGATTTTCCCTGCCTTGCTGGGAAAAAAGGTTGCCTTGAAAAAAGGTTGCAAAAGGGATTTGTCCCAAAATGGAAAGTGGGAATTTTTGTAGTCTTGAAGAAATTTATTGGCTAAGAGAAGTGTTTCTGACCAAGCTCTAGAATTGTAACATTGCTGATACATTATTGATAGGGACAGAGCAAACCACAAAATATTCTTTCTGAAAGGAGTTATGAGTCCCGTAGAGTGGATCAGTGTTTCAGAGCAAAAGTCTTTTTAACTTGAAGTTAATTTTTAATTTATTGTTGTTTTTGTTGTTGCTAATTGTGTATAAGAAATGAATTAACTTTTTAAATTTCACTTTCTTGGTTTGACCATCAGAGCGGGAGTTGACTGAAAGCCAAGGACTTTTGAACAGTTCTGTGAATTGGGAAATTCCAAATCCCAAAAGCTTCTCGTTCTTCATTCCTTTCATTCCTTCAAAAATAATGCAGATATGTCCCCAGTGGCAGCTTGTAAAGAATGCAGAAACCCCACTCTTGAGTACCAAAATAGGATGACTTCAGAAATTTGCAAATACCTTGCCACGCAAAGCACCTTATTTTTTTTCCAACCTGCTCTACTAGGTAGGCTCAGGAAGGTATCCAAAATGGCAGTTCTGACCTCTTTCGTGCTTACTTATCCTGTCACCTAGTTTAGCAGAAATGTTACAGTGATGGTGTTCAAACAGAAACGCAGGAACTATCCATGTATGGGCATGAGAAGATCTAGGGTGATTTTGGCTTGTTTACCTGCAGGAGGTAGAACAGGTAAAGGACTAAATAGCAGCACTTAGTAAGTGCTTCTAAGGGATCGGAGCCTGCAAGAAACTAAAAAATTTGTAGATTAATGCTCTGTGTATTTCACAGAATCACAGAATATGCCCAGTTGGAAGGAACCCACAAGGATCACTGAGTCCAACATCTGGCCCTGCACAGGACCACCCCCAAGAGTCACACTATATGCCTGAGAGTATTGTCCAAATGGTCCTTGAGCTCTGTTAGGATTGGTGCTGTGACCACTTCTCTGGGGAGCCTGGTCTAGCACCCAGCCACCCACTGGGAGAAGAACCTTCTTCTAATATCCAACTTAAACCTCCCCTGATGCAACTTCAGGCCATTCCTTTGGGTCCTGTCACTGGTCAACACAGAGGAAAGATCAGGGACTACTGCTCCTCCTCTTCCCTGCATGAGGAAGTTGCAGGCCCCGATGAGGTCTCCCCTCACTCTCATCCAGGCTGAACAGAACAAATGCTCCTCATACATTCCTCATATGGCTTCGTAAGTGCCCTCAAGGTGCTTCTTTTTTACCCTCCCTTGAACGTTCGCCGGTAGCTTAGTATCTTTAACATATTGTGCTGACCAAAGCTGCACATAATATTCAAGGTGAGGCTGCCCCAGTGCAGAGCAGAGCAGGACAATCAACTCTATCACCTGGCTGGAGATGCTGGGTCTGATGGCCCTAGAACACAGTTGGCCCTTCTGGCTGCCAGGGCACTGCTGACTCACCTTCAACTTTCTTTCAACCAGGACCCCCAGGTTCCATCTTGTGGTGCTGCTTTCCAGCATCATATTCCCCAGTCTGTCCGTACATCCAGGGTTGCCCCATCCCAGGTACAGAATTTGGCACTTTCCCTTCTTGAACTTCATCTGGTTGGTGATGGCCCAGTCCCCTAATCTGTAGAGGTCTCTCTGCAGGGCCTCCCTGCCTTTGAGGGAGTCAACAGCTCCTCCCAGTTTTGTATCATCTGTGAACTTGCTTCGTATCTCTTCCAGTCCTGTGTCCAAGGCATTTATGAAGATGTTGAAGAGCACAGGACTGAAGATGGTGTGCTGCAGAACCCCACTTGTGACAGGTCACCAGGCTGATATCACCTCATTCACTATCACCCTTTATTCCTGACCCATGAGCCAGCTACTCATCCATCCCATGATGTGTTTATCCAGCTGAATGCTGGATATTTTATCCAGATAGATCCTGGGAGAGATGGAAAGCTTTACTTAAAATCCAAAAAGATTAGATCAACTGGCTTCCTTTGATCAACCAGGTGGGTTTTACTTTGTCATAACAGGAAATCAGGTTTAATAAGCAGAACTCATCTCTCATGAAGCTGTGCTGGCTGTGACCAATGACTGCATTGTCTTTCAGGTGTTTTTCAATACCTCCCAGAATAATCTTCTCCATAACTTTACCAGGCATTGACTTAATGTCTATTACAGTCCAGCAAAGGCTCTAGATCTCATTTGCTGTAGGCAGTGTTGCAGAGTGAGGGTAGAGGAAACCAATTGCTTTCTAATAGCATCTGAACAATTTTTTTTCTCCTTTTGTTTTTGTCATGCTTACTGAAATTCCATGTGTGTATGGGTCATTTAATTTTGTAGCAAAACCCTTATAATTGCAAAAATCTCTTGTAGGAAATATGAGGGACTAGGCAACACCTCCTAAGTAAATATGTGTTTCTCATACCCATCCATCCTTCTTTTCATCATCCCTCTCCCTCTAAACATAAGGTGCTTCCATCTCCATTGTTCTTTAAAGCACAAAATACAGCAAAGAGTCAGATTGTGTAGGTGTTGTCTTTTGAGGATGATTCAAAACCTAGTTTACAACCTGTATTTGGAAGTTCAACCTATCTTATGGAAGTGTTCAAGGCCAGGCGTGATGTGACTTTCAGCAACGTGGTCTAGTAGAAGGTATTCCTACCCAGAGCAGGGGGGCTGGAACTGAATGATCTTTCAGGTCCTTTCCAAACAAAACCATTCCGTGATTCTGTGATTTTGGCCTTTTCTCATTCTCAGAACCTTAACAGCAACATTAGCTGCTGCAGTCTCACTAGATGCAGAATTGCAGGACAGATACCTAATGGGAAACAACAGATTTGGCTAATCAGAACAACAGCAATTTTGTGAATTACTTTCTGGAAGAAGAGCTCCCTTGTTTGTTGCATAACACTTCCATCAGAAATGGAACAGTTCTATGAGTGTGGCTCCAGCAGCTGCTCTGAAGCTGCTGATGCTGGTGGTCTGCAGTGTGCAGATCACTGGCTGGACAGACTACAACTACATTCTGTTATGGTTTTTGAATCTTCTACAAATGTCTGAAATGAACAGAAATATAGAATAATAGAACAGGAATATAAAGTAATCCGTATGAATCTTCTTAAATCAGGATGCTCAGGAACTTCTCCACTAGAGTTTTACATATCTTCAAGGATGGAGATTCCGTGGTCTTCTCCAGTGTTTGACCATCCTTGTGATGAAAATAATTTTCCTTATATCTAATGCGTAAATTATTATCTTCTGAGGCCTGTGAAAGGCTATAGCTCATCTAAATGCTGCAGTTTAACTGCATCTGAAGCAAACAATGAATGAATTAAAATACATTTTTGAGTATCTTTGTATGGCAAGAGAAATTGAAAGAAATACTTTCCTCCAGGCTAAGAGTCACATAGAAAAAAGTTTTTCTTGAGTTTCTGAAATTTTATGCAAGCCTTGAAGCTTCCCTCTCCTGCAAAACTAAAGCAGACACAAAACTAGATTGATCTTCTAAAGCAGTGGAGTGATGGGGTCCATCACTATGATTCGATGTAAGTGATTACATTCAATGCACTGGAGAGCTATGAAAGCAGCACACTTCCCTCCTGCTTTATCCAAAAATACAGCCTGAGACAACGTTGTGATGGCTTAAGGCCAGCAGCAGTTAATGGAGCACTATTGGATTTTTCCCTTAGTGCTGAAGAATGACATGTGGCAGGAGGAATTTGACACTGAGCTGTTGCTGAAGATCTACAGCTTTCCTTATTTATCCAGGCAAGAAAGTCGTATATTTTTTTTTTAATATGACCATTGGTTGGAATTTCAGCTATTTAAATGGAGATAGAAGATATAATGGGCACATTAATACTTTTAAGATAACTTAAGGTGAAATTATGCAGACAAATAACAGGAGCTAAGGAGGATGAGGAAAACCAGTACTTCCAGTCTAATACTTCCCTCCAGCATTTTCCAGATGACTTCTGCATTGAGCTGCTGGAACAGCTTCACCCTCAAAACATGATACAGATACATGAAAAAAGAAATATACTGAGCACAGGCTATTTAGAATTTTGCTTGGAATATTTACTTCTAAAAATCCGACGTTACTGTTTCAAATTTCCTTCACTTGCTTGGCTGTAGCTACATCTACAATTTAAAGTGGTGGATCTAAATGAAGAGACATAGGTATGAATACGTTACCACATGCAATTAACCACTTTGTACTAGTTTTCAATGTGAATATTTCCTGAACCGCCACAAACCTGATTCTCTCTCAAGTACTTTGTATTCACTGTTGTGCTAATGTTCCAAATGTCCTTGCTTGTGGATCTCCTAAATGTGGTAAAACAGGCCTTGGCTTCCTGCCTACTATGAAAGTCGTAGCACTAGATTCTTACAGCTATTTTGTCCTTTTGTGAGATGCCTTCTCTCTCTTGTAGTGTACTGTGGATCCTTCTCCCTGATGTTATTCTCACAACCCTGGAGATGTCCTTGCTTTCCTGTGCAAGGTTATGCTTTCCTGATGCCCAGAAAAATGGTTTAGAGAAACTTCCAGCTACACTGCAGTTTATCTATAGCAAATAAATAAAAAGTCTGTGTGTATAAGTGGTAATTTTCTTGTTAGTTCTAGTGCAAGATTGTTTCATTAAATTGAAACATTGAAATATTTATTCATTGGGGTTTGGTGCCGTTTGCATGGCTAGTTTTCTGTAAAGTTCAACAGGACTCCAAAGGGTGGATGCATATATCTTCTTAATGTGACTCTCTTGGTCTAACTCCTGTCCTGTGAAGGATGTCAGGTACTGAATCTGAGGAAGACACAGCTCAGAACTCTGCATCACCCCAATGTGAGCATCATTCCACTGGGGATGCATAGCTGCAAGCTCCATCTCCTAGAGTACTTTTTTCCACCATGTTTTTAAATGTGGCTTTTGTAAAAAGACTTCTCTAAACTCTTTCACACTTCTCAAAGCCTCTTCAGAACAAAAAAAAAGTAATCCTTGGAAAATGTTTTTCCTCCCCAACACAGTTAGCATTTTAACCCACTTTAATCTTCACAACAGTTTACTGAGTTTTAGGAAATACCAAACTCCTTTTAGAAGACAGGACAACAGATTTTATTTGATGTGAATAAGGAAATGCAGAACAGCTCAGGAAGCTTCCCTGGGTGCTTATTCAACTTTCTAGTTACTGTTTAGCCCATATAAACCTCACAGCTAGAGTTCAAATATTTTGAGGGTTGAGCTGATAGTGGGACATTAACTGGAATGTGTTATTAAATGTGGTTTAGACCTTGCATATTTAATAATGCAATTAATGTCATAGAAATTATCCCAAATTCAGTTCTACAAGAAAAACTCTCTAGGAGCTCTCTCACTTCACTGTTGAAAGCTGTGAAGAGGTGAGGATGGAGGTTGGACATTCATGGAGAGGAGGAAGAGGAGGGGTGCAAGTTAGCAGGGTCCAACTGGCAGGTGGAGCTTTACCAGCTGTCACTGCATGGTGCTGATCCTGAGGAAAAGCTCAGAGGGAAGCTCTTGGCACTGACCAGAATTAAGTGTGTATGAATCCAGTGAGAAGAAGGATAGGAAGACAGTGACAGTTTCTTTGGCCAGAGCATGGCCCTGACCTCCCAAGGCACTGGCTGTGTCACAGTGTGGAGGAGGCAATGGTGCCTCTGCCCTGGGCAAGGGCCTCACCTGCACTGATGTGGCTGGGGATGCTCAGGGGGACACTCTGCGAGGAAAGAGAGCAGATGCTGAGGACCTGACCATGGGCTGTGCCTATTTTCCAGGTTTTACTCTGGACTAGCTCTGCTCTGTGCCTGCAGCCTGAATTCCACTGGATGATAGGAGCAGACCACCAGTTTAGTATGGTCCCAGAGCAGTCCAGCTTTTGTGCTTTGAGGATACTCTGCCATGTGAATCAACGCGCAGGAGCTGGGGATGATTGGAGGGTTTTCTTCAGAACTGGGAGCAAGAGAGTTAGTTGCTCTGTGAACACCTGGCATTGCTGCTTTGTCTCCTCTGGGGCCTTTTTAGCCTCATAGACTGACCTTCCCACTCTTCAAGATGTCTCTGTGTGCTACAGTTTCTCTAAATAACCAGTGAAGAGAAGATGTATTTGTTTAACCCACATGTGGAGAATGAAGAAAATCTCTCCTGGTCACAGTTTACATTTTACAAAATCTTGTGCCTTAGGCTTTAATATTCTTCTCTCAGCCCTGGTTGTCCCTTGTTTCTCCTTTCTCCTGAGCAGGCATTGTCACCAAACATTGTCACAATGCACTTTCTAGAGGAGGCCCAAATGTGAAGCTAATCCAGCAGGTCAGAGGCTGGTTTCAGGTAATCACTGACGTTACTAGCCCTAACAGGAAAAAATAAAGGTCAATTCATGTCATCACATTTGCTCTTTAAGTATCTGCTATATGAGTAGTTGTGAGAGATGCAGAGAACATTGCAATGAGTCAGGAGGAACTTTTTTTTGGCAAGTCACAGAATCACAGAATGCTTTGGGGTGGAAGGGACATTAAATATCATCTCACTCCACAGCCTGTGCCATGGGCAGGGACAACTTCCACTAGACTAGGTTGTCCAAAGCCCCATTCAGCCTGACTTTGAACACTTCCAGTTAGGAGTGAAGAAGATGATACTTGTTCAAAGAAAACACTGAATATTTTTTTACTGTTGCTCTACAAATTTCACATTATTTTGGGTCTCTGCAAACTTAACTTCCAGTCTTCTCACTGATGTGTTTTGAATGCCTTTTTCACTCTCTGTGCTTCATTCTATTTATGTGGTTCTCCCCCTTCTACCTGTGCTTTGAGAATGTCATCTTCTCCAGAGGCTGCTTTGCCAGCTGATCATTCCCAGCTAGGACCAGAGTGCTGCTTGGGTCAAATGGAAATTTACCATTGCTGTTATTGCACTTGCCAGTGCTGTGTAAATATGTACTGTATTTACTACATTTACTAAAGCTGCCTTACTATTAGAAAAAATTCTCTGCAGGTGGTTTTCTGGGACCCAGGAAACTGGAAATTAATTGACCAGTGTGTTACCTGAAACCACCTCCTCTTGCTTCCACCCTTCACCTCTTGGCTAAGGGTGGGAGCAACTTGCAACTCTAAGGGAGATTTGTCCAGAGAGCTGAATCACAGAGAATATACCCTTTCCTGTCTTGCAACATCTCAAGAAATTGTTTTCCTGAGCTTTATTTCTAATATATTATTTATGATGTGTAAGAAGTAAATAAAATATTGACACTGCTCAGGTGCACTTCGTGTGTAAGGAAATGTAATCTTAAAATACTTAATGTAGCTGTTTAAAAACTAAATTTGTATTCACGTAGCGCCATCTGTCTCCAAGCCTCTGCAGCTGCACAGGACAAGGACATTTTATTTTTATTGAACTAAACTCTTGGCAGCAATTCAAAATAACTTTTTTAGGGGGAAAGAGAAAAAGAAAATAAAATGGTTTCATAGCTCTTATTTTACACAGTGTTTTGTAATACTGCATCCAGCTGTGTGAACAGTGAGTTTGGTGACGTTTATCTGTGCATGTACTCAAATTGGGCTATGGGGGCTCAGCAAAGAAATCTGAGACTTATTTTGGCTTGCTCAGGATGTGGGAACCCTTCACTTTGTCTTAGCAATCTCAGGATGAGATGGATGGAGATGGGCAACACATACCAAGCAGTCTTCATGACTTCAGTATATGCCATTGTCTCCAGTATCCACAGAACAAAAAACCCCTTTGGCATGAGTGCAACAAAGGCTTTCCTGCTCCTTATACCTTTTTGATCTACATGTTTACCAGCCCCAGGTTTGTTATTGTTTATCCAAGTTTTTATCCTGTTGATGGTTGGGCTGTTAGCATATCTCTTGTAGTTGGGGAGGTGGCCTTATGCAGGAGCACAGCCTGGTTCACAGCACAGCTCTTACCTGCAGGTATGTGCCTCCTGACTTTCAGGTAGCTCACTCAGATCCATTCCCAGTGACTTTCCAACAAGGTTTTCCAAGTAGCTATTTACTTGGGAAGCTTGTTCTCTGCCAGGTGTTCATAATTGCATGCTTAGTAAATGATTGGCATGGAGAAGTCATGGGTGAAGTATTAACTCTTTGCTCTTAGTAATTTGGTGAATACAACTAGCAGTTCCAAATATTATATCCCCTGATGCTACTGCTGAAATCTTTTCATCAAATCCATTGCAACATAAAAATTAAGTTGTGGTTTTTTTCTTCTGAAACTCTTCAGGTAATTTTGCCTATGTAATAATTATCTACCAGAAGACATGAGAAGTTGCAGTTGTATTGGCTTGAACTGAAAACTGGAGCACAATTGGTAATTTGTATCTTGTTTTGTTTCCCTCGCACTTAAAGACATAAAGAAAATAGATGAACCTAAGTGTGTTGGTTTTGCTCAGCCTG
>WEKY01028526.1:0-15149 GCA_013390045.1 Picathartes gymnocephalus | reverse complement strand
TACACATAGTTCTTCAAATAATCATTTACACACATATGTTGCTACTTTGCTACTACTCACTCAGACTGTACTAAGAACCAAATTAACTGACATCAGCTTAATAAAAAACTGTGCAAGCAAATATATATGCACAGGTGAAATCCTGGCCATTTCTTTCGTGGCTTAGTGTTTTGAATTATTTATCTACATAAAACTATAAATGAATTCCCAAAACTCTATGTATCAGACCACAATAAAAATGGTAATAACTTTGCTCAAAAAGAAAACAAAGAAACAATGCCAAGATCAAATATTATAAATAGATTATAAAGAAACAAGAAAGGAGAGTATAGCTAAAATAATATGAAGCTCAAAAATACTCTGCAGTTACATTTGTCATGTTATTAGAGAGAAAACAATAAATTGTATCACTGAGGGAACCTTTAAATTCCCAGATATATACCTGGAATATAAGTTCTATTAATAATGCTAGGAACCAGATGCAACAGCAAAGAGTTTTTTTCAAACACTGAACCAAGTAGGCACAAATAATATTTTAGGCTTCCTTTTGGTAAATAGCACCAACATTACAGAACAGTCAAGTACTGCTTGGACTGAGCAATGAGAAGTTGATTCAGTTTAAATTAAATGGAAGGATGTCACCTTGCACAGGCTGTTGCTAATGCTTGAAGTGTTCAAACTTTTTCAGCTATCACACTCAGTCTTCTCTGGTGCAGGGCAGGACACCAGATGTATCTGAACAAGCCTGAGTTAACGATAAGGTTCAAGTCAAGCAACAGTATTGCCTTTATACATTTCTGTCAGTGTTCCTCCCTCCATTGCTCATTTCTGCCCCTGTACCTCACTCCATCAATGGCACCAGCACAACTGTTGCTAGGGTCATACTTAGAAAATATTCAGGACAGCATATAGGTGAAAAGTAAAGTGGACCAAAACCATCCAGGGGTGACAGCTTTTTACCAGCTAATGAGTCCCTTCACTCATTTAATGAATGACTTCAAAACAGCTGTGTCAGCCTAAACAAAGGATAAAAAGTGTCAGTAGCAACCTAAACTTGCACTGCTGCTAGAAACACGTACAAAATGCATGAATTTAGTCCAGCTAAAATAGTCTCAAGATGATTGCTGTCATTAAGCATGCCATTTAAATGTCCTAAAGTAAAAAGTTATTGATGCTAAAAGGCAATATAAGCATAAGAACAAATTAGAATAAATTGGTCAGGAATACACGAAAGCTAGAATTGCAATAGACATTTGTAAGCATGAGGGCAGTGAAATTCTGAAAGCAATGTCCACTAAGTCCCAGCAGGTAAAAACATTTATAACATGGTGCTTGACTGGTTTATAAAATGTGTTACATTACTTGGTTACCTAAGGTAGCATGGAACTAGATTTGATAACCCCAAATGCCCTTTCAGCCCCTCTGTCTGTGTGAGGTCCTCCAAATCTAACATAACTTTATTTATATTGCATTTTTACAATAAATATCTAACTGGTCCCTGTTGGCAACTTGCACTGGCCTTTTTCTGGGGTGAGTCCTATGGTATCTAATAATGTCAATAGAATGACATACAGGGCAGACTGGAATATTTTATGCATTTATGCAGTGCTTCATCCATTTAGGAGAACATCAGGAGGAAAAGCACACAAGGTTTCATTTGGACTTTCAGCTATAACAGAGATTATTACAGATGCAGCTGTTTTCACAAATTATGGTATTAATTGGCCAATCCCAAAAGCAGTAAGAATGGTATTTTCTACCAAAAGCAGAGTAAGTCGAATAACACTTAAAAACTTAGTAGCTACTTCTAAAAGAGGATTTTAAAGAATAAAGCAAAGCTTCTAAATAGCAGACTGCCATAATTGCAGAATGCCAGGTAATTACTTCTACCAATAAATCTACAATTTGATTACTTGCTGCTTCTGGAACATATAAATTTGATTTGATTTTAGAAAGGGGAAGAACTTTTATAATACTCTATTACAGCAATACAGCGGTCAACACAACTGCTGCAAAAGCAAACAATGCAACTGAATTTACAGACTTGATTTTTAACTTGTGCAGTATCTTAAACATATCAAACATTTAGATAAGTCTAGTTTTGCTTAGAAACATTTTCCATCACTGAAATATGTGCCAAGCAGCCTTTTGTTGGCATGTTCCATTAACATAAAACAAGAAAGCCACAATCTGTGAAGAAGCAGCAGGGAGGCATTGCACCAGCTCTAGAAAAGATAGACAAAAACCAGTATGTTCCTACTACTGAGAATCACTATACACTATAGTTGAGATTTAAGCTTGCTGTCTCATTTAAGTCTGATTACAAATTGATAGTTTTAATTCCATCCAAGACTCTTTAATGGTACTTTCAGTTTTCAAATTAATCTTCACCTAAACAGTATTAGTTACAATGACAAGTATAATTTCACAAAGTAAATGAACAAAGGTATTTCTGGGAAAAATATATGGAGACCAATTTATTGTACTTGCAAATAGATTTGGCAGTTCTATGCAGCCACACAAAAATCAGGGTATAATGGATTCATGCAGGATGGAAAACTATATTCTTTCCTGACAAAAGACCTGATATAACAGCTTCAGAAAGTGAAGTGAGAGGCAAGATTTTAAAAAGAGAGAAAGAGGGTGGGTGTGTGTGCAAAATGAGATGATTTAGTCATCGAGTTCTTAAATACTCTAATACAAATGAATGCAAGTAAGTTTTTCTTGCTGGACCTTATGTACACCTTCAGAGGACATTCTTATGGATATATGTAAGAGCAGATTAGCAAATCACAACTACAGCCATGAACAACTTTTTCAATCAGTAACATACAGTATGAAAAATGCTGGAGTTCAAATTCAAGAGCAACATTTTGGTCTTTCTATTTTTTGAAACAGCATGTCTTAGCTAAACAACACTTCCTGGTCTTCCAGGCTGCAAGAGAAGCAGTGCTGCATGCTGGAAAGCAGCACTGTGTATGTGAAGACTGTACCCACCGATTACTTGCAATCAATATCCACAGGGGCTCAATGTTTTGACTCCACCTAGTGGCCTCAACAAAATGAAAAATAAAACAAAAAATTAGACACACCCTATTAAGTCAATACAAAAACTTTCACTTTGCCTCAGGACAAGCTATTTGGTACTTGAGTAATACCCCATACATCAGCATTTCCCTGGAAGTCAGACTCAAGTGCTACCAAACATACAAATGATAGCAGATAGGCATGGTTTAAGTAAAGTTTTTAAGTCAAGCCTCACATGAAACGGAATCTAAAAAAAAATTTAAAAGAAGTTAAAAAGGATTTCAAAACCAAATCACAAGTATTCAGCAGCATCTAATACAATATACATTACAGTTGGTCTGTTTCACAGGATGGGCTTTCTAAAAAGTTTAACAGGCTAAAATATTTGTATTAGAGAGCCTTAGTTTTTGCTTTAATTTTAAATATACTTTCATATTGCTTTCAGTTTTGATGCACAACTTCAGATAAGAAGTAGCTGTGTATCTTATAGTAAAGCAATGACAAAATCAACCAAAATAAGAGAACTGGGCAGCACAAGGTAAAAGCAAGAATGTAAAAAAAATTCCAAGACAGAGAGTTAAATGGCTCAAAGTCAATCACACGGTAACATTATTTCAGCTGAACCAAAGGAATTAAAGCATAACCCTTCAATACAAATCATCACTTTTTCCTGCCAGACAAACACATCTGAAGTCCTTTTTCCATTTCACTTCTCGGTTCTCCCATCTGTTTGGCTCTTAACAGTATATGGAACAGTGAATACATGCCTTGAATTCCTGGGCTATTTTCCTTGGAAAATGATTTGGCTCTGTTTCATAAATGCGTTCCGCACAGACATATCTTACTATAGAAAAGGATAGCATGTTAAGTACTTCCTAATTTAAAGTTCCATAAGTGCCATTAGAAATGGATTTTTTAAGCTGCATTTGAAGAAATAGAAAACCTAGCAGCTTTTGGCACTAAACCTTAATTTTTTCACCACACCTTTCAGAAAAAAAAATTCTCTGCAACTTAGTTCACTGTACAATTAACTATAATTTTAGCTCTTCCCATCTAAATAAGCAAGTCAAAAAAAACCTACAAGTCATGCAAACATTTAAAAATCTTTATTGATACATTCATTACCCTCAGTGCTCATGACCTTACAATCTGACAACAAACGTTTACTGGTTTACCAATAGAATTAACATCAGAAAACTCACTGAAAAGGTGCTCCATGGCACAACAAAAAGCCCAGACCTTAAGTAGGAGCTCAAACTAGTGTGCTCAAAAACGACACAACTTTCTAATTTCTTCTCCCCTTCCCCTCAGTTCCCTCCAACAGTCTTAATTTAAACAAAAGGAATTTGGAAACTGGTCTTGTTGACTTTTGTATAAGGAGATGATTTCCACACAGTAGTAGTCTGCAGTGGAACACACAGAAATGCTAGGGTATGGTTTCTGCAAAGTGTCTGATCTCTAAAATCCATGGTTCAAGGGAAAAAAACAGAACAAAACCCAACAACCAATGAACCAAACAAAAATAACCCCAACATACCCCAAAAACCCAAACCCACAAATTACTAGTCCTACTAATTTAGGTTTCACAGCATTCTGTGAATTGTATCCATTGTGTGTCACAGCAAACCTTTATCAAAGTATTTTAGGAAAGAATAACCTTATCAACACTTGCATGCAGACAGTAATTGTAGTATATTGAGTGTGAGGCACAAGGCACTAATTGAGGTTGTCTTATCGTTTGGTTCTACTATCAGGTTTACTGTGGAAACACAGTAGGGAAAAATTGCTTTTAAGGTCCTACAGTTCTCTCAGGTGCTGCTGCCTAAGCATGTATCGTATTTCCATCATGCCAGCCATAAGCAGCAGGTGAAGTGCAGGCTATTTAGTGCAAACAGCACACTCCTGGGATACCTCAGTAGCTGAATGTAATCAGCTAATGCATAAGAAACAGCTTGTTGACTCTATCTGAAAAAGATGTGGTACTGCAGGACAGAGAAAAATATTGAGAGATTGTAAACGCTTTCTCTGATTTACATCCAGTGCTAATCAGTTTAGCCTCTTCCACGGAAATATGCTGATTTCTTGCTAGGCTTGTCTCATACAGTCAAAGCAATGAGAAATGCTCCCTTGTCATCACTAGTTAGTTGGAAAACTCTGTGTCTTCATAGCAGATGATGACCTATTCTATCTTACTTACTCACTTATGATCATAAATCAGTGTTTCTCCTGGGAAAACAGTGCATTATGAACATGCCATGTTCATTTCAGTGCTTGCAAAATCCCAAACAGCCTGCTCCACACCAAGGAAATGAAGCCTGCTTTCTTCTCTAGCTTTTGAGTGAGAAGTGGTTTAGTAACACTGTGCTTCATAGGCTGGTTACAATTTATGTGCAATATTGTTCCACCACAATTAATACCAGAAAGAACTTTGCTTATTTAACATTCCACTGCAGAAATAAAAAGTGTCTGTTAAATATGGAACTTTTGTTAGAGATGGTATGAAAAAACACAGGTGCCTAGTAATATTTTGCTCAGAAACAAGTAAAATTACCACCATCCTCACCTCACCTTCCCTAACCTAAACACAGATAACATTTACAGAAAAAGAGTCTCCTCTACAGAGAAAAATTCAGACTCACAAATCTACAGTTCAGTTAATACAATCAATTTTATTTCCACAGACTGTTGACCAAAAGGTCCTAAAGAAACTATGCTGCTGTGGGATGAGGAGGTAATCCTCTTGCAGGTAAACGGTTTTAAAAACTAGGCTGTTAAATATGGCTGCTTATTTTTCTGAATGGAACCTGTGGAATCTTGCAGGGTTCCATGCAGGGTTCTGTATTCTTTCATGTCTTTATACATCATCTACAAGAAGCTGGGATTAATGAAGTGACAAAATTTACTCATGATTATTTACATATGATAATTTAGTGTACTAAAGGCAGTCACAAAAAGATGAAAAAGAATGTGACAAAACAGAAAAGTTTAAAACCCCTAACAAAGTGAATTTCAGTCTTAATAAATGACACACACTTGTGACTTTACATACACAGGACAAGCTGTGAGACATCTAATCATTGTGGAGACAAAACAGTTCAACAGAAACATCAACAAAGAAGCAACTGCAAAGAAGGAAATGATAGGATTTAGTAGAGGTGGAATAAAACAAAACACAGAAATTAATTATACCGCATGTACGAAGCACAAGAATACTACATGCATTTCTGATCCTCCAAACAGTTAAACTCTCTTGTCTTCTGTTCTTCCACTTGCCAAAACCTTTTTCTGTTCTACCAAGACTTAGAAATAACAATGACTTAGAAACAATCAGCAGCATTGAGAAATGGACTCCACTCAAGGTACAAATACCAACTAGACTAGGATTCCTTGGAGGGGACAAAAAAAAAAAAACCAAAAAACCAAACCCAAACCAAAAACAAACCCACAGAAAAAAGCTCAACCAAGGAAGTACTTCAGAGAACTAAACGATCATGAAGGGGATGGAGAGAATGAACAAGGATCAATTTTTAACCTTTAACTTTCAACATAACTGGCAAGAGAGTTTTAGGAGACAGTTTCAACACAAAAATGTATCACTGGACAGATTTTTATAGAAGATCATATGAAAAAAACCCACTTTTGTGTTACAAGTACCTAATTCCTAGACTGTTGCGAAAAGATAGTACTGAATGTACATATTATCTTACTTGCTTTCTGAGATACCTCATCTTGACTCCTGATGAACAAAGGTTAGACTTCTGAACTAACCCAAACTATTCTAAAGAAAGCTTTCCAAACCAGGCATTTCTTGCTTTATAGTGAGAAAGAGCAGGTTTGACCTCAAAATACATTAACGACATTGCTTAGCATGGTCTAACTGGTGCTCCATAGGTCAAATAAACTCCACAAATGCTTGCCAGTTCAACAGCTTTGTCTCACCCAGTCCAGGAAACAATTTTGTTCTCCAAACTCTGTCTAACATACAAACTGCTCTTCAGGAGCCTGCTGTGTTAGAAAGGTGGTAGCAGTTGCTTTTGACCACAGGAACAATTGCTGCTGCAATACAGAGAAGAGTTTATGCAGTCCACAGATCATAGGGAAAGGCAAAAACCTCCCAAATGTCTTGTCTGGTCTTTGCCATTTCTGAGGTGTTGGACCTGATACTTCAATGAAAGCAAACAGACATACTATTGTTATAAGTATGAAATAAGAAAAATTACAATGAAAGTTCTTCCTATTTCTTTTCCCTTCGGTGTCATTCTTCCTTCTGCCTTTTCCCAACCTCAGTTTCCTGCTGGTTTTCTTTCTCAGCAAGAGAAATGACAGTGTTCAGAGTTTCTTTCATTACATTGATACCTGTATATAGTACGGTATGTTGGTACCTGTGTCACTCATGTACATGGATTTTCGTATTCAAAACATGATTTTGAAGATTTTCAAAGAAACACCCCAGAATTCATAAAGCCAAGAAAATTATTTTAGGACACTAAAATTATTTAAATCAGTGTGTCTTCTTTTTTTTTTTCATATGTAAGAACACCCTCATAAAGTAAACAGACTTCTATGCTTAGTTAATCTAGCCAGCTTTTTTTTTCCATGTATTTTATTGCTTTAAATCTAAATCTTTGAATCTGAATGGAAAAAAAAATTAATTGGAAAAAGCCTCCTTCTGCAAAGCTGCCTATTTTAACCAAAAGAATCAAACCTTAACATCATTTTATTTAATGTAAGGCATAATACTTGACACTTGCTAAAAACTGTCATTTTTATCTCATGTTAAGACGCCCTCAGGAAAAACAGAAGCTGGGAGGGAACCTATTCAAGATTTCTGTGACCAGCTCCTTAACTTTTAAAGTTAAGAGGTCACTATGACACGTTCATGAATACTGTCTTTCATGACACACAAGATCACAATTAATGAAGTGCAGCAACAGTTCCCCATTCTACTAATTTTTACTTATGAAGGAGGTATCTTCATTGTCCAAATGCGAACTGCAACCAAAGATAAATCTTTTATCTAAAGAAAACAAAAAAACCCCCTTCCATCCTTTCCTTTTTTTTGATGGAAACATCTGTAAGACAAAGACAGTCAACCAAAAAATGGAGAACAGTGAAAATGACTATTAAAAAAAAGGAATGTAAATGCAAATTCGGAAAAGAAAATAGATGTGCACTTTATTCAGCACCAGAAAATAAATCACTTAATTTTTTTCAACAGCAGCAGGAGCCTTATGATAAGAGAATATTCTGATTCTTATATTCTATCTGCTAATACCCCTCAATCCTAATTTGACGTGAACAAAGGCCGTGAAATAGGACAAAAACTGTACACTTTGTGCAGCAAGCACACGACTGTCATTTCTCAAAAGACCATGCGAGGCAACCATCTTTTTTATTTTATGCTGAAATTCAGCTCCGTTCTCTTTACCACGTACCCTCCCACTATTTCAGTGCTTCCTATCAAATGCAGTCCTTTAGAAAAACTGAGAAGCCAAAATAAAAGCAATTATGGTCATTTGCGTAGTCCACCTAGAATTGACTACAAGCCTCCCTTCACACCGGTTTTTTGGGGTCCATTTAGAGCTAGTGTTCATTACAGAGAAAAGAATACCCTATTTTAAAACCTTTCGACGGTACACTGGTACCTGTCTCACCCGTCCTACAACGTGTAGTACTCACACACCTTTTTATAAAGCTACTATAAGCACACTGCCAGTCTTGCTTTACGTACACCCTGCTGCTACAGCCGTATCCCCCAATCCATTGTGTTCCTGCCCACTTCTCTTGCAGTGAATCTGATTCAGTATGAAGAGCACCAAGAGGAGACCTCGTCTCGCCCACCCGGCCCACCTCCAAGCCGTGCATAGCGGAGCTTACGGCAGGGAGGGCAGGCTTCGGGAAACGCTCCAGGAGCTGAGGCAAGGAACTCCACAGGCACGCAGGTTTCCTGCCCCACTGTCTGCCTGGTCCCCGTACCCCCGCGGCAGCTCCCCCTCGGCCCGGGGGTCAGGCCCCGCTGGCTCCTCGAGCGAAGAACGAGAACTTCCCGTCAGCCGCGGCCGTCCTCGGGCTCCCCCAGCTTCCAGTCCGGCCGGGCGGCCCCTGCCCGCACCCCGGCCTCACTCCGGCCTCGCCCACAGCCCCCGCCCTCAGCAGCCCCGGCACCAGAGACCGCCCCCGTCCCGGGTCCCGCGGCACCACCACCTGCCCTGCGCGCCTACCTGCGAGCCGTGCCCGCGCACAGCGACAGCATGGGGGGCGGCGCGGGGGGCGGTGGCGGCGGAGGAGGAGGGGGAAAGAAGGAGGAGAAAAGACCGGAGGAGGAAGGACGGGCGGCAGAGAAGAGGAGGAGGCAGGACAGGAGGAGGCAGGACAGGAGGAGGAAGGGTCGGCTTTGCTCCCGCTGCCGCGCCGCTCTGTCGCCGCCCGCGGGCGCAGCGCTCAGCCCCGCTCCGCCGCCGCCCTGCGCATCCGCTTCCGCCGCCTCCTCACGCCCCCGCATCCCCGGTGTCTAGCAGCCGCAGGCAGCGCGGACTCGCCGCATCTCGCACGGTAAGGGCGATGCCCGTCCCCTCGGCGAGCGCTGCTCCGCGGGGGTGGGAAGGCTGCGCGCCGGCTCTCCGCAGCCCCCGGTCGGTGGAGCTCGGGGCCGGTGGGGCGGATCGGACCCCGGGCGGTGGGGCCGCGGTCCGTGCGGTGCTGGGAGGGGCCCGCGCCTCGGGTGGTGCAGACTTGTCCTTGGGGCCCGAGTGAGCGGACCCGGGCCTGGGAGGGACCGGGAGGTGGGCGTGGGGCAGGAGCGCGGCCCGGCCGGTGGGACTCGCGCTGTCCCTCATGGGGGGCGGATAGGAGACCCCAGTGTCCCCGGCTGTGCATCCCTGGCCGGTGAGACCCGCGCTGCCCCTCATGGGGGGCGGGTAGAGGATCCCAGTGCTGTCGTCTGTGCATCCTCAGCCGGTGGCCTTCCCGGCTTTCCCCATGTCCACGACGGGATTTGCCTGCTGTGGGTTTGGCTGCACACAGCTTTGCTCACGGGTTGTGGAGAGAAAATAACGTAGCGAGAGCTGGTCCTGATCTTGCCATTCATTTAGTGCTATATTTTAAACCTGCTTTGTTTAGAGAAGTGGATAAGATTGTGCTCTTTTAAATCAAAATGGTTTAAGGAAAAATAGCTTGAAAAGTTGTAACTAAAATTGTCCTCCCAGTTATATAACTCCAAGCTGATGCTGAATGGAAATCAGACTGAGCCAGTAGTGTCACTAATCACAAGTATGCACTGAGGTCACGGTGTTCCATTTCGTTGTCCAAAGTGACAATAAACTGCTCAGAGCACCATGTCACACCATAGAACACCTTTTATGAAAGGATAATAGCGTGTCACACCATCGAACACCTTTTATGAAAGGATAATACCATGCCACACCACAGAACACCTTTTATTAAAGGATAATAGCATATCACACCAGAGAACACCTTTTATGAAAGGATAATACCGTGTCACACCAGAGAACACCTTTTATGAAAGGATAACGCTGTGTCACATCATAGAACACCTTTTATTAAAGGATAATAGCGTGTCACGCCACAGAACACCTTTTATGAAAGGACAACACCAAATCACACCATAGAACATCTTCTGTTGAAGGATAACACTGTGCATGTCACGCCATAGAACATTTTTTATCAAAGGATAACACCATATCACACTGCAGAACATCTTTTATCAAAGGATAACACTGTGTGTGTCGCACCATAGAACATCTTTTGTCACAGGGTAACAGCATATCAGACCACAGAACATATTTTATCAAAGGGTAATACCATGTCATATCATAAAACAACTTCTACTGAAGTGTGTTTCTTTATGTCATTATATTTATAACAGTGGCTTTTTAATTGGTTTTGACTTCAGCATGTGCTCCTACTTGCAAGTGTATATGTAAATAAAGTGCAAACCATTAAAAACAACCAAACCTGTAAATAAAAAATAAGTTGCTAAATTGCTTTAGAGTTGGTGAACTTTCCTCCAGGAATGAATTGGAGGAAATATTCTTTTTTGCTGATATTTACACTACATGATTGTAGTAGGTTTCCCTAATCCATGCAATGTCACCACTTTTTTCAAGGCATCATGTTATTGGACTTTCTGATGAAGGGTTAGGTTTTATGTGTACTTTGTACTGAGGTTAATAGGAGGTTGGAATACTGTAGGAATTAATTTTTCTGAAATAAGAGGTTCTGTTGTTTTTAAGACATAACAGAAAACAATTTCAACATGTCATCAGTCAAGCGCTTGGTTTATGCAGTCATCCATTTCTTGAGAGAACAGAGTCAGATGGATACTTTCACTCCAGATGAACAAGAAAGCTTGGAAGGTAAGCAACAAAGGTGCTTCCATATATTTTTATTTATATGTATATATACCTATATATGTATGTATGTGTGTGTATATGTATGTAATACCTACATAGGTGTTAAATTCATTTATGTATAATATCACAGAAAGTAACTGGAGTGATGTAAATGAAACTGCCACCAAATATCTGCAAATAAGATCAGAATCCTAATGTTTCTGAGATTATTAATTTTAAGACATCTCTCATTTAAAAAGTATTATAAAGCTACAAATGTGTAATGCCTTAGTTCGACCAACAGGTACTTTAAATCACATTAGTTGCAGAGAGGTCTTTCCCAACCTGAACAATTCTAGGATTCTAAGTTAAGCAGTGCTATAATGCAGGATACTGGTAATGATATGTGTATGTGTCCCAGAGATTTCTGCTGCTTCTTTCTCTCTTTTATGTTTTGTTTCTTTCTGCATTTCATATCTGTTAGTAGGTCTGCTGGTTACAGAGGAAGTAAAACATTTACTATATGGGTTTTGGTTTATGAGAAGAACTGTTTCCTACTTTCAAGGATTCTATGTTTTTCATGAGGAAAAAGACATCCTAAGATAAAAGCTTTGCATTTCTTTTTAGCTTGAGTACTGGCTCCGAAGAGTACATGGCACTGAATATTTTCAGTATGGTATAGCTTCTATTATACACCCAAATTTATCTGTCTGTAGACATAGTCTCTCTGTATTTCTCCATTAACAGATACTCATTAGGTCTTTGTAACCTTGTACTATTTGATGTTCTCCTTCATACTGCTCTTATTCATTTTCCCTAATTCCTGAGACTTCATGTCAGGTGGTATCAGAATGGGGAATGGAGAGAAGAATTAAGTCTTAACGCTGCAGGAAGTTTTTCACAGCATCTTTTAAAAAGATCTCTCTACTGTTTCAAGCAGTCTTCGGTTGTGTCCATCAGCCAGAGGAGGAATTTGGAGGGAGAGGTCTAGGACCACCAGTGCAATAGATCACTGAATTCTGTGAAATCTTAGGCACGGAGAGACTTTGCTGAGATGCAAAGCAAGTCCTGCTTCTCAGAAGCATAAATTAAAAGATTAATCTGGAGTGTGCTTCCTTCTGTTATCTATTGGTTGTGCTGTGTAGTTGTTCACCAAAGTAAACAAGAAAGAAAGCTTTGTGTCATTATATTCAAAGGATAGTCCCAAAGGAATAAAAGCCAAAAGATTTCGTTTTACGTCAGAATCTGGAGCACTTTGTACATTTGAAAAGCTGCAGCCATCAACAAATTTAACCTGTGTCAGATTATGATGATGTTCATCTGATGAAAGAAAACAATGTTTTTGGAAATCATATATAATGAGAGTTGAAGAGATATACTTTTGTTTTTATAATGAAACTGGTAAACATTGGGTTAGGGCTGAAAATTTACTTGATAACATGTCTTAGAGCAACTTTAGCCATATGAAAGAATCAATTCTAAGATTCAGTTTTCTGAATAAAAAATATTACAAAATCTCTGTTGTGCTTAAAAGCTAATGCAAAATTTACCATTTTAATGCAGATCTGAAATCCTATTTTTAGATCTATGCTCTGCCACAAGCATATTACCATATGCTATGTGTTAGAGGATAAGAGGCGGGCATTCCGAAAAACAGACTCATTTTAGTTGTGCAGAATATCTTTAGTGCATGTAGAGTAGCAATAGCCAAGTCTTACTCACTGAAGTGTTTAATGTTAGGTGGAGACAGAAGGGATGAAAAGAATTGACTGATAGTTTTTGTTGGTACCTTATGTACCTACTTGGTGTCTGTGAAAAGACAAAACACGGTATGATTAAGTGACTGTGCCAAGAAGTAATTCAAACAGTTCCCATTTCCCATAAAACAACAAAAAAAGAGATAGAACATTACAAAAATAATTGAGCCTTTGTAAAATACAAGTCTAGGATGTATTCATACTCAATGATAACCTGCATTCTGCATGTTTGAATTATGTAGTAATGTCAATGAGAGTGTAAATTTCCTTTAGGAATTTTGTACTTGCCTGAAGAATAAAAATGCTTTTTTTTGAGAAGCCAGAGTAATTGGAAGGTAGACCAGAGAAATATATTCCCCTAGCATCTAGAGCAGTGATACAGATCCCTGGTGCTCAACTCTTTTGTATGAACTAGAAACTTCCCTTCTTCCAAGTTATATTTTAGACTGTGTTTAAATTGCAGTTGTTTCTCCTTCGTGTTTACAGGGTGGGGTTTTTTTCTCTCTATTGCTCTCGCTTTCTTTCTTCTTTTCTATAGCACCTATTTCTGTGGGATTAAAGCAAAAACCCTCTACAACGTGCACAAGTCTGTGATTTTCTTATTCCTATGGTTGATATACCACAACTAATTTCTGTAAGGTGGTGTTTCGAAAGCAGGAAGGGAGTGGATGCATGTAATACTTGACATGGGTAAGGTTATGTGAAGACGAAGCAAGATGACAGCAAATACTAAGGGGGCCTCAGCAGCCCAGTTAATGCTCATTATTCAACCTGCATGTTGGCTGTGATGCCTTCGTGTTGCTTGATGATGCACACTTGTGTTTGGACAGGAAAAAATCATGAACTATGTGGCACTGGGGATACCAAGCTGTGCTACAGCATAGCCCAGGTGCTGGTATTGTCAGATAGTGGGTGTTCATGTGAGCCCCAGCTGTTCAGCAGGGAGGTGGGCATCTGTACTGGTTTGCAGGGTGGTCACTTCAAGCTTCAAGCCACCACCTAGGTGGATGATGGTAGAGCTAATTGAGAGAAAAGATAACTTTGGCCTTTGATATCAGACATAGGAAAAATCTTAGGTGAATAGCTCACATGGTGCATCAAGTCTCTCCCTGATAATATCGAGCTTGCAGCAATTGACAATTCCTCACTTTGATAAATGGGATAGCAAGGTGCTGGCACTCTGGCCTCCTGTGAAACTTTTCAGGCAAAAGAGAAGTTTCCACTCCTCTGACTTTACTGGAGTTGTGCTTTTGTGTAGCGTTAAAACAGGGTACTTACTGACCTTATCACAGCTTATCATATTTTCTGATTGGAAAATGTTTCAGTTTTGGCAATGTTCATCCTATGTGGGTTTCCATTGTTGGCTTGCATTTAGCCAGTGGTTATTCTAACCTATTGATTCATTCTATAAGGGGTTCTAATTTTATTATATCTGTATTAGATACAAGGATTATAAATTCTGTTTTCCACTTAAAGGAGAAATATGGGAATTCACTGCACCAACTAATTATTTGATGAAAATGCTGAGTACTAATAATACTATAATAATTTTGTTTACACATAATGTGCATTGCTGCATTTTGCAAAACTCTTTTATGTCACAGAGATTTGGTATCATAGATAAGATGCCTGGAGAAAGATAAGGGATGGGGTTGTATTTTAAATTTATGGAAAACTACAAATGAGGCAAGGCAGTCAGAAAAGGGAGTGCTTTTCAGTAAAAATAAACTGGCAGGGAAAATTAGTAAGTAGACTATTGCCAAGTGGCTTCCTATTAAGTCATATAAGGAAAAAAGATATATGTAATTTCACTGATTTGATAATCGTCCTGCTAATAAGAACTATTAATATATATATTTCAAAATTCAGCATAATCTATGTTTACAAGAATTAAGTTTTTCACATAGCAGGAGACAAAGGAGTTTAACCCAAATCCCTCAGTGCTCTTGCTGGGTTACTTAGGAGACCTGGTAAATTGATTTATAGATTATAGGAGCAACATGTATGCATATTT